>QUSF01000002.1:2316693-2353147 GCA_003676055.1 Chloebia gouldiae | reverse complement strand
TATCCCGTGGTGGCACCGCGCGTATCCCGTGAGGCAGGGCAGCAGCCCTAGGCCGCCAGGTCGAAGTCATCGCGCTCCTGGTTGTAGTCGAGCACCTTCTGCCGCAGGCGCGACGCGTCCACCCAGGTGATGAAGTCCTCGACGGCGCGGGGCACGAGGAGCGCGGGGTCCGTCACCACCTCGGGCCCCACGCGGACGTGCCCCTGCTCCACGAAGGTGACGGCGTGGCGCAGGTTCTGCGCCATGCGCAGCTTCACCAGCAGGCACGGCAGGCGCCGGCGGCAGAAGGCGGCGGCCGAGAGGCTCTCGCAGACGGCCAGCGACTGCCGGCTGTTCACCAGCCCCAGCCCGTGCAGCTTCTCCAGCAGCGCGGCGGCGCAGCGGGCGCGGAAGGCGGCGCTGGCCGGGCCCAGGTCGCGGAGCCGCCGGGCCAGGGCGCGCACGGCGCGGGCCAGCGCCTTGTAGTGCACGTAGTCCTCCCGCCGGCCCACTCGGTACCGCCGCAGCGCCCGCACCTCCGCCAAGTTCCCGCCCGACGCCTCCCAGTTCATCAGGTCCAGCCGCCGCAGCAGCTTCTGCTCGTGGTACTTCAGTTTCCGCACCATCCTGCCGGGACCGGGCTCCGCCGCGCCGCTGCCGGAGAGGGACCTTTCCGGGGCGGAGCGGCCGCCGGCCCCGCGGCTTTTCCGGGGAGGAGCAGCCGAGCCCCGCCCCGGGAGTGCTTCCTCGGCGGGCCCGCCCCGGGCAGCCCGGCGGGGCTCCAGCGGGGCTCGGGGAGAGGGATGGCTCCGCGTCTCCTTCCCCAAGGAGAAGGCGGCAAATAGAGCCCAGCCCGGGATGCGGCTGCTCCCCGCCGCGCTCTGCGCATCGCCGGGGCCAGCCCGGCGCGGAGGGGTCAACCCAGGTACGGCCACATCGTCCCGACGCCCGCTCCGGCACGGGCTGCCTGACCTTGTCTCGCCTGGGGCCGAGCCCGGCATTCGTCATTCCTGCTGGAAAAGTGGCAGCGGCGTTGTGTTTCTCCGTGACATCCCACTCCCCCTGATGCACAGGCCGGTTTTCCTTGAGGAGCAGCAGAATCCTCTCTCTGTGCGGTTCGTAGCGCCGCAGATCTCCCGAGTGCCGCCGCGGCCTCGCCAGCCAAAGGTTTCATCCCACTTTTCTGTAAGTGCACGGTGCTGTCTGCTCCTTGGGATTCAGGATACAACAAGGAAAATCCCCAGTAGAACAGGTCAGATTGACAATTCGGGATTTCTTTGTTTCTCACGAGCAGACTTCTGTATTGGCTCAATCTTGATTTTCCTAATTCTAGATTTTCAGCATGCTGAATTTGTTTCATTGTGGGTGGTCTGGTCACAGAGGCCATGGTGGTCTCTTGATTTGCTTTTTGTTTTCCCCCATGTTTGTCAGTGAAGGCACCAATGGAAATGTCGAGCACCAGCAGCACTGAGAAGTTTTACAGGATCCCTGAAGGAAAGGGACCACACTCGGTTGGATGTACAGACCTGATGACAGAAAATGCAGTTGAGGTAAAACTCTCTACTCTTTCTCCTTTGGATTTAAGCCAGAATATTAGTGAAACAACTGGCTGCAGTTTTAAAGCAGAAGGTCTTGCTTGTGTGCTCCATGCTGACATTCACAGCTGAGCTTATTATTCTCTCCATCCTGGTGTAGGATGTGTACTGGGCATTTACCAGATGGATGTAATCTGCAAGCCTTTCCTATGGCAAATTCCTCCCTCTTTTAATGTCCTCACCTTTCTGACTCTCCTACACAAGATACTGCAGAGAAACTGTGTTCTCCTGGGACCCAGGGGCTTCTTCCCACCACCCCACTGCTACCTCCTGCGCTGGGCTCCTGAGGAGATTCCACACACAGTCTCTGTTTCTGTGGCTGTTCTCATCACAAAGATCCCAACAGGATTTGGCAGGGTTGGGAGAATAGCCTATGCAGTGTTTCAGCTGCAGGGTAAAAGATGAGATGTCTTCTTGAGATTTTATCTCACTGAAGATGAACAGGATGTCAGTTTGGCAAGAAGTTAGCACAGTGAGAAGCCACTATAGTTACTGTTAGAGACAGTAACCAGACAAGTAATGAGCTTCCTTGTGAGCTTCCATTTCAAATCCTCTTGCCTTTGAGGGAATACACCTGCATTTCCACCGTGGTTTTACTCTACAGAGTAGCCTGATGTAGTGGAACTTGTGACCAGTTTATAATGGTTCATATGTGTTCCTTTATTGAGCTTACTCTACATCAGCACAGAGAAGTGATGAGTTTCTCTTTGCAGTCAGCTTTGCATGTGGGTTTTTGTTTACATAAGCATTATGAACAATTGTAGTTCTCTCAGGCATAAGTAATGAACCTCTTCCCCTTTCTAGTAATCTCATAGTCATTGGGAAGGTTCACAGGGACTGTTCTGAGATCAAGGTAACATCGCTACCAATGTGGAGGAAAGATTTTCCATAATGGTCTCTGTGTCAAAGGTTGATTTAAGTTTGATAAGTGAATAGAAACAAGCGTCATTAAACAAACTTTTGGTAAACTGATAAATTAGTGTTCAAGAAATCAGGCTTTATTTCAAAGCTCATGTTTATTTTGGCCCCGATTGTAACTTGCTAAACCAAAAGTACAGCTGAAGCAAGACAGTGATTTTGAGTGGGGTTTTGCAAATTCTCTTGCAAACCAGGAAATAAAAATGCAAATTGCACACAGTTCATCTGCTGGGAAGTTTGCTTTGTGGTGTACATTGGTATACTGCTGCTGTCTGTGAAGGAAGAAGACTGACAAGGGGGAATGGAAAGTCCCTCTGAGTGTGGAAAGTTTGGGTGTTTTCCTGGGATACCTGGAGTGGAGACAGGAGATTTGAACTGGCGGTAAGAAACAGAGTCAGATGAAACACAGGCTAACAAAGTTGTGTTTAGCAAGATGTACCACAAGAGACTTGTGAACATCTTAATGAGGAGGAAGAACAATGTATTGTTCTCCCTTACTGTGCAGCTGCCCGAGAGCTTTGCTGACAAACTCTGCTCAGTTTGTGCAGGACCGCTACAGCCACGTTAGAGACCTTTATTTTCTCCAGGCTGAAAGGCCCCAGCTCTCTCAGCCTGTCATACTCGGAGAGCTGCTCCAGCTCTGAGGTCATCTTCAGTCACCACTTTAACAGTCAGCCCTATAAAACTTAAACAAAACACCAAACAACAAAACACTTAAACAACACATCAAACCATTCCCACTGAAGAAAACAGAAGAAAAGGTACAGCAAGATGCTGGGTCAAGCAAATAGGTAGTGAGTGTTTGTAATAATTAATTTAATTAAATGAAGCATTTCTAATAAGCCCTAAGCTAACCTAGAGAAGGTGATGTGTATCTCCATCTGTGATGATGTATATCTCACCTTACTGTAAATTCATTGTAGGCACAGGAAGATTGTGATAGAAGATTGGCGTCAAATTCTGTATATGATAATAATTGTCTCATGAGATTCTCATAATTCTCTTGGACTGCATTCTTGCAACCGAAACCTTTTCTATAAATGTTTTAATCTTCCATTTTCTCTGCCATATATGAATAAATACCAATATTCCTTATTTTTAAAATTTTTCCTAATCCCAGGGAAGCTTTTTGCGCCTGTATTATCCAGCATGTGATACCACAGATATCGAAGAGGCACGATGGATTCCAGACAAAGAATACTACCAGGGACTTTCTGACTTCCTTAATATGTACCGAGTTGTAGGAGAAAGGCTTTTCCATTATTATGTTGGTAAGACTCGTTCTGGTTTTATTCCTTGCCTGTTGCTGCCTCTGTGCTCCATGAGCAGGGTGTTACTGCTGCAGGGCTGAAGAAGAGTTTTTAGTAAAGAAGTGTGTTTTTGTGGGATGGGTTTGTGTAGTGAGGCTGCTGGATGTGACCCCAGCTCTCAGGCAGTCCCTGCCTGCTGTGGATAGGAGTGTCTGGGCAGTTTGCTCTAGGTCAGCTGTACCTGTGTGTTGTGATTTAAATCCCACAAGGAAATGTGCAAAGATATAAAAGTCAGAGAGATCCTAAGGTCTGAATATCAGCAAGACCTGGATGCCTGACTATGAAGATTTAACAGATATGTAGACCTTGTGCCGGGCTGTGGATGGGAGGAGGAGAAGTATCTTCTGCCAGGTAGAAATTATTTTCAGAATCAGATCCATATTTATCTTCTATTTTAAAGATGAGTCTTGGAACCTTATCTTTAGGGGATTGCTCTGATACCAGTGGTCAGCTGTAGATCTCTCCCACAGGAACAATGCTTTCTCTCATTCCAGTAATAATGATTTACATTTCCATTTTTATTTAGGTTCAGTGACCTGTCCTGCAAAGTCAAATGCTGCTTTTAAGCCAGGAGAAAAATACCCACTTCTTGTTTTTTCCCATGGACTTGGAGCTTTTCGGTAATTCTGCAGTTTATTGACAAACTGGTTTTGTTGTCTATGGAGACAGCAGTTTCCAAGGGTGGTTCTGAACAGATTTTCAGTAGGGGGGTGAGATCCTTGTGGAGCTGAAAGATTTGAAGAACAGGCTGCCATGTGTCATTATGCTCCCACTGAAACAACAGCAGGATTGGTGTATGGTTGGTCACAGAATAACAGAACAGCCTGGGTTGGAAGGGTCCTTTAAAGATCATCTCTGTTGTGGGCAGGGATGCCTTCCCCTAGACCAGGTTGCTCAGAACTCCATTTGTGTTTTCCCTTTGTATGATGGAGGTGAAGATATTTACCAGCCCATGAGGAGGTTGTGAAGATCAGCTGGTTGATTTTTGGACAGATCTTTGAAAATGCAAAGTGCTGTGTGTGCTACTTATTAAAAATCAGTGGCATTTTCCTTTCTGAACAGACAGTAAAACAGTACCAAGGTTTTGTGAAGAGGCTTTGGTGCCTGGCATATGAAATCTTACTCTGCTGGGTAGAAAATTCAAAGAGAATAAATACTGAGTGGAGACTAGTGCATACCTAGTGTGGTCAGCATTTAAAGAGCAAAGGAATTGAAAGAATGACTTCTCACCAGAGTGTGTTTTTTGTTGCAGGACAATCTATTCTGCTATTTGCATAGAGATGGCTTCTCAGGGCTTTATAGTGGCTGCTGTGGAACACAGGTGAGTGTGCTGCACATTTTGGAGTTCTTTCTCATGTTGAACAGAATGTTATTTATTTTAAAGAAGAACTTCTGGATTTTTTAAAAAGGAAAAACTAACATCTCCTTTACAGCCCTGCCCACACTGCCCATAGCTCAACTCTTCTCCAGACAAAGGGACTTTTGTTTAGATAAGCCCCAGAATGAAAAGTCTTGGGATAGATATCATTTGTCATTCTTCAGATATGCTATTTGTCTCACTGTTAGAATATAAAGTAGGCAAAGAATATAGAGGTGGGAGTTTTGGTGGGATCATTGCATTATTTAGAAAGTCTGTGTACACTGGGTTGCAATTGCAGCAGCACTGGTTGATAGCTGGATCTCTTCAGATGAGTGAAATCTAAAACTTTTGCTGTCAAACCAAATGGAATGCCCACCCAGAAATAACCTCTTCTTGGTATTACAGAGATGAATCTGCTTCAGCCACATATTATTGTAAAAGAAGGTCTGTTTCTGAGTCACAGGAAGAGTCTACGCCTAACATGGAGAAGGAGTGGATCTACTACAGGAAACTGAAAACTGGAGAGGAGGAGCGCTGCTTGCGCCATAAGCAGGTGCCTGGGCTGGCTCTGTGCTCTGGGAAGTGTGGCTGGAGTGCTGTTTTCAGGGCTAGCAGTCTCCCTTTGGCCAGGGGAGCAGATAAAAATGGATCGAGTCCTGTGCCCCTGAAGGTGGAACAGCCAACAATAACTTTCTAGAGAGCATAAGCTGCTCCCTCAACAAAGCTTTTTCTTGACGTTGCACTCTTGAGCTGAGTCATTTGTTTCTCTTCTGGTCCCACTCAGCTTTCTGTTTCTTCTCTGTCTCTTACACTTTTACTGCCCAACCCAGCCTAAAAGTGACACAGAGTTGAGCTCAAGTGTTTGTGTGGCCTTAGGCTTGTATGAGCTTTCGTTTACTGTTCCATGGAATGATGAATCATGGCTGCTCTGAGTGGGATGTTTGCTTTATAGTCCTTACCACACTTGAAGGTATTTTTTAGCAATGTAAACAGTGCAGACTTCCAATTTATTATAAGCAGTGTCCAAGCTGGATGTAATGTAGCCATACTGACAAGCTCTTCCAAGCATACACTTGACCTTTAAAATATGGGAGAGGTTTTTCAAGCTAGTGAAAGCTCAGCCAGGGACGTGCTTCTCTTTATCTCTCTGGGCCATACAGACAATAGTACAAGAGTCATTTCCTGGATGAGTACAGTGTGTGTCAGTGTGTAATGTCTGAGCTTGGAAATAACCTCCAGAAGCCGTTGTCTGCAAATTTCCCAAGTAGAGAAGTCAGGAGATTGGGATTTATTTGAAATCCAGGGATGCACAGACATCTTGCTGGCTGCCTACACACTGTGGTTCCCAAGATCGCTACTATTCCTTGGTTCTTCTTGAAGTTTTCTTTTACTGACATACAAATTAAAAACTGTTCTTATGGAACAATGAAAACCATTTTTTGCAGCAGCTTCACTACAGTTTTCAAGGATGAGTATATATAAAAAATGGGATGGGCTTCACTTTTTCTAGGTTTGTTTTATCCAGTGTAGAGACAGTTTCAAGGCTACTGTGTGATGGGGCAAGTGATAGAATGACATTTGCTCATCCAGGTGAGCCTGAGAAGCATCAGTGTGTCAGCCTTCCTTGGAGTTCTGCAACCTAAGCCTTTGCACATCCCAACAACCCCCTTTCTTAAGCAGTGTCAGCATGAAGGAGTTGAAGGCCTTTGGTGCATGTTACAGGGATAAATGCCTCTGTGTGCAGAGGTCCTACACAAGAGCTTCAGCTCTCTACACCACCAGAAACCAATTTTGTTTTTCATCAGATGGCTCCATTCTGCAGTTCACAATAGTGGGGGAAAACTATCAGAGTAAGTCTTGTGTCCAAGGAGCTGTCAAGCCTGGCAGTTGTCTGATGATTCCTTCCACTGCTCTGCCCCAACCTCTCTTTCTCCCCAGGTGCAGCAAAGAGCACAGGAGTGTATCAAAGCTCTCAATCTCATTCTTAAAATCAATTCCGGAGAGGAAGTAACGAATGTACTACATTCAGACTTTGACTGGAACAGCCTAAAGGTGAGTGCAAGGTGCCACCTGCATTTTGTTAAACACCTAATAATACTTCTGATTTCCCCCTTCCATTTCTAAACTGGTTCATGTAAAGTATTCTGAAGATCACTGTGTAGATCTCTGAAAATATTCTCAGGTTATCCATAGCTGGATAGAGAGTAACAGAGCTGAAATTATGCTCTTCCTACTTCAGTAGGATCTAATGCCTAAAAAAATTATTCCCTTTAAGAAAGTAAGTTTTGGAAAGAAAGTCTCTTACAGCACCTGGATTTTTTTGACAGGATTCTGTTGATACTAGCAGAATAGCTGTGATGGGACACTCTTTTGGTGGTGCTACAGTTATTGAAAGTCTCAGCAAAGAAATAAGATTTAGGTAAGTATGCAAAACAAGGCCAGAGACATTGGCACTTGAGAGGCCTGGAGCAGGGCACTCTACCTAGGATCCCCCAGCTGCTAATTAGCTCCTGAGGAAGAGTGTTGGCATGTCTTGCTTTCTCCAGCCTTGCTTTTTTCCAAGTGTGGGGATGTGGTGGAACATAACAGCTGCATCTTATTATATCATGATACTGTGGGACTCTGCAGTCCAGCTGCACCTGGCAGTGGAGACCAAGATATGGACTAATGGACTAATTCTCTTCCCCCAGAGTAGAGATAAATATGAAACAAAATGATTCATTGACCTGTTCAGTATCAGAGAGACATTCTCTTTCCTATGTCTCTTGCAACTCAAAGCATACCCAGAACTTCCAGGCTTTCTGCTTCTGTGCCAATATCCAGACGTTTTTGGCAGGTGTGGCATTGCCCTCGATGTATGGATGCTTCCTGTAGGTGATGACATTTACCAAAACAGCGTCCAGCAACCGCTGCTTTTTATCAACTCTGAAAAATTCCAGTGGGCTGAGAACATCTTAAAGATTAAGAAGCTCATCTCCAATGACACAAACAAGAAAATGATCACTATCAAGTAAGTGCTTAGGAGCCATCATTTCCATCCATGGTTGAAGCTCTGACAGAAAGACAGTCCCTAGAGCACAAGTCTGAGGAGGAGCTGGGGATGTTTACCTGGAGAAAAGGAGGCTCAGGGGGACCTCCTAAGTCTACAACTCCCTGACAGGAGGGTGGAACCAGGTGTGTGGGGGGGGTCAGGCTCTTCTCCCAGGAAACAAGAAGAAATGTCCTCAAGTCAAACCAGGGGGAGTTCAGATTGGATATTAGGAAATATTTCTTCATTTAAACTGTTGTTAGGCATTGGGCCAGGCTGTTTAGGGAAGCTGGGGAGTCATCATCCCTGAAGGTGTTTAAAAGACATGTAGATATGGGATATGGCTCTAAACCATATCCCACTGAGAGTTGGAATGGCAGTGCTGTGTTAATGGTTGGATCAAATAATCTTCAAGGTCTTTTCCAGCCTAAATGGTACTATGACTGTCTGTCCTCATGGCCCAGGTTTTAGCCATACATCCCCTACAGCAGCAACAGAGACCTCTCAAAGCAGCCAGGAACCCCAAGCTTAAGACACCCAAAGGCTTTGTGCTAAGCCTTGTGCACCACCTGCATTTGAACACTTGAAACAGCCTGCTGGGGGCAGTTCTGCAGCCAGGGGAGGGATAGCTCTATCCTGCACCACCGAGCAGGGAGACAGCTTGATTTTGATGCTTTGCCAAGCCAACTCTTTATTGCTGTTACAGTTACAGTGACTTACAGCAAGTATGTACAAACCTTTCTCTCTTCTGTGGTTAGAGCAGAATTTCCTGCTGATCTTGCTTGTGAGATTAACCTGTTTTATCTTCTCTTTAAAGATGGCACAAGACATCTGACTGAAGTCTTTTAATCAGGCAATTTAATGTAGTCTTACAAGCCTGATAATAATTTTTCTCTTTGGAGGGGGTCAGTACATCAGAGCTTTCCTGATTTCACCTTTGTGAGCGGAGGAATCATTGCAAGATTTTTCAAATTAAAAGGAGAAATAGATCCAAATGAAGCTATTGATATCAGCAATCATGCTTCATTAGCCTTCCTACAGAAACATCTGAGTAAGTATCTGTTTACAGCAAAGTATGATGTTGACTAATATTTCATTCCTTTGAAGCTTTTTTATATAACCATTCAGTTTAAAACAATATCAAAATAAGTGTGTCTGGAAAAAATAAGTCAGACTTCTTCTAGAGGTTTGTCAGTTACTTTTGTAATCTTGGAAACTCAGAGGAAAATCACTGACATTTTGTTCTGGTACAGAAAATTTGGAGTATCATTTTTCCTCCTGAAAACATTCTTCCTTCTCTACTTTGCTGAATTGATTTCATTATTCAGTGTAGTTTTACAAAAAGCTGGTTACTTAACTCATGGCCACTTGGTTTTCTTTCCCCCATCCTATAGGTCTTAAGAAGGATTTTGATCGGTGGGATTCTCTTGTGGATGGCATAGGAGTCAATGTTATTCCTGGAAGCAATATTAACACATCTCCAGCTGAACCTGAGTAAGGAATACAAAGTAGTACTGAAAATGCCATTGACATCAGGACACTAATACTAGTCAGACATGTGGTAGCATGAAACATTTACAAAGCTTTTGGAGTGTGGAATAAAAAAAAAGGCACTAAGTTACATAATCATTAAAAAAAGAGGTTTCTGTTCAAATGAGTTAGTGGGATGCTCTGAAATACTGCAATAGGGTAACTTCTGCTTTGTAAGCAGCTTGGGGGAAATCACTTTGTAATAATTTAAATGCTCTTTCTGGTTTTGCAGGAAGACAGATTGAGCTCCCAAGGAATTCAGCTATAGGTTCCTTTACCAAGCTTTATGTCAGTTTGCATCCAGCAAGCCTTTACTGTAGGGTAGGGGAAAAGAAACAAAACAAAAACCCAAACCACCACTTTTCTGTTTAGATTCTAAGTATTTCAGCTGTGCTCTGACAACAGTTGGGAGTTAAAGATGCCTGTGGAGGGTAGTCTTCAAAACTGTGTCTCATTAAAATAAGTCACAGTAAAAGCTACAGGAAAGAGTTCAGCTGACAGCAGATAAAGTCCAGACACAGGACTCCTCACAGGAGCTTAATCCACTTAAATGTAAGAGGTGTTCAGTGCCATTTGTAGAGGATGATATTTATATCTTAGAAGCTTTTCAATGGGCCACTCTAGTAGCAACTGTAATTGCCCTTGGGCAAAGCTCCAGCATCTCCTCCTTTGTCTGTCTTTCCACTGTCACACAGTCAGACTGCAGGGGAAATACAGATGTGGCACCTCTACAGCTCCCTTTACATTGTCCTTATCAGCACTGCTTCAGCTCTGAGTTCTCTCCAGGTAGTAAACACTCCCCAGTCTGCTTTGTCCAGGTACTGCCAGTCATCTCTAGGTGACTCAGTTGGCTCCCACTGACAGGTACAGCAGTGGTTGTACCTGGACACAGATTGTCAGCAGCCATCTGGGTGGCCTTCTTTAAAGCTCTCCTTTTTGGATCAGAACTGCCTGAAGCTGCCCCATGGAAAGGTGTCTTCTAAATTCAGTTCATTTCAAAATCAGGTTACAAACAAAGCCACTGAAGCAAACAAATTAAGAAATTAACAGTGTAATTAAGTATTTTACGTAATCTATGATCTTAAAATGAGATTGCGGTAACACCTAAAACCTGTCTTTCAGAATTTAATTAAATTCTCTCCAGCCTAGTGCCATGTATTGTCTGTATTAAGCAAATAAACATGCTTGTCTTACTGAGTCAGCACTAACACTTGAGATCTACTGTGAGGTTCACTGTCAGCCAGCTTGGGTTCTTAAGTCTTTGTTTCAGCATGAAAAATCCACAGCTTCTGAAGAGGAAGGAGCAGCTGTGCTATACAGGAGTATGGAACACCACTATAAAATAGCACCCCCTTTTCAACATGTGAGAATGAGAGTAAAAGGTGAGATCTTAAAACAGCTGCAGGTCCTTAAAACAGCTTAGCATGTTGCACACATGTAGCAGCAAAACCATTTCACTGGGTCTTCTTCATATTTATAGGAAAAGCTTCATCCCTCATTAGTACAACTGCAGCAAGTTCAATTAAGGTTTCAAAATATTCACCATAGCTCACAGTGCTCTAGAGAGCTGGTTAGGGTCAAAGCACAACCAGTGACTGCAGAACAGCCCTCGCACAGCATTTGGGGTTCTGCACAGGAACAGACACAAGTCATTAAAACACACAAAACAAACCAGTATATACCACCCAAAGCTTTATTCCAGCTTCTTACATTGCTTTAGAACAGCAGCAAATGCAAGACTTCAACCCAAAACAACTATGTTCCCCTATGGAGAAAAAAAAAACCTCCCCACGCCTACCCCCCAACTTTTTTTTTGAAAAAAAAAAAAAAATACCCTCAACTTTTTTTTGAGAAAAAGAACACTTAACAGTGCAACTTTTCTAAAAGCAAACATCAGAAGGCAGTGCTGTACAACACAATAGCATACACAGAAATGCACAAGAAACTTTTGTTGAAGAACCACCCCCCACCAAGAACTCCATACAAGTCAATGCACGCCAGTCAATAAAAAATGCAAGTCGAGAGGCAAATTCTTATTTAGGAAATTACTCCTATAAGAAACAAGCTAACAATAACAGTCTAGCAACAACATCTGTAAGAAAACAAGCTGAAAATAAGTCTGCCAACACTATTCCTTTATACGGAAGTTCAGTAGACAGGTATTTGGTTGGGTAGAAAAAAAAACTACTCAATGCTTTGCTGGCATTTTTGTCCCCACAAACACATTTTCTTGGGAACATTTCATACAGAGGCACTTGTTCAGTTTCATGTGGTCAATGTGCCACTTGGTTTCAACACTGCTGGAGAACATGAGGATCTTCAGCTAAATTGCTACTGCAGCCAGTTTGCTTTTCTATAGGGAATAAACACAGATTAGACCCATCAAGATGTTTCTATAAATGTGTATAAGGGCATAATGATCAACTCTACAGGGCTTCAGACTAAATACTACTGACATACTGAACCATGTTAGAAGACTATAGTTATTATAGATAACTACATAGATAGCTATTATATATAACTATAAAGATAAAACAGCTGAAAGACAGAAGTGCCCAAGAAGATGAAGCAGCAGCACTCCCAGGTTTCAGTTATGAATTCAAGTTACTCCATCCCTCAGTAGACTTGGCATAAACCACTGCAGGAGTTTTTTGCACCCTGAGTACCTCCTACTCAAACTGCCTTTCCAGGCAGTGGCAGTGTGTGCACCAGGTTCCAGCTGTAATGTGTAAGTGCATGACCCTGACTCACCTTTCCTGTGCTGATGCTGAGAGTATATACACTAATTCCATGCAAAGGGTTCAAGAACAGAAAAAAAATCCACAAAGTCATGAATAATCCTGCATTTGAGTGATGCAATTGAGGGAGAGTTTATAGATTGGCCATTTTAACATTTTATCAAATTCTTTAACTACTGTTTTTCTTGCTCAACAGGCAACCTGATTTCTGTTGTAGGCTTCCTTATTTGTTACCCATAAACCAGTGGTTATACTGAAATACAATCACCAATTAATACCTGAAACCACAAATGCTATCCCCACTTCAACTCAATTTAGTCTTTATTAGGTAACCACAGAAACAAATTGCCCAGACAGGTTTTGGAGTCTCCATTCTTGGACAGATTCCAGAACTGGCAGTAAGGTCCTTAAGAAGCTGATCTAGTTGGCCCTGCTTTCACCACCAGGAAAGGCCCCTTTCAACCAGAACTGCTCTACAATTCCACAGTAGCATATAAACAAAAAGAACCTGTACTATTTATTTGGTACACTGAAGAGGTGTTTAACAGTAACACTTCAAAATTTTTAAGTAATAACAAAGATGTACATGTACTATTCACAAATTATCCTTACAATAACTAAAATGGTATTATTATGGATTTAGATTTATAGATTATAGGACTGAGGCACTCAAATGCTAAACTAAATACTTAATAGAGTTTGCCTAGCAGTTGCTCACCTTGCCTCAGAAACATGACCAAGAACAGCATGCTGATGGCAATGCTCAAAACCCTGCCAAAATCAGTAACTTGGGTCAACAACCCAGCTGTTCCAAGAGGCTCAAATCATTAGATGAATAAATAAATACTAAATTGTTTTGTAATCCAGACACAGTAGTAGATTTCATTCCATGTAGTCACCCTTAAACTAACAGTACATAAGCTAATGCTATCAAGAAAATCCCAACAGTATCAACTATATAAGCTCAAATTAGTATTTCAACTGTATTTCCTAAAATAAAGCATTTCCTAGAAAAGTAGAAACCATTCAAACACAGAGTACACAACATGTGGGGGGGCTTAAAGTAGACTTACCTTGAAGTAAGGACTCCTCTGGTAAGGACTGCAAGTTTTCTGTTGCAGGGGTTAATGCCTACACAAAAAGGGATCCTGTTAGGAAGCTGGCACTATTGCCAAGACTTCCACCGAGGTGCTTCTTGAATACTAGACTAACTTCTTACATCAGTGCTACTGGACTCCTATTTACCATTGTTTTTCCCCCTTATAACTCACTATATTAGTCTTCTGCCCACTTTTCACTTTGATACAAAGGCTGCATGTGAAGAACAAACTGGAAATTCATGCCATTATCATCACCAGCAGCATGGCTCATGACCTGAGCTTTGGGTTCCAGACACTAATTTTTTGTCCACTGGTAGGTCCTTCATGAAGAACACTGGTGAAAACCTTACTATTCCTTCCTAATTACTCCATAATATAACTATGTTTCATGACTTAGCAGTTGGTCAGCAGCCTTTCTAAAAACCTGTACTGTCCTGCCCAGTCCAGTACCACACTGCCATACCTCAGATGATCTGCGAGCCCCGTCAGGAATTCCATTCCAGACATTCTCAGGATGCACAATCTCCTCACTGCCACTGCAGAGGTTCAAGACCTGTACAGACAGAGTCAAAGGGGATCTGGCACACTTAACAAGCAAGACACAGCAGTAGGAAAACACAGGACTTTGAGAAGGTGTTGAGAAGCCTGGATCTTGCAAAGAACAAATTAATAATAAAATAAAAATAAAACTAAATGTAGGGACTGAGGTTGCTCAAGGTTCTTCTGGGCTCCTAACCCAAGCATAGTGAGAAAGAGGCTGCAAAACAACTACTAGATCAGAACTAGAAGGAACCTGATGAATAGGGATATCATTACATGATCCCTGACACTGCCTCTCATCTGAATGCACCTGAGCTTAGTTTTAGACACCCAAGGGATCTACCAGCATAAGAGCTGGCTTCCACAATCTCAGACAGTCAGTCTTCCAAAAGGAAGCTTTTATGCAATGATCTTTTGGATTTGCAATCTTAAGTTACAATCTAGAGGTCATTTTATATAAGTATAACATCTATGCATGTGTGTACATCAATATGCACTCCCCCTGGACTGAAGGAAGACGTCTCGCTCATCCCCCAGCTCAAACAGCAGCTCACAGAACAAGGCAGCTCACTGCCTTATTCTCTGCTGTTAAAGTTAACTCCCACCAGCCACTAATGCAATACACATTTCACGGAAGCAGAAGTAGTTGAGGATTTATTACTTGCAGCATAGTTTGAGTTTCTTCCCAGTTTCCTACTGCTCTAGCACTAACTCCTCAAAACACCAGTAAAACAATGGCAAGTTTCATGAGCATTTAATAGCAACATAGCTCCACTGCAGAACACTAACTTTTAGGCCAGACAGAACCACACACATATGTGTGTCTCAAACTAGAGCCAGATCCTTCAGTATTCCCAGTCAATAAAAGAGAGTAAGATGTGAAAGGAACATCAAGTGTTGGTATTTATCATCAACTCAATTTGAGATATCGCTGCTTCTCTCTAGTCTGTAAATTCAGAATCAGCCTTTAAAATACTTAAATTCTGTAAGAAAATTAAAAAAAATATTTATTTAGAGTTTAGAGAAGGACTAAAGAAAGATTAGATCTTAGAAATGCAGAAAGAGTATTCAAACCACACTCACCTTGGTACCCTTCTCAGATACCTCCAAAATGCGAGCATCACACCATTTGAGAGAAGTCCACACCACACATTTGGAACCAACAGCAAAGCCCTTCAGATTACAAGGATAGTCATGGTGTGCTACAAGAAATGGTAATTTAGCAATGAAGGAGGAAAAAAAAAAACCCCAAAACCAACAAACTCACAAAACCCCACAAAAATCAACCCTCAAAAATCAACTCTCAGATACCTCAAACACTGCTGCCCCGCCCCGTCCAAACTACTTGATATTTGAAAGTTAAAAAATTGTCATCCCAGTCTTGCAAATGTGCTTCATGTTCAGAAATGTATTTCCACTCAAAATCATTAATCTTCCCAAGTAAGACTAGTTGCTCAGACTGTCACATTAGCCATGAGAAACTATACTCAGTCTGCTGTCCTTAACTCAAAGCATCAACACTAATACATTATTTTATTAGGGAATAAAAGTTAGGATTTTTACAAGAAATTCTCTTTTTTGAATGGTACATTTTGATTATTTAACTCTTTAAAATCAGATACTTTACCTGCACTGCAGTCAGCCAAGTTCTTATTTTGCTTTTCATCTTCCCCAGGCTTACAGCCTAAAGACTGAATACACATATTTCCACTTTCTTTAAATGAGTCACTCAAGTCTTGTTCCATCCATTCTTCCACACAGTCATCTCTCTTCTTCTGCCACCCCTTATGTTTCTCAACTTTATAGTCACATGATTTCACAGTGAAAACAGCCCCTGGATTTGCTGAGTCTTTTGAAAGAAATGAAAATTGACTTCCACTATTTGCAGAGCTCTGTAGCACAACATGTTCCAGCCTTAACAAGTCCTCTTCCCTGTCTTCCTCAGGAGGCTGAACATTGGGCAGCACCAGTTCCAGAAAGGGCTCAAATTTGGCTCCTAGCATCGACTGCTTGTCATGCATCTTCTGGTGCAGCTCTTTCTCAGTTCTACCTCCAGATGATGACAGCCGTAGGGAAGGAGGGCCTGCTTCCATCCAATCATCTAGTACAGCTTCTGCTTCATGAATTCCAGACAAATTTGTTTGCAGTTTCTTGGTCTTTTCTCCCAAAGAAGGCTGAACATCAGATGGAATCAGCTCTACTGACTTCTCTCTGTCACTAACTGGAGGCACTAGATTTTCTTTCTCATTAAGTAATGGTAAAATTTCAAGACCGTTCAGAGCTGTCAACTGCCCTGTCTCCTCCCTCACATCTGGCAGCTCCAGCAATTCCTGCTCTAACATTGTCTCTCTTGTTTCACTGCCTGATGCTGCCTGCATTTCAAGAGACTTTTCTTCCAGTGCTTCCTTTGTTCCTTCACCATAGGAGGACTTTTCCTTAACTCCCTCTAGCTCCTGTAGGAGCTCATTTAGATCATTACATGGTAAGCGCATTTCTAATGGATCCAGTTCTCCTAATGTCTCTGTTCCATTGCTTGCAGATGGCTGTGCCTGGAGCACTGGCAATCTCTGCAGTTCTTGCTCTTTTCCTAGGAAAAGGCTGGCTGCTGGAGCACTGTCTGTCACTTCTGCTTTAAGCTCAGCCTCTTGTCCAAACAATATTTCAGACAGGTCTTGTTCTGCAGCTTTCACTCCATTCCCCACAATATGAGGGCTGCAGTTTCTCACTGGTTCCAGTAGCATACTGTTACCACTGTCACCTTCAGACAGATGTATCTCTTTATCATAACTGTTCTCACGCTCTCCTATATCATATCCACCGTCAGCCTTCCCACTGGCAGCTCCCACTGACACATTTGCTTCCACGGTTTCTAAGCACTCAGAAGTTACACCCAGAAAAGGATCAGAACAAAATAAAGCACTTTCAGTTTCTTCCCGAGCTAATCCACAAGCAGCAGTAGTTTCTTTGTTGAGACAAAGACTCAAATTGCTGTCTGAAATTCTGTTTTCCTTTAGGGGGTTGCAAAGGTTTGAGAAAGCACTGTCATCAGTTTCTTTATTAGCCTTCCAAAAAGGCTTCATCTCTTCATTAATACTATTGCCAGAAGCTTCCAGCTTGACTACACACAGAGGGACTTCAGAATCTTTATTTTCCCAAATTGCTACTACTTCAGCTTCTAATACAAGGTTTTCAGTCATATCATAAAACTTTTTATTTGCTTCACTAAGCCATGAGCCATCTGGGGGACTGAAACCTGACAGACAGCAAGCAAATGCTTGCCCGGGTACTCTGAGCAGTTCACATGGCATCTGTCGGATCATCTCCAGGCTGACGCTTTCCTCGCTTCCATAATCCACATGTCTAACAACTACACTGTCATCATTCACACTGCTGATCTGAGCTCTGTAGAACCACCCATCTTGACTGTATTTTGCTAAACAAATGTCACCACTTTTAATACAAGAGGTGCCATCATTCAGAGAGCTTAGTCCAAGCTTTTCAGCTTCCTCTATTTTTTTCTCGATGTAGCTCACGTCTTTGGCGTCAGCGCGGTGACACCAGAAGTATCCTGGACTATTTACCACTGTGACATAAAGTTTTAAAGTCTGACCTGCCTCTGGAAATTTCCAGACAAATGACTTACAATCACTTACACAGGAAATCTCATTTTGTACCTGAGGAGGCAAAGGCTCACAGCCAGCAATCATGTCACGGTTCTCTCTTTTATCAATTTTTCTTCTTGAGAAAAGTCTTCCTCTACTTGCAAGATCTTTATCATCTAAATCCACTGTTATTATACCTTGATGGTCACTGAGAATAACTTCCCATTTATCCTCAACCTTCTTTACAAATTCACACGACAGCAGGATTTCACTTGTTCTCTTGGTGAAATAAAACACTGCTTTCTCTGTCCAGCCAGCATTTTTTTTGTATTTGAGTCCACCTAGAAAGCAGTGAATGCTCATTGCTGGAATAGATGACAAGTTCTTAGGGAGCCTGCGTGCTTGATCAACACTAATCACAGAAGTGTCACCATAATCAATATAATGTACCCTTATTGAATTGTCAGAAATCTTCTCTTTTACTACAGCTCGATACCAAAGGCTGTCTTCTGAATAAACAGCACTGATTAAATCTCCTGCCTGGAAAAGCTGTCCACAAGGATCCTTCACTGATTTCCCATTGTTTAAAATTTCCAAAATGTTGTTAAGCTGAACCTCATCACTCCCTAGTTGAACATAAAAATCCTGTGGATCACTGACATAAGACACATACACTAAGGTTTTAAGAGCTGGCACTATCTTCTGTGGTGGTAGATCAGATGCATTTTTAAGCATTATACACTTGCCTTCAGCATCAGATTTAGTATCTGACAGTGTACCCATCTGGGAAAATAGCAGAGACTCCTCCCCTACTTTATTCAACAAAACAGCGTTGTTCTTGCTGCTAAGCATCTCATCAGGTTCTAGTAATCCAGCTGCCACATGTCCCTTCACAGGGTGCTGGAAAAGGCTTACAACTTCTTTGAAGTGTCTTTTGCTCCCTTGCTCTTGCTGGGCTTCAGGTGGACATTTTTTTCTTTCGAGAGGCCTACCTGCATTGAAAGGGGACTCAGAGGCCTCACCCCTCTCATTCACATCTGTATTTCCAGTGCACAAAGTATCACTGTGTACATGACTACACAGTCCTGTACTGTTTAGGCTTAGCTCCTTCAGTTTTGTATTAATTTGAGTATTTCTATCAAACAACTCAACCAGCAGTGTATTATCAGAGTCCTTTGCTACCACTATTGCTTTTAATCTCCTTTCCAGGACAGCTTCCTTAAACCATGTTGCAGCTTCTTTGGAAACAGACGATACATCAGACACAGAACATTTTATGGCCTGCATTGGCACAAGCAAGATATCAGAAGCATCACTGGGTAAAATAAGCAGATCATCTGTCTCTATTGTCTCTGTGTTTCCAAAATCCACAAAGAAGACTTTAGCCTTAGGTTGTCTTTCCATAATTACTCCCCTATACCACTGACTGTCAGAGTACCTTGCCAGACACAAGGTCCCAGACTTCCTCAAGGTTCCTGAGCTGGCCACTCTCTCACTCAGGGAACTGATGTTGTCAGCCAGCTGTGCCAAGGTACTGGCACACCTCTCAAGCTGGCAGTAAAATGTCCATGGATTCTCAACATGCGTAATATAAACATCTTCCTCACTCCCGATTTTGATACCGTGACTAGAATAATAGAAAGAGTGAAGCTGGACCAAAGATTCCAGATGCTTTTGAGGAAATAAAGGTCTTGCTACACCTCTCTCAGTGAGAAACTGGCAAGCACTCTGAAAAGGTGTGATTAAATCCACAATGTTAAACAGGTCCCTATTTATTGAAGCCAAGGCAAAGATTGTACACTTCAGGTCAAGGTCAGACGATGAATCAACAACAAACTGACGAAAAGCCTGAACTGCTTCTTCATCCCAAGCAAAAGGATTCTGACCATTGGGTTGGATTAAGTTGTAAAGGCTGCATCTGAATGCCTGAGCCTCTAACCTAAGGAAGCGTTCATTAATTGCACGGAGCTTTGTTAGACACACCTGCTCTCTGTTGCCATAGTCAACATATATGACTTCTACTTTTTCTGCACAAACTCCTTCACTAACTATTAAAGCCCTGTACCATTTTTTATCCTCCGAGTACTGGGCTAAACACACAAGATTTGGCCAAACATGTGGCTGGGATGAATTCTTGCAATGCTCCTGAATTTCATCCATTAGTATCTCAAGGTCCTGGCAATTTCTACTTAACTGACACCAAAAACAACTTGGATTCTCAATATATGACAAAATAACATTAACTGTACTTCCCACTTCTAAGTGGCCTCCACAAGAGGAGCCTGGCTTAATTTCCACATAATTCTGCCTCAAAGAGGTGGGCAGATTTTCCTTACCCTCAGAGTCTCGAGAAAGAAGAGATTCCCTACTTTTAGAATTGCAAACAGCTGCAACAGGGCTCTCTCTGGCCATCACACCCATGTGAGAATCAAGCACTCTATCACTGCCCTTTAGATCACATTCTTTTCTGAGCCTCTTCTCTGCATTTACTTGGCTTTCCTCTGCAGCACACACTAGGGAAGAGCTCTGTGTCACAGACTTATCTGATTTCTGGGAAGTCTTGGGTATTTCATATCCCTGGTATTTAGCATAACCCCCCTGGGTCATGAGTTTACTTACTCTTCCCTCTCCTAACTGGGATTGGTCAAAAATTTCAACCATGTATTTGTCACCCTGCACATTCAAAAACCAAACCTTTAGTTCCTTGTTCAGTACCATCTCCCTGAATGCAGACACAGCAGCTTCACTCCAACTGCCTCTTGGAGGGGAGACACCTGCCAAACAACACTTCAGAGCTAAAGCAGGCAGCTCCCTAAACTGAGGGAGCAGCTCCTTCACAGCACACAGATCCACAGTTTCTGTACTGCCCCTGTCCACCAGGTGTATTTCCACCCCAGTGTCCAGCACCCTGGTAACCACTGCTCGATAAAAGACACCCTCGTTCCCACTGGCACAACAAAGGGATCCTGGCTGTGGGTCCCACCCAGCACCATCCAGCTTTGTGGAATGAGAATAAAAATTCCACATGCACTGCCTCAGCTGCCTGAAGAGCTGGTAATACTCATGGAGCTGCAGCCAGAACTCAGATGGGTCTTGGAGGTGGGAGACCTGTGCACTGTACAATGTCCAGGTCTTCAGATGCACACCAGCTACAGCAGCAGCAGCCAAATCTCTGTGTGCTAAAACAGGAAGTGCTTCTGGTGGCAATCCCAACTCTTCAGCTAAGGATTCCTCTACTGCCAGCTGCTCATGAGCCTCAGCTTGGCTCACATGACTGCTGGCCAGGCAGCAAGCCTGAGACCCAAAAAGATGGTTCAAATCAACACCATTTTCCCCATAGAGAGTCACATAATAGAGATGCTCAAAGGAGTTAAAGGCTTTGATGTGAGCACTCACTCCTCTGCCGAGCACCAACGCTTTCAGCAAATCAACCTGCAGTGGGGACCAGCCACAGCCCCCATCTGAAACCCCCTGGAGAGCACACACGTAAGTGACCACAGGCATGCGAAAACACTCGGCAGGCAAATGGCGCAGGTTCGCTGTGGCCACAGTCTCCTTCTTGCCATAATCCACAAAGACCACAAGAGCTGCACACTCGTCCTGCTCCCCAGCAATGAGCTCCAGAAGAAGGGCACGGTACCACTGGCCATCCATCCCACGGGCAGCACAGGGTGAGCCCACTTTGGGCAGTAAGTCCTGCTCCCACCGGTCATAAGCATGGCACATGGCCTCAGACAGGCAACAGATCTCCTGTGACAGGCATTGCAACTGGCAGTAAATGTGCTGTGGGTCAGAGACATGGGTCACTAGGACAGGCTCTGTCACACCCAACTGAAGCTGAGGGTAGTAGTAATCCAAGGCAGGCGACAGAGGCTGGTATGAGAACAACGCATAGACAAGCTGCGGAACTGCAAAAGCTCCAAGGGAACATGCTGGAGGCTGCTGACAGAGCTGCTTCTTTAACTGGCCAGAAGGCAGGCAGCGCCTGAGCACCTGGCTGAACCAGCTGGGAGAGACACTTTTGGCCAGGCCCAGTTGCTGCATCTGAGCCACGAGCTGGGGCAGCTCCAGCACGATGACCTGCGGCATTAGCACCTCCTGCACCACACCAGACACCTCCTTGCCTTGCAGGAAGCTGAGGAACTCCATCGCCTCCTCGGTCCACTTGGATACAGGTGAGTCCCCACTTGCTGTCCCCTCGTTACTGTGGGAAGGCACGACATCGGCCACGACACAGCCCAGCACCTCCGGGGGCAGCTGGAACAGCTCTGAGCAGCCCCGTGCCAGGTAACAGGCGGATGTGGTCACCACGTACCCCTCGTCCAGCAGGAAGACACGATATCCCTGGGCACTACAACTCACCACAAAGCAGCGGTACCACACACCCAACACTTCCACCAGTGCCAGCTCTCCTGGGCACAGCCTGGTCCCGCTGGCCCCCGGCCCGCCGGGGTCTGGGAGGGCCGCCAGGCGCGGCCCGGCCGCCGCCTGCATCTCTCGGTACAAGAGGGCATAGTCAGCGTTACTTTCACCCAGCAGCCCCAACAGCCGCAGGATGGGCACCTCGGGATACAGCCCCACGGCACGGACCCGCAGGGTGACGCTATCGCCGCGGCCGAGGGACCCCGGCCCGGAGCTCATCGCGAATCGGCCTCGCGCAGACCGCATCCCCCGCACGAGGAGAATGAACGCCTCGCCCTCCGCCCCTCGGCCTCATATAGAGCACGCGCCGCCCACGTGACCCACGGGGAGCCGTTAGCGGCTGCCCCAGGGGCCGAGTCCATTTAGATCCTCTCGGTGGGGTGGAGAGCGGCGCGAAGGGAAAGCGGAAAAGGAGAGTGAAGCCAGCTGATGCATGGGGCCGCTCCTGCTACGCTAACGCTGCGTGGAGGCGCCACGGAGAGAATTCCAGTTAGGGAATTATGTCCGGGGCGCTGCGGGGTTCAGGGCAGAGCCCGGCGGAGCTGCCCTCGCCCACGGTGGAGCGCTCCACGGGGGACGGGTGGCGGCGGGACGGGGTGAGGGGGAGAGAGCGCCGAGCCCGCTTAGCTCCCATTGGTCAGAGCGGCGCCGGGGGCGGGACAGGCGTGCGGAGCTTGGCGGCGATTGGCCAGCGGCACGGGAGGGCGGGGCGCGGCGCGAGGGCGAGGGCGGCGGCCGCGGCGCGAGGACGGGGAGCTGGCGCCGGCCGCCCCTCAGGACTCGCTAATGCACACAGGGAGAGAGAGAGTGGTTATTATTAAGAGTTAAAGAAGTTTTTCACTGCAAGGTTTTTGCAAGGCATTTTGTCATTTTTATTTTCAGCTGTGCCCCAAGGGTCCGTACTGGGACCAGTGTTATTTAGTATCTTCATTAATTGCATAGGTGAGCATTTGAAGTGCACCCTCGGCAGGTTTGCAAGGGACACCAAGGCGAGTGGTGCTGTTGGTACCAAATCCTCTGAAATCATTGGGATAAATAAGACCCTCTAATGCTTTTTAGCGTTAGCGAGTCAGGCATCGCTTTATTCTTGGCCAGGAGGGAAGTGTGTGGGTGTGGCTGACAAAATCCTGGCCTCTACACAAATGCAGAAACAGAACTTCTATGTTTATTTATGTATGTATTTTTAGCAAACAAATTAATATTCACTGGTTCTAAATTACAGAATTCTCGTTTGTTAATTAGTATTCTGTCTTCTGGTGGATATTGATTTCTCACTTCTCTTGCAAATTAGTCTATATTCTTTAGTCCTTTTATTATCTTTCCCAGGTAGGGACTTTCCAAGACACATACTGAGTCTTTATTAGTCTCTTTTTTTGTCTGTTTTCTGCAGAATGTCCTTGTGGTCCATAAATTGTGCACTCCTTGTACCCAGTTTCACGAATAGACCTCTCTTCTTTCAGGCTTTGTTAACTGAAGCTTTGTTAACTGTATCAAAGTTATTCTAACAAACCTTAGAGTTTCAGTGATTATTCCCAAGCTGTGTGCCCATAAAAGTAGCTCATGGAAACTTTGATAAATGCAGGCTAAAAGTGGTTTTACACACTGCTTATAATTAATATACTGGTTATGATGATCAGAGAGGTCGAGCAGATGTCCTTCGTGGAAAGGCTGAGAGACTTGGGATTGTTCAGCCTGGAGAAGAGAAGCTTCAAGGTCACCCAATTGTGGCATTCCAGTACCTGAAGAGAGCCAGCAGGAAAGATGGAGAAGGACTTTTTACATGGGCCTGCAGTGAGAGGACAAGGGGGAATGGCTTCCAACTGAAAGATTAGATTGGCTGTCAGGAAGAAATTCTTACTGTGGGTGTGGTGAGACACAGGAACAGGTTGCCCAGAGAAACTGTGGATTCCTAATCCCTGGAAGTGTCCAAGGCCAGGCTGGATGGAACTTGGAGCAACCTGGTCTAGACTGGAAGGTCCCTGCCCACGGCCCGGGGTTGGAACTGATCTTAGAAGTCCCTTCCAACCCAAACTGTTCTATGACTGTATGATAAAAGTCCTTATTCTGTCTCACGAGAACGGTAAAGTTGTGTATCCATCACCTGGTTATCAGGGTGACAGGACGGCAGGCGGGAGTGCTTGGCATGGAAGTGAAGCAGCAGCTTTGCTGGTTTGTCATTGCTGGTGCTGGAGTACAGGACAGAAAGAACTTGGATTTGTTTCTCAGGATGACAGCTAGAAAAATACCAGGATTTCTGAACAAAACCTTCGGACTGATGCACAGGAGATTCTAGCTGAATATGAGGAAGAACTTTACTGTGCAATGAGTGAGATCCAGTCCAGAGAGGCTGTGGAGTCTCCCTCACTGGAGTTACTCCAGAACTGTCTGGACACAATCCTGTGCCCTGTGCTCTGGGATGTCCCTGCTTGAGCAGGGAGGAGGGACCAGATGAGCCACTGTGGTCCCTTCCAACCTGCCCCATTCTGTGGTTCTGTGACTCCCTAGCAATGGTGAGATGAACATTTTCCAAGCTGGAAGCGCACCCCCAAATGCATACAGCCACAACTGAATTTCAATACATTCAGAAAGTACAAGAGCAAGCCAAGAAGACACTCAATCTGTGTTCAATGAAAAAATGGCACATTGGAGACACTGGTTGCAAAGACTAGAAGGAATCCTGTGAATTTATTCAAATAGCCAAATTTTCTACATTAATTCAATTAGTATGTATTACTAAATCAAAGCCAGCTTTGTTTTAGGTACTATGGCTGCTTTTAATACTGCATTTTTGACTCTTGATTGCCAAAGGTGAACCTAGTGACAAACAGCACTAGGCTTCTCCACAAAATCTGGAAGGCTTTAGGTTTAAAAATAAATAAATTACTCCTGTTCAAACATTTTGCATTATTGAAGAGAATGTTGTATTTCCATCAAGATTTAAAGTGGGCAGAGTGCACATTTCCATGGAAAAATGACCCCGTCTGCCACATCAGTACCCAGATTGTCACGGGAGAAGTAGTTCAGATGGGTCCTATGGAGCATCCTGAGACTTTCAAGCATTGCAGAGCAAACTAGGTTTTTTATTTTCTGGGAGCAGGACTGCATTTCAATCATGATCCTACTCAAAGAGTTGAGTGGAGAGGTCAGGCAGTCTCTGGGAAGTAAGAGGAACACAAACCCTTCCAGTTTTTGTGCAAAGTAGATTTGGAATCAGGTTAACTGCTTTTCTCTTTTTTAATACCTAGCACTACAGGCTTGGTTTGCTGACACATCAAACTAATGAGAGGTAGTTCTTTATCTGTGTGCAAATGCAATTAACAACAAAAATTCCCAAATAATTTTATAGATGCTTAGCCACAGAACTTGTTCAGTGTATTGCTTGTTTTTAACAATAGAAGCCATCTCCATTATCAAACAAACAGACAGTATTATGTTCTATTTGCTTGGTAGAATTTTTTTATTCCTGTTTGCTGGTTCAGAAAGCTGATGCTGGCTGCTAGCTGAAGTGTTGTAACAATTTTATCCTGTGGATAATATAAATTTCATGTAGCAGTCTGACAGTCAAATAGTATCCTTATGTCATGGCTGTTCCCAACCAGTAAGGACTGAATTTGGAGCAAAAAGCTATACATGTGATCCTACTACCCTGTAGAATGAGACTTCAGCTTTTTGACTCTTCTCTGTGAATACTGAAGGTTTTAAAAAGAAGTAACTCCACACAGCCTTCTGATTTGTTCATATGCAAGCCAGAATACCAGTGACCAAGGTGCCTGTGAAAGCAAACACTGAAGTTAGAGGCTTAAAACAAAAGTAACCCAATAAATAAGCCCATTAGATGAAACTGGTTCCTCTTAAAAATCACATTCTTAAGTTCAGTCTCATATTGCTCTAGTTCCCAGAGAGGTTCCCAAGCCTCTGTCTGCTCAGAGAGGCTGAGAATTCCCCATCTCTGGAAGTGTTCAAGGCCAGGTTGGACAGGGCTCAGAGGAAGTGGAAGTTGTCCCTGCCCATGGCAGACGGTTTGGAATGAGATGATCTTTAAAGTCTCTTGAACCAAAACCATTCTACAATTCTATGATTATGTCTTCCATACAAAAATTGTAATATTACATAGGGTTAGGGCTGCATCCACAGTCCTCACATTTTAATGCTAATTGTTCTTGTAAAGAGAGTTTAAAAGCACCTACCATTCGCATCCAGGTTGGTATAAAGCCTTTGTACAGAGACATAAATCCTTCACCCTGCACAGTTTGAATCAAGCAGTCCATGGAAGATTTATAGAGCAGACCTCTAGCAGTGTGCAAGGAGAACAAACAGTGTTAGGATTACAAATACATGATTAAAAAAAAATCCTCTTCATAAACATAATTTGTAGCTGATATTTTTCTACAAGCCAAAGTGCTTTTGTAAGCTCCTTGGAGTCTAATTCAGAATTGAAATCCACTGGTTATGCTTAGGTGATCATCACAACAACACCCCCCAGACATTTACTAAATCATCACTAGAAAGATGAAGAGAAAATTATCAATTTAGCACTGTCAGTGAAATCACTCAGACCCATGGTTTCAATGTGCTGCTGCAAAGTCAGTCTCTGAAGCGTCCATACCTTCCCTGTTTATCTCTTGGCTGGTTCATTACCCGGGTTTTGACCACGTCAGCAGGAGTTCCCAGAACAGCTGCTACCAGCCCAGAGCAGGCACTGCCAACAGCAACAGATACTTAAGGAAGGAACCAAGATGTATCATAAAAATTTCAGCATTGCAATTCTAGTTCTTATAATCAAGACCTATTAAAACAGCTATCATCAAATCATGAGTAATAACTCATAACATAAACTTGATTTGGGAGGCTTGCTAGTACTGCTCTTGCTCACATGTACTCCCAGTGCCAGCTGCCCTCACCTCTGTGGGCAGTTCTGAGTCAGGGATGAAGGACCCACAATAGGCAATTCATAATTTTGTGTATATGAAGTAGATTTTTTTCATCACTTAAAAAAGAGGATCTTTTGCAGAAGTTGTATCACTGTGCTCCCACAGATTAGAGCAAAGGTGTTTGAATGTACCAACAAGGCACTTCTAATGAGGGCAGTTTTGTAGCAATGGTTGCGTCCTTTCTCTTATGTCTTCTATAAAGTGATGTTCTCTAAGGAAAAAATAATTCTAAAGTTGCATTTCAATAGCAATATCAAACTCAAAGAATGGGGTCTTCTGCTGGCACAGAGAGGCAGATGAAGACAGCAAGGCTGGAAATGCTCCACAGTGGAAAAGGGGTAATTGGAGAATACGGCACCTGCTAACACTGTGAGTCACACTATTGTCCACAAGTGTCGTGTTCAGAAGCAAAAAGTGTTTCACTGAGTCATAAGTGGTCAGATCTGTAAAGAGGATAATGAGAAGAAACAGCACTGTCAGGAGTGAATGGTGTCTGTGCTGTTCACGACACGGGATGTTCATTTCCATTGAGGCTCCTGCCTTTGGCACAGCTGGCACTCTGCCCCCCGTTTTTAATGAGGGCTGTGGCACCTGAGTCCTGTCTTTAAACATGTGAGTACATTCTCCTTTCTGCTCCCATCTGCTCTGATTTACCTTACAGATGATGCTGAGCTGTATCTGGGTGACCCTCACCAGCCCTGTTGCTGGCTCAGCTCCCTGGTTTGGCCTCATACTTGCCTCATCACCACACACTTCCCTACAGATCTGGATCTTGGTGAAGCCTGGCTGCCTTTGCTGGCTCTGCTCTGCTCACATCACTTGGACACTGGGTTGTGGCTGGTGAAGTCCCTGCTTTGCTGGCTGTGGAACCCTTTCAGTTTCTGGCTCACTTTTCCTTAAATTCAGGTAAAACCTGCTGCTTTTAAGCTATTTGATTTCCACAGGACCAAAGCACAGGCGCACAAGGCAGAGATCACCTGCAGGGTGCTCCAAACAGGACCCCAGGTAATCATGACTCTAAGACAAAGGGAGCAGCTGAGCTCTTTTTTCTTAAAGCTTTGGTGGGGCCTTAAGTGCTGCAGGCCAAGTTATTCCACTTACCTCCCATATTCACCAGAGCAGCTCTCTGGACATTTGGTACCCATCCAGCCCAAAGTCCCCTTACTCCTCCTTCAGACAAGATTTTCAGAAATGCGTGGTGCACACCCCGAAACCTGAAATCAAGATGCAACTTGTGGGTAGACAGCCCACTGAAATCTTGGCATGTTCCAGCACTTTGCTGCATTGGGTCCTCACATAGGGTTAGGAATTTATACCTGCAAGGTTCTGGCACTCCAGATCCATTTTTGGATCTATCTTTGACTTTCATGCCACAATATTTTACCAGAGATACCAGTTGCCTTGCAAAGCAGTGATCTGGTCCCTGACAGCAGACAAACCTTAGGTCCCACACTGGGTTACAGTAATAAATGTACACGACACCAAATGATGGCAGCAGTTTGGAATGCAAAGAGCAGCATGTCCTGGTATTTACAGGAGAGTCTCAAGCCCTGTTGTGTGTCAGCATTCCTTGTGCCTGTGCTTCCTGCACAAGCCATTTAGCTCATGCTTTCTTCCATCTTCAGAAAGGGTCCTTCCCCTCCCCATGGTTCAGTGCTGGCATGGATGTGCTGCAGCATAAAGGATGGTTTGTGGTCCCTGGGACCAATAAATCAGAATAAAGAAGATGAGTATAAATGGAGTAAGGGGGAAGTCTTGAATCCCTCCCCTCTTTACTGCCCAGAGCCATCGGGTGCTCTCCTTGTAAAAAGAGCAGCTGGGGAGAAGGGGTGGCAGAAAACACAGAGAACCACACCCTGGGCCAAAGAGTGATCAGTAAGAGGGGCAAAAACACCAGCTCTGATAGGAACCAACCGTAATGGTTTTCCTTCCAACTTCCTTTTTCCCTCCATCTGCATCTGCACCTTCACCAGATCAGTTGGGCTGGCAAAAAACTGTCCGATGGCACCCGCACACATGCCTCCAACCACAGCTTTCCTGTCAAATGGAGAAAAATTGTGCTCCAGAATACACTGAAAATCTTCACAGGTCACAGTGCTCAAGCTGAAGAGTTCAGCAGCACAACTCAAGTGCAACAAGTGTAAATGGTTATTCCATATATTAACAGCCAAAGTAAAGGTAATAATTGTGGTGGCTACAGGTTGTTAAAGTAGTCAGTAATATTTCTGTCAACTTTAAAAAGGGTTAAAACTTACCAGGGGAAAAAGTAAAACAAAACAAAGTTACATTTTGCTCTTTGCTTAAGGTTTAAAGGCACGATGGCAAAGTACACAAGTAAAGGATGATGCTCTGTGTATCATAACTGGATGCCCACCAAAATTCCAAACTGCTTGCTGATATATACAACTTTTCTTTCTCTCCCACTGCTACTAGACAAGTTGTGTTAATTTTATGGATCTATTTATTTTGGTAAAATCAGAAATTTCAGTATTAACCATAGGTCCCCCTTCCTGTAGCATTGGGCATGACAAGTATTTTGCAGTAGATTTTATCAATCCCCTTCTAAAACCAGATACATTTTGGACCTAAGATATGGCTGTAGGTCTCCCACAGTAAGGACAATCCCCAGGCAAGCAATAAGTATGCATGGGTATGCAACATTACCAGAGAGGAAAGCTTTCACCCTCTGCCCTGCCAAGCACGGAGTCACGGAGATGTTCATAAGTAACCATCCGAACACCAGTGTATACTGTGGAAAACAAAAGCAGGAGACAGCTCTTGGGTCTGCCATTTCTGGAGGTCTCAGTGAGACAGAGATCAAGACCTTGGTTTGTGACACTCCAGAGTTCACCTGGCTCAGCTGGTCACTGCTCTCTTTTTTGTGACCACAATGGGGAAAGTGAAGGGCTTGCCTGGTCTCAGTGGGAGAGCCCAGGGCATTTTAGCATCAAAAAAATCTCTCAGGCTGAGCCACAGGTCTGCCAGGAGGCAGCACAGCTTTGCCTGCACCCTAAGGACATGGGACTGCATCACCTCTTTCTGGGCTGATGCCAAGCACAAAACCTCCACAAGTACTTTTGAGGTTTGTTGCTGTCACCGTATTTCCAACTAAAGCACAGAAAGCTGTTATTTGTGGCAAACCACTAATGCATTTCTTTTAAGCACTTGTATTTTTCCCTTGTGCTTGCAACCTCATCTTTTTTCCCATCTTTTTTCCTAATCTATCCCCACTTCACTCACATATGAGACATTTATTGTTCTGAGAACTCTTAAGTGTCTGGACTTCCTGAACAAGACCTTCATGCAAATATGACAGAGAACTTATATTTTGTTTTTCCAGAAGCCAGAATAAGGCCGTGAAGGACTGGGAAACGGAAGAGATGTATCGATCTGAAATCTCGTATATTTCAAAGTGGAATTGCAGGCTAGACTGAAAAGGCTCACTCCAAAAGGCTTGGCCACAGAAGGCAGGACCCATCGTGTCCCTTCCCGAGCAGATATTCACCTATGTGGCGGTAGACGGCCGGCGTGGCTCCTTGCCAGAGCTTCCGTACCCCCTCCTCCTGCGCGATTGCGGCCGCCGTGCGCAGCATCCCGCGGTACGGGACCGCCGGCCCGGCCGCGGCTCCATCGCGGCGCACGGCAGCTTCACCCTGGATCTGCAGCCGGGTTTTCGTGAGATCCAGGGGAAATGTCACTGAGGGCAAAGGGCCAGGAACACACGTGAATACGAGTGCGGCTGCAGGGAGACCTCCCGTGCACGGAACAGCTGCACCACAACGCCCTACCAGCGCCCAAGGGGCTCGGCAGGCACCAGCAGGGAGCAGGGGCTGTACCCAACAGGGTCCAGGAGATCCCTGGAGAAAAAGAGAATTCTCATCCCTGTCTGTTGAAAGTGGCTCTAGGCACAATGTTTGACATTCCTGTCAAACACCCAGTCTTTTTCCCTTATATAGTTTTACAGATTTGTTATGCAATACGTGTACCTTCTGAGGGATTTGGGATTAAGAATCCTGTTCCAATTACTCCCCCTGAATACAGACCAGTCATATCTCTCAATTGATCATGTGATCTTTCCAATTCTGTCCAGCCTCTGTCCAGCACAGTGGCAGCACATGTTATGGTCAGGAACGACCCCACAGAGGTCATCATAATGCTGACATACATTTAGGCTCACCTACAAACTTAGATACATATCTGTCCTACAAACCACCCTAAATGATGCTTGCTTTCATTACAGAGGCACAGAAATCTATCTAGCCTGTTATCTCTCTCACTGAAATAACTTGTGGCCAGTGAAGGAGATCCAAGTTGATCTCACCTTTCCAGGGCAGCTCCTGAAACAGTATGGATACATATTTGTGCCCCTCATTTCAGTTCCAGGCCAGAAGTGCCTGGTGATGGACCTTCCCGGCCTGTGGCAGGGAAGGAGCTGGGATTGTCTTTGTTTTGATATCTCTGAGACACACTAGGGTCCTTCCAAAGTGGGATTCAGGTGCCAGGGGAAGGAAGTCACTGCTCAAAGCCTCAGCAGGTTTACAGTCTATTTGTGCATTAAGTTTGGTATTCATGTTTAAAGATTAGCAAAGATTGAGAAGTTACAAATCCTTAGAGCAATGTAACTGACTTGCCTGTAAGAGCCTGTCAAAATTATAAAGGACATGCTGAAAAATATTCAAAATAAGTTACTTGGTCACAAAGCAGTTCTACATAGATGCCATTGAGCTTATATTCCATGTTTCACCAAGCAGTTTTCCAACTCCATTTTTATAAGCATCTCCACCGTGACCAGAAACTTAAGAGTCAATTTTTCTTTGATTAACCTTCCTTGACTATGAAAAGGAAATTCCTGAAGGAATAAGGCCTTGCTAGTAACTTAGGGAACATATCTGCCTGCCTCTTTATTCTTTCTCTGGAAACCCAGCCAATGCAAAGCTTAAATTAGTCACAACTACACTGAGTTAATGACTGCAGCCCTTCCGTCTCTGAGGCAAATATTTCATCCTGAAAAACCCTCCCTCCAGCCACGGTCAGGTGGCATAAAACACTTAGATTATGGAAAAGCCAGGACGAGCAGAGTGAAATACAGATTTGCTGGAGCAGAACACTGAGGAATGAGGCATCCCTGCCCCCCGTAAGTAAATCTGACCCCCCTTCCCTCTCGGAAAACCACGGTGAGTTGTACCTAGTTCTGCCACAGCCGCTGCACAGGCTGACAGAGCGAATTTGCTGGCTCGGGGCCATCTCTCTGGAAGAGGTAAGCTCCTCTCGTCTTCTGCAGGTGACATCTAGCATCTCACATGAACCGAGGGTAACCAGCCACCCTGCCCGTGTGTCTGCAGCAAGAGCGGGCCCTAGCGTAGATCAGCTCGGGATGGTTTAGGAGACAAGCTGCTCAAGGTCATGTTGCTCCAGCGCCAGCACCGGGAACTGCAGCAGCCCGAGTGGCTCTGCAGAGCTGCAAGGTCCTTCTGCAGCGACACAAGAGGCTCCGGCGCAACAGGCTCCTGGGAAATGTAGTCCGTCACCAAGGCTGCTCACTGCAGGTAAAGACACGCAAACGCATTTCTCCATCATCTACATCAAAAAGAGTAATCATTAATGAGAGCTCAAGATTACACGTGGGGTCTGTTTGCTTGGCAGAGTGCTGTCACGGGCAGCACTGCCTGGGGAGCCCCAAACTCTGTTCCCGTGTCAAGCAGCTTCATCCGGAAGGGATTAATTGATCCAGATCTGGTTTAGGAAGAGCTGCATTAGCAACAGCAACAGCTACGCGCCGAGCTGGGGCTGCTGATTAGGCACACAGCATTGCAGTTTGAACAAGAATCCCAGCAAGCCTGGGATGGCAGAAATTGATCACTTCTCAGAGCTCTTAAGTGAAAAGTTTAAAGCTTTTCCTGCCTGAGTGCTGAAGTCCTGTTGTGTGCTAGTCCTAATTTCTCTTAAATTATTGTAGATCTATTTAGGGTATCATCATTAAAAAAAAAAAGGTAAGGTATGTGGTGTTCAAGAGAAGCTTTGCATTTATCATTAAGGCTCAGCTGAATCCCTAAGTTAATCATTAGCCATTAGTCAGTAATCCTCATGCTAATTTGAGGATTTTCTTGGTCACAGAAACTTATCCCAGAACACCTTCCCACATCTCTGACTGCCTAAAGCTTTGGTGTGTAGTCCCTGTCAAAATAATTGAGACAAATTAAGGGAGCATTGCAGGTGAAATATTGAGTTGAAGTTGGATGAATCTGTCTCATTGGTCACCAGTAACTGGTATTAAATTGGATCCTTCTTGGGGTTAAAGTTCATTAGAATTCATGCAGGGATAAAACAAACTCCTGACAAAGCTGTGGTTAAAAATGGTGAGAGGGGATATTGCAATCTAATGCAAATGTGCCTGGCTGCATGGAAGGTATGAATGGTTCAGAGCCTGTTTCTGGACAGTTCATGCCATCTGCTGTGGCACTTTGTGCCTCCCTCAACAGCTGTTCTGTGGGCTTGAGTCAGCTTGTGCCACACTCTATCAGCCTGTGTATCACCTACTCATAATGTGGGGTAGAGAGGGAATTCTAGAGTTCACCTGCAGTCATCCTACAGTCACAGCAGGGAGAGCTTCAGAGTTACATCAGGTTGCCCAAGGTCTTGTTTGTTCCCCTGAAAACCTCCCAGGATGAGGGTTTCACAACCATCCTTTAGCTGTACACCTCTGGGTACAGGCTCATTCTGTTGACCACGCTTTATGGAGTGGAAAACAACAACTAGATCCCTCCCTAAAGTAAACCTCATAGCACTGCAGCATCCTATAGAAGGAGCAGCTCTCCATGGTCATTTTTAGCCTGAAGAAATAGGTTCTTTTTTTAAACCAGATGACTGGGGGGATGGCTGTGAAGAGGAATATTCTCTTCCCACAGGACCTTTGAAATAAGCCTGACTAGAGCTGGATGCTTGCATGGACATCTCTGTGATGTGTGGAGAAGGGAAGGGACAGTACTCATGGAGAGACATCAAACACCTGGAGTTCCTACATCCCCAAATCCTGAGAAGACATCACCAGCAGAGAGGACCCTTCCAATTTAATTTAATTCAATTCTCAGTGAGACAGAGTTTTTGATTTCTATCCCAAGCCAGTTTGACCAAAGGCTGCATACTCAGGGAGGGAGTGTGAATTTCAGATGGAGTGGCAGCACAGCAGTGAGGTCTGGGACAGCTGTGTGGTGCTGGAGAAAGGCAGCCAGACTTCCTTTACCTGTGCTTCTGTGTTAGTTGACTTGGAAAAACCATTGAGCATTAACCACTGCCCAGCCCAAGGAAAGCTTGGCAGTGACTGTTGCACATTCCTACTGGTTGTGTCCTCCTCACAACAGTGCCTTGCATCTCATGTCCTTCACCAAATCATGCCCTAAAAGAACAACCTAAACAAAACAAACAAAAAAGACCAAAACAAACACAAAACCCCTTAATTAATGTCTTCACAGAGGCTTGAGGACTTGTCTGACCTGACCTTTAAACTCACTACTCAGTCAGTTAATGAAAATATACCATGCATAAAATGATATTATGTGTTTTCTCCAATATTACAAGGCCTTTAGCTCTCTTATCACTTTACCCCTTTATAGGAAGAGAAATAATTTAATGGATAAAATAAAACCAGGAAATAAACATATAAAGAGCTGTGATAGCTAAACACAGAAGTGTAGAAATATCACAGTTATCAGTGATTTATCTGTTCCAGACAGTTTGCAAAATGGAGATCAACACCCTATTTGTCACAGCTGACATATGTGAGCTAGCTCTTCTGCACCTACAACCAACATGTATTTCAAACAGGTATTTCAACAGGTATTTCAAAATGACTGTTTAATGAAGAGCATACACCTGGTTTTCACAGCTCTTAACCTCCTACTATCAGGTGTATTTCTGCTGTGCTACTTTTACTGTACTGCCTGTCTGCAAAGGAATAAAGGTTCCTGTTTATTCACCTGTTCCTGTATAGGACGAGAGTTTGCATCTGTATTTGTTTATGCCCACTGCCTCTTTCCCTTTCACTGGTCACCCTGGAAAGAGCCTGGGTCCATCCTCTTTGCACCCTCCCTTCAGGTGTTCATACACACTGAGATCCCCCTGAGCCTTCTCTTCTCCAGACTGAGCTGTCCCAGCTGCCTCAGCCTCTCCTCAAATGACAGATGCTTCAGCTCTTTTTGGCACTTCACACTTGGCAGAGGATCACCTTCCTCAAACTGCTGGCAGCACTTTCCCTGATGCAGCCCAGGGTGCTCTTGAGTGCAAAGCTCCATCTCTGACTCGTGTTCAAGCTGGTGTCCACCAGGACCCCAGATCTGCAAAGTTCCCATCCACCCAGGTGCCCCCTCAGCCTGTACTGGTGCATGGTGTTGTTCCTACCCAGCCGCAGGCATTTCCCTTTGCTGAACTTCATTAAGTCCTTATTTTTTTTTTTTTTTTGGCCAGGAAAAGCTGAACCAGGGGATCCTTGGGGTCTCTTCCAAGCCGATATTCTCTGATTTTGAGATAAGTCCCTCTCTGCCCATTTTCCAGCCTTCTGAGGTCCCCTGAGTGGCAGCATACTCATTTGGTCAGTCAGCCACTGCTCCTGGTTTTCTATTCTCTTCAAACCTGCTGAGGGTGTGTGGGAGTAGATGCTGACAGCACTTCCTAGGGGCTTTTTATACTTAATGTATTCTCTAAGTAATTTTGATGTCCCACTTTCACACATGCAAAGGAACTGATCTGACCTCTCTGAAACCTTGTCTTCTGACACGGTGCTGATATAATAGAGGTGGCCAGCAGGTTTTGATCTGTCAGTTCAACCTCAGAAGCGTTTCTCTGCTCCTCAGACACTGGACACACAACTAGCCTTTAATGAGATATCTCAGACAGGTGAGATACCTTTCTTAAGGTTTCCGCTTCAGGTGATGCCTGCAGAAGTTTTTTGCCATCTCTGACTCGCTGAAAGCTAAATGTCTGCAAATCACGGGCTCTCTGCTTTGTGATCACAATACTGCAAAACACGTATATTTTTTAAATTGAAGAAGGCTCTGCACTGCTTTGCCAGCGTCCCTGGCTGCCCGGGTGGTCTTCCAGCAACTGGTGCAAAGTCCAGGGCTTTGCCGCAGGCAGCAACATCTAGGCTGTGTAAGCGGCAGAGTTGGTCCTCATCCCAGAGCAGGGCAGAACTGGCTCTGTTTTCCAGAAGGAGGGCTCGTGCCCTGTGCTGCTCGGAGCTTCCAGCGTGTCCCGCGGCAGGGCCGGTCAGAGAGGTGCCGCGCCGAGCTCGGAGCGCGGCCGCGCCGGGACTGCCGCCGGAGCGGCAGCGGGGCCGGGACTGCCGGCGGAGCGGCAGCGGGGCCGGGACTGGACTGCCGCCGGAGCGGCAGCGGGGCCGGGACTGC
>QUSF01000002.1:2070157-2316683 GCA_003676055.1 Chloebia gouldiae | reverse complement strand
GGACTGCCGCCGGAGCGGCAGCGGGGCCGGGACTGCCGCCGGAGCGGCAGCATGGATCTCGCCCTGCTCTCGGCAGCGCTCCTGGGACTCCTCGTTGTCAGGGCTCTTTTGTTTCAGCTGAGAAACCCGAGCTCCCCTCCGTGCATCAGCAGCTGGATCCCTTGGTTTGGAGCTGCGTTTCAGTTCGGGAAAGCTCCTCTGGAGTTTATAGAGCAAGCCAGAAACAAGGTAAGGCGTGTGCTGGCCTGCCTGCTCGCGGCTGCGCGCTCAGCGTGGCTGCCTGCAAGGGGAGAGGCAACCAGAAACTTCTGCGTTCAGTTTTGCTCTTTCCTGTCACGTTTTATGAGGTCAGGAGCATTTAAATGGTGACGAATCGGCTTAGTACCACCAGCGTTGGTGCGTTGTGGATCTGATCCAGGCACGATCTCTGTGCTGTGATCCTGTTTGGACCTCTGCCGTTGTGCTTTTGTAGTCTGGCTGTGTGTTAATCTTGGTTTCAGATAATTCGGAAAGCTCTGTGCCAAGTGCTGGGACCAGGAAGCTACTTATTTGCATGACTAAAGTTAGGTGAGATTTTTGAGCACCATCTGGTGTCCCTCAGCATTCAAGCAACACACAGATGTGCTTGGCAGACAAAGTTTTCTGTTCTAAGAATCTTAACTAAACATGGGGGTCAGGATTTACCCCTTGGACTTGAATTTCTTTTTCTGTGTCTGTCAGATAGAAAGAGATCAAAATCTTAATTTCTAGATATTTAATAATAACTAACATAAACCCCAGTTTCCCACTTTCATTCAGGTATTATATCACCTGCTACTACAATGTAGCAGCCTTGAGTGTTCCATGTTGAAGGATTACACAGCCCCACTATTTCCAAAAACTAGCTAAAAATGAAACCACTGTAACATCCTGAAACTTGAAAAAAAAAACCCCACATCAATAAATACTGGATGTTAAAAATTTGCTTTCTCATTTTGAACTGCTAGATTTCATATTTATATTTCTTTTTGTTTTGTTATAAACTCACAGTGTTAAAGCAGAGGATTAAATCTGATCTTTGAGAGCAACAAGGCCTGTCAATCTTGTATTAAAGCACATTGAGTGCATCATGGGGTAAGCTCAGAGGTATGGTCTGGAGTGTCTTTGCTTCTCTGTGCTTGACGGGGCAGTTTTAATTATATATTACTGTGTCTTTCCTGTAGCTTTCATCTGTGCAAATGCACACTCATTGGCTCTGGGTTAATTAATTTTGGTGTTCATTTGCCTTGAGACTCTCTAGGCTCCAGGTTGATGCTGTGGCAGCGGCATCTGCACACATCTGCACACACCAGAAACACCTGAAGGACTTTATAAACCTGTGGTTTTGTTGGGACAGAAACTAGAACAAGAAACATTTTCAATAGCTGAAAACTGAAAGAAGGAAGAGAAGGCGTTCTTACATCTCTCCCTTTCCTGTGTGTTTGCTGGCAGGGCCTTTCCTTTGACTTCTAGTCTAGCAGCTCCTTCTGACCTCTCTCTGTGCTCTGCCTGGGCCAAGGGGGATGTCTCCATCCCTCCCCCCCAGGCTGGCCACCTGCCTGCACCACCATCACCTGATAATCCCCCTGCCTCTGAGGAAGGCCACTTGTTTGTTGTCCCCTTCCTCTCCTTAAACCCTCCTCAGGCACTGGAAGTCTCCCTCCCTTCCCACCTCCCACACTGGCCTGCTGTGCTGAGGCCAGGAAAAATAAATTTTTTCCTGCCTGCTCCCTTTAAAAGAGTAGGCACTGTTGGAGAGTACAGCCAAACAAAACACGTGCTGCTGCCAAAGGGGTCATTAACAGGCACCACAGGGCTTGCAAAATACATCAGCAATAATTCCAGGCTCCTTAATACTGCCAGAACAAGGTTAAGTGTCCTTAGTACCAGCAAGCTGCCCTCGTAAAAGGTGTTACAGAAACAGCTTTAGGCAGTGTGAAACCTCCTCATCTCTGCAAGGTCATTATCTTCAGGGGAGACTCTTGCAATTCCTACCCTGGATTAATCCTTCAGACTGTCAAAGTGACACTCAACGTCTTTCTTAATTCCCTTCTTTCGTAATTACTTTCTTCCTTAATTCCTTTTGTCTACCCTTCACTGTTTTTTCTCTCAAGCCCTGGGTAACACAGTAAAGTTCCACTGCTTACAGCCTGCCCTTTGCTTGGAGTTTGCTGCTTCTGTTTTCCTCCCACAGAAGAACACGTGGGCTGGAAGAATTGTCTCCTTTCCCCCTTGTGTCATCACTGGGACTAAGAAAAGAAAGTTCCCCTGCTCTAATAAAATATTTTATCTCTTGTCTAATAAAAGATACCACCTCTTCCTTCTAAAGCTGCCTGGTGAGAAAAGTTTTGCAGCAGTCTGGAATGGACAGGGAATAACCAGAACCACCATGCCACATAAAATACAGGGTGAGCTGCTTAATGCGGGGTTCAAATGGTGTGGCTCCCCAGTTTGCCTGGCAAACATGGTAAGAGGTAGTAAGGAATTTCAAATTCTTCTCATCAATTTGCTGATTAAGCGAACAGGAAAAGTTCAGGTTAAACACAGGAGATTGTTCTGCACTGTTGTAGGGACCTGTGGGATCCATATATCCCTCTCAGAGAGAGTGTTGAACTGGGACAAGGTGCCATGTCCCAGGACTGTTGGCCTTTCTGTGTGTGGCTGGATGAGGGATGGCTCACTGGGTTACACTGCAAGGGACACGTGGAGGGGATCAGGCTGGAGAAGGCTTCTGGTGGAGCATTTCCATTCCCAGTGTCCACAGCTGAGTCACTGAAGGTCTGTGACTGGTCCCAGGTATAGAAGACCAAAATGCTGCAGTCCCTGAGTTAGAGAGGGGACATGGCATTGACCCTGTGTTTGTGCACACCCAAGGGAGAGGAAACCCACCCAGTGCTCCCAGCTCCCAGCAGAGCTCTTGGTGCAATGCAGCTGTCTCAGCTGAGCATGGTTGCTCCCTGTCAGTGCCCCTGGGGAATATGAATATTTCTCTGATTTCCTTTGGGATTTTGGAGAACATCCTTCTGAAGTTTGGTTTTTTTTTTTTCCTCTGGAGTGTTACTTTCCTTAGGCTTGAAACTGCCTCTCACCCTGGCACTGAAGTGTTTCCCAATCTTTGGAAAAAAATTAGCTTTCACGAGTGAAAGCAGTAAATCTTAAAAGGTTTTTTTTTTGTTTGTTTGTTTTTTGTTTGTTTGTTTTGTTTTGTTTTTATCTTTCTATATCTTTCTATGTTGTGAAGTGTCCTTAAAAGCTGTTTCAGAGCAGTAACCTGGGTGCAATGCTGGCAGCAGAGCCTGCACTCCGTTGACCTTCCTATAACACAAGTGTAGAACTGCCTCTGGAACAGCTCATTCCAGGAGCTGATTTTATTGCAGTGTAACATCAATGTAATTACACATTTTGACAGATGAACAGTCTGGTTATTCAGGTGTCTGTCTGGGACAGCAGCCATTAGGTGATGCTCACTAACAGGATGTAAGGGGCACACCCAGGTGAGAGTAAGTAGCCTCCTGCTTTTTCTTCCCAGCTCCTGGTTTAGGGATTTGCTAGGCTGGAATTTGCTTCCAGATAATTTGACCTAATCTCTTCTGTTACCCTATGTATATAATATGTGTATTATATATTCATTGCTGTGCAATGCACAGCAGTGAATCCATAATTTAGTCATGGCCCATATGAATAAAGTATTCTGTCTGGTTTAAAACTATCTAGCTCCTAATCTCAAGCCCATTAGTTTTTACATTATGAAAAACTGAGAATAACAATTCTCTTTTCCTCTTTTCCTGAGATCTAAGTCCACTTAATCTCTTCTATTGAAATATTCATGCATGTTGTGCATCCCTTTGGTTTTGACTAGCTCAGAATATCCTGCTGAGATGGAATGGGCAGAAACAAATTAAATTGAAGATGCAGGCACAGGATGGGTTTAGATGTTTTTTGTCCTCTTTCTTCTCCTCGCAAAATAAAAGCTCCAGATTAATTATCATAGAATGGTTTGGGTTGGAAGGAACCTTAAAGTTCATCTCATTCCAACCCTCTGCCATGACTGGGACACCTTCCACTATCCCAGGTTGCTCAGAGCCCCATCCAACCTGCTCTTCAACAACTCCAGGGCATCCGCAATGTCTTTGGGCAACCTGTGCCAGGGCCTCACTGCCCTCACAGTAGAGAATTTCTCCTAAATATCCAATGCAAACCTACTTGCTTACAGTTTGAAGCCTTTTATTAGCACTTGCATAATAGATTTTGGAGTCATTTCAGAGTGTCATTATTCTAAGCCTTCTTCTGTGACATTTCTAGGTCTTCTCATTTTTTAGACTCTCAAATGACTCCAGGCCATGAGTAAACTTTTAGTTCTTCCAAAGAATTAGAAGATACTACTAACACCACACAACCTTGCATCTCCCTACAAGCTGTACTGGGCTCTTTTTCAGTACATCCTATTTATCTACCACTAATTTCAATCTTCAATAATGCTTACTGTAATTTTTTGAGTACCAAAATGACTCTGAGGCTTCCCAGATCCTTCTGGCACCATGTTTGCCTGTCCATCCTCCTCTTGCTGAGGATGATTTAACAGATCACAGTAGGGAGTTCTGCAACTTCTTATTTTAATTCCTCAAGAATTCTGAATTGAAATATTTATCACTGTTTTACGTAGAACGTGTTTAAGTCTATTCTGCTCAATACTTCCTTCAAAACAAAGTCTCAGTCCATCACTCTCAGTGAAAGGCTCCAAGGGGGCACTTGTCTTACACTGATGTAATTCCTGACTCAGATTCCTTCCCCACTGTTTCCTTACACCTTGAGTGTTTATGGGGCTCAGCAGCACACTGGGAGACTTCCTGCATGTGGCCTGCTTGGAAAAGTCTCTATTGTTGGGGAGGCAGATTGCCTTTATTAGTTTGATTCGCAGACCTTTCTTAGTAGTTTAATTTTGCATTGAATTTATCAAATGTTATATCTATTTGGATACAAAATTCTGCTTTCTGAAAGATTTGTGTTTGAATATCTGCCATGACAGCGTTTCTCCATGTTGCTGAGTTATTGTGGAAAAGGTCATCTATGGAGTTTTCTTATTTCAATTTTGTTAAGTATTGATCTAATTTTAATGATTCTAAATAGATTGAAGGAAGCTGGATGAGATTCAAGCCCAGATTATTTCTGTGGGTGTTTCAGGTTACCAACACAGTCAGTGCTGTCAGTGGAGTCCAAAGGCAGCTCAGCTCCCTCCAAAAACAGGAGTGCAGGAGATGGTTTGGTGAATTGGTTTTTAGGATTCCCCTGACTGCACAGACTTGATTTCTGTTGTCTATTATGGGAGCTCAGACATCTTGCTCACATGTAGTCACCTAAAAGAAAGTGTTCCAATCTTTAATTGAGTGCAACCTTAATTGGATAATAGTTATTGCAGAGTGCTATTAGTTCAAATTTAATTTTATTTCAAAATTAGTTTAAGTACATTTTAATGTTAATTTAATATTTTACAAATCTAATTTTTAAGCACGGTACAAATTCACTGATTTTTATCCAGACCGATGATGAGGACGTGGACATCATAAAGCAGTCTTAGAAATTTAGCTATTATGGAGTCATAGAATCACAGATTGGTCTGTATTGGAAGGGATCTTAAAGGTTGTTCTATCTTGTTCCACCTCCTGCCATAGGCAGGTACAAATTCCAGTGGACAGGTGCTCAAAGCCTCGTCCAACCTGGCCTTGAACACTGTCACTCTTTCTGTAATAATTTGCAGTTGAAGGACACAATCAAAATTCAACTGATGCCAAGAGGAATCTTTTCCTTGGCTTCAAAGAGCTTTTGATGAAGCAGGATTTACAGACACCAACCACAAAAGAAATGGTTAAAGTCAATGGCATAAACAATGTGAGCAAGGTAGAATGATCTTTTTATGCTTAAAATAGGCAGTAAAAAGACAGTCGATGTTTCACATTTGTTTTCTAGTTTAGAGTATTTACAAATATCAGGGATCATTTTAACAATGTAGGAACTCAGAATTTAATTCCTGTTGCTGGAAGTTTCAAGAAGGCTCTAGGATATTAGATTAAGGGAAGATGAAATAATGATTTATGGCATCAAAAACCTTTCCTGAATGTCAGTCAATCTGTTCTGCTCAAAGGTTGTTAGATATTTTGATATTAATCTCTACGAGACAGAAATCATTGGTATTAGGAGAAAGAACAGGACAAGGAAAGGGAAGGGAAGGGAAGGGAAGGGAAGGGAAGGGAAGGGAAGGGAAGGGAAGGGAAGGGAAGGGAAAGGGAAAGGGAAAGGGAAAGGGAAAGGAAACTGAAATATTAAAAATATGCAAGAGGGTGGACTTTTTGCTAAGACAGTGTAGACTGAAATAGTAGGATTATGAGCTTTTACAGTATTGGTACTTTGCTGTGGCAGCCAAAGGATGCAGTAGATAATCCATCCCTTGGGTTCTCTAAATCCATGTAGGCTATATTGTTTGAGCTGCAATGTAATTCAAATATTAAGTGTTAATTTAAGAGAAGAAATCTCTTCTACTCTGCAAGAGGTCAGGAACATATCACATTCCCTTCTGGTCATAAGTCTGCAAATTTTGGTCTGATTCATGTTCATCTTTGCACTGTTCTGAGGCAAGGTGTGCAGAGAGCAGGAATGACCAGATCCTCCCTCCTCACCTCTCAGTAGCACTGAAGTCATGCTGGGGCTCCTGCAAAATGTGTTAACAGTGTACTGACAGGAAATCTTTGTTCCAGCATGGACCTGTGTTCACAATATTTGCTCTGGGAAAACGGTTCACTTTTGTGACTGAGGAAGAAGGAACTGAAGCATTTTTCAAATCTGAAGACTTAAATTTTGAACAGGCAGTACAGCAAGCTGTCAAGAATGCAGGTAACTGAGACCTTTCTCTTTTTTAAAGGAAACCAAATCTAGTTACCCAGAAACATTAAATCAAGAAAAAGCCTGTTGGCTTTTTGATCATGCCTTAAATGCTTATTTTAATCCATGGCCATGCTATGAAATGATGAAATTCAATTTCTCCATGGTGACCCAGTACTGTAAACCAGCTGGGGGATTTGGATTCAGTCTCAAGGAATCAGAAGTTTTTGATCCAGGGAATGTTACTACTTTTACCATCCAGGAACCCCCAGTTTGAGATCAGGTCCTTTACTGTGGCTGGACATCCTTCCTGCTTGTACCTTGTTAAGAGCAATCTTAGGTAATCCTATCACTTCATGGAAAGTCAGCTTGCAGCAATAATTAGTTGCTACACAGTAGTACAACAGTCATTAGAATTTATGAGGATGTACTGCTATAGCATGGAGACACAAACTGGGTTTTTTTCACTTCATTCAGTTTTGTGGCACGCCTGCACATCTCTGTACATCCCACTGGGGGGAAATCTCTGCATTGTTGGTTCTGGCACTGAATCTTCACGAGGCAGGAAGATGTTACACGGACTGGGAGAAGCAGACTCATTACCAAAATCTTTACATGGCTACAAGGAGGCTTCCAGGGAATTTTACTTTAGGAAAATGAAGGTTAACGCATTTAAATTAGAGTCAAAATTTATGTGTACAAATGTTCACTCTATCTTTCAGTGAAAAATCTACTTTCCAAAATGTTTCTGTTTTATTTTGTATTTAGTCTCTGTTCCTGCAGAAGCATTTTATCAGAACCATGGTATCCTCTACAGCATGTTGAAGGGGAAAATGAGTCCCAGTAATCTGCACATGTTCTCGGGCACTTTGAGTAAGGAGCTCCACGAGTACATGGCTCACCTGGGCACGGAGGGCACGGGTGACCTCAATGACCTGGTAAGGTAAGGGAGTTTTGCAGCACGTATCTAACTCAGGGATGTCCTGTGTGGAAGGGAAATGTCTCTGTGAAGCAGCTGGAGCTCGAAAGTCTTACAAAGGTTTTGTCTGGATGCTGACCTCAGCTTCATGGTTTCAGGTGGCTCACAGAGTGGACAGGGTTTCATGCAGAGGTGTTTCTCCCAGTTAGGAGAAGGATTTGTATTGCCTGTTTGGAAGAAAAAAGAAAACACCGCATGTTCCAACAAACCCCGTTTCCCAAAAGATGGGATAAAAACTTCACATATTGATAAAGAACTTAGACAAAATGATTAATCTTCTGCAGTTTGAGAATTTTCCATGTTTGAGCCAAACTTAGCTTGAAGCTCAACTAAGACCCTCTAACTGCCAGAACTTCATGTTAAAAAAAAAAGTATGTGACAGCAACAAAGCTTTTAACTCCTTCTTTTTTGTGATTATCTGGTACAACACCTATGTTGTGTCTATCCATCTGTACTACAAGTTGAACTCATGGAATTACAGAATTATTTGAGTTGGAAGGTACCTTAAAGATCCTCTTATTCCATCGCCTGCCATGGGCACCTTCCACTAGAGCAGAGCCCCATGTAACCTGGTCTTGAAGACTCCAGGGATGGAGACAGATACTGTCTTTGGTTTGGACCTGTTTCTAACACCTCGCATTCAGATTTTCTTTTACTGCCTTATCCTATATAATACAATAAGATAGAGCTGTTAGTGCAGTTAAATCACTTGGCATCTCTCACTGCAGTTACTGCAGTTTGGATTACTTGGGGAAGAACGTGGGGGAGAGGGGCTTTGAAATCTTGTAGGGGGTGATTGGTTCTGCTTTGCTAAACAAGGCAAAGTAGAACTATTGGAATGCAACATCCTGCATAATTGTTATTTAGCTGCCTCAAAATGAAATCCATAGAGCCACCAGATGGCTCCCTCTTACTAATTATCAGAAAATGAGAAAAGTGAGTGCTATTCCCAAAAATTCTCACTTAGCAGCATCTGGGATACAGCAAAGGCTGCACAAGAATTTCCTGGAGTACAGGAGAAGGGTCTGAAGAAGGAGCTCAGAGTTTTCAGGATAACAGAGGAGCAAGCGTGAACGAGTGAGATGAAAAGAAACCAAAAAAGCATTATCTGCCCAGGAAAGCTGCAGCCAGAGGAGGGATGTTTCAGGATGTTTGGTCCAGGGGGGTTTCTGCAATGCCCAGAAGATTCATGTGGGTCAAACTGAAGTGAGGGGGGTGGTTAATGGGGAGAATGGGACCTCGGTGGCCAGAGCCTTTCTGCTCCCACTCAAGTGACCAAACCCTGGCTGGTGAAGTTCAGCCATGTGTAGACCAGCCTGAGGTCTGTGTATCTCCTGCCTCTGTTTAAAATCTGAAGTGTGTGGCTGAGGTGTGAGCCTTGTGCCAGCCCTTCCATACTGGTGTGACCCTTGAGTCCCACAGCTTCCTGGGCTGGCAATCCAGCATGCTGCATCCTGGTCTAAAACTGCTGCAACAGCTCCCCTGTGGCCCCTAAGTCTTGGGCATCTTGTCCTTGCAGGCATGTCATGTATCCAGCAGTGGTGAACACCCTGTTTGGGAAGGGCATCTGCCCAACCAGTCCGAGTGAAGTCAAGGAGTTTGAAGAGCATTTTCAGAAGTACGATGAGGACTTTGAATACGCTTCTCAGATGCCCGAGTGCTTCCTGAGGTAAAGGGGCAGAGCTGATGATTGTGGTGTACCCACTACAGTCATTTATCTTGCTGCAGTGTCAGCCATGGAAGACATTTCCCCTGGAGGATGATGCCCAGTTTTTCTTGGTGGTGTGCCCTCAGGTGAAGCAGGCTTTTAGCTAAATGTTTCAAAAAAGTTCTGACCTTGCTTTGTGCATTTTCCTGGTATAAAGCAGAAATAACCTGGCTTAGGTGAAAAGAGCCCAGATTGGACATGTCAGGGAGCAGCAGAATAGGGTAAAGAGCAAAGGCCTGAGCCTAAATGTGAGTCCCAAGCACAGGGGGGCTCCAGTGAGGTGTCCCTATGCTCTTTTCCACACCTCAGCTGTTCTCCCAGTACCAATCCCAGGTTCCATGTGTGCACTGTCACAGAACTGACCTTGGGTAGAGACACCCAAACTGTGAGGAGGTGCTTCCATACACTGTCAGTACTCTCAGGGCCATCATTGCACCTTTAGCACCTCAAAATACCTTCAGAAAGATGCTCTAAAAATTGAATTGAGGATGCTGTAAAAAATTGCCTTGATTTTCTTCAAGAGGATCATTCTTGAAAAGGTTGGCCTAAGCAATCTGTCCAAATCAACAATGGAAACCTGTAATAAAAAGGTATGAAAAATGTAGGAGTGTTGCAGTCCCAGGTCCTGGCTGCAAGAGGGGGTCTGGCCAAGGTGAAGGCCTTGGATGTGCTGTTCCTCATGCCAGTCATCACTTCTGTCAGTCAGAGTGACACTTGGCTGTTCATCAGCTGACTGCTGCCCAGGGGCTTTTAGAAAACGACCCAAGGAGGGCTTCTCATGGAAAGGGAAATGCTGGTTTGTGCTGCCTCAGTTAAGTGGTTCTTGTTTGTTGCTTTTCTTTACAGGAACTGGTCTAAGTCCAAAAAATGGCTTCTAAAATTATTTGAGAAAGTAGTGTTGGATGCTGAAAGGACCAACCCTTCAGAGACTGCATCCAAGGTAAACATCCAAGGCCAGGAAGTAAGAAGACTTTGTACTATATTCTGACTGAAGCAATGGAGGGCAGGAATTACTTCAGTACTGGAAGAAATAAGTCAAATATGTCAGCTTTTATAGCTATACCCAAATGTTCCAGTATTGCTGTCACCTGCAGTAGGACAGACCCATAACTTTGACTCCTGTTCCTCACTTTAGTTCATTTCAAGCAGTTCTGAGAATGAACATCTTCCCCTGGGGAATTTTAAGGCAAGGGTTCTATGGCCCATCTCCAGCCTGCAGTACCACACTGCAGTGAGCAGTTGAAAGAGGTGAGAGAAAGACCCTTCAGTTGTTCAGTTGAGGGCACCGTACTGTGAAACTTCAAAGCCTTACATATGCTATTTATAAACCCTGGTGCAGAGTGAGCAGACCCTTCAACAGCCAGACTGGTAGAAAATAGCAGATTACTGGATTGGGAGCCAAGTACCCTAAATATTGATTGTGTCAAAGCTGAGATAAGTTGTTCCCCTGGTTATTCCCCTGAGCTCTGGCAGGAGTTCTGCTGATAGGGCTGACAAATGTGATGGCAGACTGGCCTGGGAATTTTGACCTACCAAATGGTTGTAGAACAGATCATTAAACAAAACAGGTTTTATTTAGACTTCAAAAGCTTTACATGCTGCAGTTTCTATAATAAAATGAACCAGATCAGCAGAATGAAAGAGAAGGCTGGAGAGGAGTTGGTGGGAGGTAGGAAGGTGCAGGAAGAAGGAAGCACAAACTTGGTGTCTTAGATTGGATAGGAACTTGGAAAAAAAAACAGCCATTTTTTATTCAAGACCAGCCTTTTCCCCTCTGAAAAGTAGGCAGGAAGCTTTGTCTCAAGTGCGTGGTTACCCTGCATTTAAGGAAATACTATAAACAAAAGCTGATCCTAGAACATTACACAGTTACTATAGTTTCAAATATCAGCCCATTAAAGTCACTGCTTAGGTCACCAACAAGGTGCCTGAAACTAGAGAGTTTGCTGATGTTTATAACAAGCACCTTTTTCGTATGAACAGAGAAAACATTTTCTTCATTTCCATTTGTTCAACTGGCTCATTCCCATTTTCAGGTTCTTTAAAACAGAGGTGTAGATAAGGGATTAGAATAGAGATTTTTTTTTCCTTTCTTCCACATACAAGCAACAATGGGAGTGAGGGAACCTAATCCTCTAAAACTTTAAGGAAATGGAGAGCAGTGAAAGTATTCAGGAGGAATTAATGTGGTGCACTGAGTTCTCCTTGCTCTCTGCCTATGTAAGTCTCACTTTCTCTTAATAGCTGTCATCTCTACATTGTGCCTTCCAAAAAAGCCGTAACTAACATTACTTCTCTTTGAAAAGGTAGTCCTTGAGTTCTAGTAAGCCCTGCCCCAAACTATAATATATTTTTAATATATTCTTAGAAATACAGATTATTTTCTTTTATTTTTTAACAGACACTTCTACAACATCTCCTGGATAACTTGCAGGGAAAACATCTAGCTCCCAATTATGGCCTCCTGATGCTCTGGGCTGCCCAAGCAAATGCTGTGCCTGTAAGTACATCAGCTGCAGAAACACCTTCTCTCTCTCCTGCTCCAAAGCCTGGATTTGGGAAGGAAAGGCTTTGAAGCAGAGGTCACACACACTCCATGGATTCCAAAGAAAGGATTATCACGCCCACAGGCATCACTACAAATATACTCAGGCTGCAATGTCACAGAAGCAATGACAAGAAAAGCTCTTCTTGTATTTTTCCTAAATCATGTTGTCCCCTGTCATAACATTTCAGGAACATAAGCCTCACAGCTATTAAGATCACAGTCTTAAGCTGTGAGGAGCATTTAACTCTGTTTTGAAGCACTGTGGCTGTACTATAGAAAAGACTATTTCAGATACCCTTGTGTTACCAATTGTAAAGAATATCAAAAGCCTAATATAGAGTAACTTCATCTGTTTGTAAACCCTCGAGTGATTTTGTCTCTTTCATTTTTTGGGGGATTGCTGTACAAATGCCAGTGGAAGAAGAGCAATAGTTTGATTCTAGAGCTGTTAAATTTTGTCTATGTTAGGAAAGGATTTGCTGGATTAATGATACTGAAATAAGTATGCTAACAAGCCCAATATATCTAACACAGCTTAGGCTGACCAAAGACATTTATAGGAATTTCTCAGATGAAAAATCCATAGCAGCAAAAACATCCTTTATTTACCATGACTACTAAGCCCTTTCCAGCACAGTTATGTCCATTGCAGATGTGATTTAGAAAACATGATAGTGAGTTATTTTTATATGTTCCCCTAACGGATATATCTATGTTTTTTGAGATTGGATATTACTGCAGTTTAGCCTAAGGGAAATTCATCCATTTCAGTGAGGTTTCTGTGGATTCACGTGTTGGCGTAAGTGGGAGGCATAGCCTGCTGTCTGTTATCAGGATAACTGACATTCCTTCCACAACACTTACTTCTGTAATATTCAGCTGTAAATAGACATACAGATATTTTTCTGTTTCTCAGAATAGTAACAACCACTGTTCTGGGGAATGGAATGACGAAAGAAAAGGCCTTTCACCTTCCAAGGGCATTTTTTACAAGCACCTTAAGCCCTTTTATCTGAAACAATTCAGTTATCCCTTCTTAGCCTGTGGAGAGAAGCCACAGTGTCCAAGTGCTGTACAGGAAATCTAAGCTACAAGATTTCCTTTGCAAAAGGAGGGCTGCAACCATGTCAGTCTGTTTGGGAAATAACAGAGTTTCATCCCTCCAAAGCACAGATGGCCCACGACCAGATCTGTGTGCAGGCTGCACCTCCCGCTAGCTCAGCAAGAGGAGAGAGACTCCTGGCATTGCTGCCAGTCCTTCTGGTTTCATCCTGCTTAAGAGGATTTTCTCCTTTCCTAAATTTCTTGATTTTCAACTTCATTGCATAATCACTTAGCAAATTATTTCTAAAGGGGATATACTACTCCTTGTTCTACTGTTAATTAAAACTTTTCCTGCCCATTTTAGTGTGACTCACTATGACAATGCCCTGCAAATTATTTAACCTCATTTCTGCAGATGTTAGTATGAATTTATTTTTCTTTCGTTCCTGCAGCTAAAACTAGTAATGCACAATGATTTAGTAGTTCATTTAACACCTAGTTATTTGAAAATAAAGTATTCTGTGTTTCAAAGCTCAAGGCCAAAGCTATATAATGTTCACTAAAGATAAGTACACAGCAGATGACTAGACATAATCTCCCAGGAGCTGAGCCCTTAGATATGGATTTACCCAGGAAGCACAGCTCCCCGTGCATCTCAGCTACAACAGGCACATACAAAAAAGTGCAAATGTTTTCACCTGCCTCTGTGATTTGCTAAAAAGATACTGTCATTCTGTTCCATGTCCCTAAATTCAAAGATTTCCATCTCTGTTTAGGTTGCATTTTGGACCCTTGCTTTCATACTCTCTAATCCTACCATTTACAAGAAAGTCATGGAAGACCTGGCTTCTGTTTTTGGCAAAGCAGGTAATAAATCTGATTTTGTCCTTCTGGAAGCTGGAAGTGATTTATCCTGTGTTGGCCCAGCACAGGACACACTTGGTTAGTGTCTGGGAGCAATGAGTGTTTCAATTAAGGGTGCTACTGATAGCATAGGGTCCAGCTCTCAGGTCTTTACTCAGTATAAGCTCAAGACGTATTTTTAAGCAAAAACACCTCTGTTAGCAGAAAGAAGTAGGAAAAGAACAGTATGTGTTTTTTTTTTCCCCCATTCCCATCGGAAAATAACAGTATGTGTTTGTTTCTTCATTCCTATCACTTAAACTTAGTTTTGTATTTCCCAGTCTTGTGCTTTTTCCAGGCACCTAATAGGGTCAGTTGAGGTCTTTCAGTTCAGGTGCTTTTCATGGTGTGCTGTTCACCAGAGTTACAGCTATTCATGGAAAAAAAAAAAACAGACCAGGAACTGTCTCTTTTCTGTCATCAGAGGCAAATTTTTCCAGCATGGTTCAGCCCCCATGAGTAACCTCTATCCCTCAGAAGGCAGTCACCTACTGGGAGCAGTCCTTCCCATATGCATTCCCTTGGACCACAGTTAAACTTTCACAGAAGGCTCTTCGTTGACATGGGTCAAAACTACATCAAGAAACATGTCAGTAATTAACTAATAGAGAAGACTCCTGAAGCCTTTCTCCTTGCCTTGTTTCATTTTCTAATGTTAACAGAGCCCAAGAGCTTAGCCATGAATTCTTGTCTCGGTGCCTACAGTCCTTGAGATTTCCATGCAGTGCCCTATAAAAGAACAGAAAAACTCTGAAGACTTTAACTTCCAACATGACTTTGTTTGGCCCCTTCTATCTAATGCCATACCTACACCTACCTTAGAGTTACTGAATTATGTTCAGAGGCTTTTCTTAAATTTTACTGATTTGGGTCTATTTATTTACTTTGAAATATAAAGACAATTTTTGGGTATAAACAATGTCTTGAAGTCTTGAAGTATTTCCCCCACAGTCCTAAAGCAAGACATGCCAGCCTGTATCAAAACAAGTATGAAATGTAACTTTTACATGGAGTCTTCTTTCTCATGCCATAACAGGTAAAGATAATCTGGAAATCTCTGAGGAAGACCTGAAGAAGATCCCTTTCATTAAATGGTGCACTTTGGAAGCCATAAGGCTGAGGTCTCCAGGTGCAATCACCAAGAAAGTCATAAACCCAATTAGAATTAAGGTGAGGTTTGGTTGTGGGGTTTTTTTCTCCCAAAGGATACTGTGTGATTTGTCTGGAAAGGGTCTTACCAATAGATCTGGGTAAAATTACAGTGATAGAGATATTCCCCAGCCTCACATATATATTCTTTCTAATAGATTTATTCATCAGCATTAATTTAGAAGTTGGTTCTGATTGTCTGGCTCACAGACACCTTCAATTTTGAATTGATTTAAGATTGAATTGAATTGAACTACAGATACTGATGGCATATAAAAGAAGAATCAGACAGAACAAGTATAGTAGAAGTAACTACATTTTAGTTACTGATAAGACTCCTTTTTGTCCTCTTCACTACCATTCAGAAGGGAGGTGTCAGCATTCAGGAATCTGGCAAAGAAATATTTGGGACAAAACCCACACTCTTAAGGAATCAGTGCTCATGATTATTTAACATTACTGATCAAATTACTAATATCTACTGTCACAGAAGGCTTTCTTTGAATTTCTTTGCATTGAAGGAAGTATTTAACAACATATTTAGAAAAAAAGAAAACAGCTCACATGATAAATCAAGAAGTAGGAAAGACAAAAATAATGCTTTTGATCTTTTGATATCTAAAACCACCAAATTAGAACACAAATAATCTTTCCACCTTCCCCATTGTTTAAGTTTTATGGGAAAAAATAGCAACAGCAAGAAGAAATTTCAAACTTGTAATATGGCCACCATGGCTTTATCACCTTCACTTGTCTTTTCTTAGGATCTTCTTCTGATGTAATAGAACTACCAAGGAGGGACTATTCTGTGAGATTTTTAGTTATTTTCGTAGAGATTTTTCTCTTTTCAGAATTTCACCGTCCCTGCAGGTGACATGCTGATGTTGTCACCATATTGGTTGCATCGGAATCCAAAATATTTTCCCGACCCAGAAGTATTCAAACCTGTAAATTGTCACTCTTAGTGTGGATATTTTGCTGTCATTTCTCCCCTTCACTTATTTTGCAATAAAAGCATATGGACAAATGTGCTGAAATTTAGCTGGAGAATGGCCTTGAATACATAGACATAAGGGAGGAGCCTGTAGGAATTGAAGTCTTTTAAATTCAGTGACATGTTGTGGGTAATTTGTTACTACTGTAATATCACTTTGGTCCTGACCTTATCACTCTCTGTAACTCCCTGAAAGGAGATTTCAGCCAGCTGGGGGTCAGTATTTTCTCTCCAGTAACAACTGATAGAATGAGAGGAACCAGCCTCAAATTGTGCCAGGCAAGGTTTAGATTGGATATTAGGAAAAATTTCTTGACTGAAAGAGCTGTCAGGCATTGGAACAGGCTGCATAGGAAAATGGTCACCATCCCTGGAGGGGATGTGTAGATGTGGCAGCTGGGGATGTGGTGGATTGGGAGTTTTGGGTGAATGTAGGACTTGATGATCTTAGAGGTCTTTTCCAACCTAACCAATTCTGTGATTCCAAGTATTCTCCTCTCCCTGCCAGATGATTTCTTGTAGGTACTATCTCTGCTAATTCAGTAGTTAATCTAGTTTCTTGATTATTATTCTACTGCAGGTGGCTGTGTGGGCAGGCTTGTAACTGCTCTTTTTAGCACCATCCAATATAGAACAGTTTGTCTTTTTTATAGAAATACATCAAGGAGTAATTTAAGCAAAACTTCCCTTCTAGCAAACTCTTCCTGATTTGATATCCCTTTTAACAATTCCTGCTTCTTTGAAATCTGAAGCTGAAACTCTGATGCAGCAGCTTATTTTTTTTAGTAACTTTATTTCTAAAGAGCAAGTTAGCTTGTTTTTTTAGAAACTCTCCCTTTTTTCAAGAGGAATAGATGAGTGCCCCTTGGACTTTGTCATTCCAAATGTATGACCTTGCTTCATCACCACTGAGATTTTTTTCTTCTGTATTGGATTTTGATGCTGACAGGTTTCTTCCTCAGAAATCTCTAAACAGCCCTAGCTGAAAAAAAACCCTAAAATAGATAAATGCAAGATGATGTCTTCTCTGGGACAGCTTCATCAGAGGAGTTCACCACCAGAAGCTTGACAGGGTGTTACTTGGCAGAGTAGCACTGAGTTTGTGGAGGCTGGTACAGTTTGTCACCCAGCAGTCATGAGATTTGCTTCTCTCAGTGTCACCCACCAAAACTTCAACCAGTATTGCCTTGTTCCTTGTGTTGTCCCTTTCCTCTCAAAGCAATTTAGGATGGAGCAGGGATCCCTTTGGGTACAGACAAGCTGTTTTTTGTGGAGAATCTTTCATCTTCTCACACACTGGCTTACACCAGTTAAAGCTCATAGACCTTGCATTTGTCTGTGCAGAGTGTCTTACAAGTGTTTTTTCTGTGCAAGATGTGTGTGAGCTATTTGTGTGTCATGGCACAATTTCGTGGCTGAGGCTTCCCTCTGTACTGGTTGAACATTTGCATTTGTAGATACATTTAAAAAGAGAAGGTTGCATTTTAATAGCTCAAGATGCAGGATTTAGGAAATGAGGAGGTATAGGAAAACTGCTTTAGGGGTAATTTTGAAAACTTCTCCAGCATTTTAAGGCACCTAAATGTATTTCATATGGGACCTTCGTTTCTTTCCCTGATTCAGTGTTGACTTTTGGATCCAGACTCTAATACTAACAGGTTGAATGCAAAAAAATGGTATTAGTGCAACTTTGTATTGAGGATTAGCTGTCCAAGGTCATTTTTAGCCTGAAGAAATAAAGTTAAGCTTTATTTATATAAGGCTGATTTGGAAAAAAGTTTCTTCCCACAGGATCGTTGGAAAGAGGCAAATTTAGAGAAGAATGCTTTCTTGGACAGCTTTGTGGCATTCGGAGGAGGGAAGCATCAGTGTCCAGGAAGGTCAGTGAAACAGCTGGAGTTTATTTATTCCCAAACCCTGCAGAGAACTAGTCTCTTGAACTGGGCTTCTCTTACTCTTGGAGCGAATGTGTTTGCTTTGCTCTTTGCCAGTCTCCTAATGTTCAGCATCATCTACACCTTCTTTAAACTGATCCAAAAGTGGTTTCATTCCTGGAAAAGACAGGTGAAGTCACAATGAACAGGCAGAATCTGAGACCATTAGTGTATCAAGGGATATTGCCCCCCACCCAGGGAAGAAATTCAGCTTAGCTCTGCCCCTGCTGAGGTTTGTTTTCATCAAGTGAGAGTTGCTCCACTTCCAAACACACCATTTATCAGACACAGTTATTTAGGTTGCCTTAAGCCAGTTCTAAACAAACCTACAGAACATTTCTCAGGTCTGAGATTCTTTCCATCCTCTGTGATGCCATTGACATCTCTGCTGATCTTCAGGTATCTTAACTGGCTCCTCTCTGTTTGAATCTGGTCTTTGCATTAGAGCACACAGTACTGTATAATGGCTTAAATTGCAGATCCTGTCTCACTTCACTCCTCCAGCAATGCCAGCCTTGGTACTTCCTGCATTCCTTCTGCTGTTTTCTCTGCTGTCCGTCTTCCTGGAACAAGTCCTAGGGAGCCAGCTGCTCCTTGTTCCTGTGTTCAAACATCTCTGTGCTCAATCCTCTGCCTTCAAAACCTCTGAGACAAAAGTCTCCTTAGAATCTTTAAGATCAGTCATTTAACCTTGAGTTCCATGTGGAGCAAGGAATCTGGAGGGTGTTTCAGAGGATCTGCATTCTGGAATCTGCACCCTGTGGCAGGCTAGACACGAATGCCAGGTAAACTTTGTGAAGGCATTACGGACATGAGCAAAATGAGTAAAACTGCTTTCACCATTTAGGCTAGCCAGGGGGAAATACTCACTCAGTGCTGTACCTCGGTGGTTTGTGCCACATTCCTGAGCTAAATCTGAGCACAGCCTCGCTCCCAGCAAGGGCAACAGCAAAATTCACAAGAGGCTTCTGCAGGTACAGGGAAAGCTGCAAAACAATGTTTCTGAAAGCTGCTTGTTTATATATCCTGACCTATATCTTTGTCCAGGCTGTTCTCTGGATGCTGATAACACCTTTAAAATAAGTTTTTGTTTAGAGAGAAAAGTATAACATTTCTACACAGACAACAGATGGAGAATCTTGTTCTTGCTGAGAAACAAAAAAGCCCTTTCAGACCCTTTGGCAGTCCACATTCTAACAAACACGTTCAGGTTTTTCAGTGATAATTGTAAAAGAATAATGTGATAGTCTTGATAAAAAGAAAATTAAATCAAGGGTTGTATCAAGGATTCTAGGTTGCAGATTTCCTCCATATGATTGAATGAAACAATGATATTTCAAGTTTAAGATGCATTTTTATTTATTTCAGTACTGAGGTTTATAAATGAAATGTATGAAACATTTAATTTCTCTACTGCAAAAGTTCAGCATAAAATTAAAAGCTAATTTAATCAAACTGAAAGCTAGTAAATAACTTAGCTGTCCAATGTGGACCAAACCAATGTGGAAATAGCTCCCAAAAAGCCATTTCTGTGCCATATTTTTTACCTAAAAGAAAAATTTGATGTCAGTTTGACTACTTTGGTTGAACCAGATGACTGTTGCCTATGTGACTGTGCTTGTCTTGCACGGGTGTGTTGTCCCCCCAAGCACTGGGCTCCAGGGCCCTGCTGTGCAAACAGAGCTGGGACTGGAAGGACTCAGCCCTGCGTGGTGCTGCAGGCTTGCAGCTTGGGCTACATCCCACCTGAGCTGGGCTAATAGCCATCAAAATATCTCTGCACTCCATTCCCCTGAGCCAAGGCCACCAAAAGCTCAAGGCAAATCCAGTGTGAAATCCGAGGAATAATTTGGGTCTGAAGCTGTGCTGAAACAAACAAGGATCTTCCCGCTCCAGAGCCCAGGGTGGCTCCATGTGCAGAACCTGGTGGCTCTGCAGGAGTTATCTCGGGTCTGTGAGGCTTTTTAGCTTCCCTTCACATCTGCCAGGCCACTGCTACATGACTGCTACAAGTGTAGTCATGTAGCCTCTTCCGCTGTGAATTCCCCACAGCTATTTTATCCAGGTTTCCCTGCATTTTTCTGTAGAAGAGCAAAGGTGGTATTATATTTTAACTGGGTGTTTAAGACTTATGTCTAAACTCTGCAAGTGAGTAGTCCTGTGATGTCACATAGGTGCACATTGGTGAATGCAGAAAGCTCTTATACACATAAGCATTAAAAACCTGGAGGATTTCACCTGCAGTTATCAAAAATCTTTTCTGGCCTAAGAAAAGCCTTTGGGAGAGTATTACAGAAAAAGAGAAATCATGCCCTTGGGTCTCCTACTGCATCCTAATGCTGATGCATTAAATAATAACTCCCACTGTCACTGCTCTCTGATGTCACCAGGCTCCCAGCTGCATTATATAACTTTATATAGCACAATTAGTCATATGGCCTTTTCTGTCTGACTGCCTTTTCATAACTCCTAGGAAGTTATTTCAAGTCAGCAAGTGTTAGGAGAACATAAATGTTTATACAGTGGAAAAATCCATAATGATAAGGAGCTGGTTTAAAATAGGTGTCAGAAGGGACACTGTCAGTCCAGTGTTCCACCACAGTGAGAACGGGCAGCTGCCACATTCCTGTTCCTTGCCGAGTAACAGACCCGAACTGCAGCAGTTTTCCTATGCACAGAATGTAAAATGTGCCAATGACACCGTTTCTTACCTGCTCATAACACACATATGATGGTCAGTCTGGAGGGCCAATGCATTCCTCCCTTTTTGGGCAGGTGGTTTGCAATCATGGAAATCCAGCTGTTCGTTGTGCTGTTCCTGTACAAGTATGAATTTGTGCTGTTGGACGCAGTGCCAAAGGAGGTAAGAGATTCAGGCATTTGTGTAACATTCTCCATCTTTATACCTTTCATTCTTCAGGTTCAGCTGAACAACCATGCTCAACTGTGGTTACATAAATTTTGAGAGGAGTATTATAAAACATGTAACAAACAACTCAATTGTTTTAACTCAGAAAATCCAGGTAATTCCATCAATTCCAGTTTCTGGGGCTGCACTGCCTATACAACAAAGTGCTTACAAGAATGTTTTGTCTCATCGTTGCCTAAACGTTAGCAGAGATTTGATACTTGTTGCTCACAAAAACAGTAAACATGGAATGAGATCATTAATACTTTAAAGATATGGAATCAGATGTTACACTTGTAGTGCTCTTCCACTCCATATTCAGGGGTGGAAGGTAAATGATTAGGGTAAGATTGAATGAGCAACAGAAGTGTTTTACACTTAAGATAGAATGGCACAGTTGCCACTTCCTTATTTGAATATTTTGAAAGTATTCAAAACTGCAAAAGTTTCTTAAGGGCTCATGTGTCTCCCTAACAGAGTGACTGGAATAATAATTAACCATGAAGGCCCTACTCAAAGGCTTTGGCAAAGCCTAGAAATAATTATTAGTATTTGGTCTTGGTTCTCTAAGACTGAAGATGCAACGATGCTTCTATCTTAATGTTAAAGCACAATGGTAATTCCATTAACTTAACTAACTGACATGTTTTTCTGAATTTCTTCTTTTTTCAGAGCCCTTTACACTTGGTGGGGACACAGCAACCCATGTCACCATTACAGGTCCAGTATAAATGCCGGGAATGAAAGTTGTGCAGCACTGACCCTTCTTTGCCAGCCCATGCTGGATGGATGGACCACTGAGCTGCTTCCTAATCCCACATCTTCAGACAGCTTCTCTGTCTGCAGAGTTCTTGATTTCAGCTTTCAGTGCTGTACATTGTGCTGTGCCAAAACAGTGCAGTCATACCTGTTCTCTCCCCTGGCTGCCAACCTCCCAGTGCTTCAATCCAAGCTCTCCTGCTGCATTCATAATTTGTGAGCCAGTTACTCACTTACTTTGCAAATCTGATATACTAAAGTCACAAACTAAACATTCAGGACAAAAAGCTGCAGTGTCTGGAAATTCTGTGTGGAAGCTGTGCCAGAACCAGTGGAGAAGCAGCTCCCTTGGGCCAGGTCACTGCTTCCTGCAGGGCATTTCAAACCACGGCCAGAGTGGTGCCTCATGCTAAGAAATCACATTGGTAACAACAAACAGCTCCTTGGTGCTGGTGTGCACAAAATCCAGGAGTCTGAGCAGAGACCTCTGGATCAGCTCCACATCCTCATAAACTGTGGGGACTTCTTGTTGCTGCCTGTGTGGGCAGGCAAAGGTCTGGCCCGCTCTGCCTACAACCTGTGCCAACTTCTTGCAAATAAAATGCACTTGTAATGGAAAAATTGCAAGCCTTTAGGATCTTGTTCCACTGGAGCACCTGAAATTTCTGCTGAGCTTTATTTTGCTCCTCAGGATTCAGGATCAGTCCTTGCATGAATTTGCAATGAAAATTCGACCATGTTTAACTCCCAATAAAAAGTGATTGCAAGGAAAGCTGTTCCTGCCCATGAGACTGGTTGTCTGTTATTATCTAGAACACTTTTACTTTCCCTTCCATGAATTACAGAACAAATTGCACAAATCTAAGAATATTTAATTGCGTAAGGAACACCTAGTAAAAGTTTTTTGAAGACACTGTCAAGTGAGTTCAGATACCAACACTTTTAACTGCTGTCAAATTTAATATACAACAATAGCTGGCATGTATTTTTAGTCTTTTAAGTAAAGATTATTTATCATTTTAAAACTATTTGCAAAGAAAATTCCCTTGTACAAATATATTTTGAACAACAGAACAAACTATGGGGATAACATGCATAGGAAAATAACACATTGTATAATTCATTACATGGTTGGCTTAGCTTTGTGATGGATAGAACAACTTCAGTGATTTATATGGCTGGAAAATGATTCATCCAACTTTTATTTTAGTCCATTTAGTTAACTGTGTATGAGTTCCAATCTTAATTGCTGTTCCAGTGTCTCTTCCATAAATGAAGGCAATTCTCTTGGATTTCATGCATGGTATTACCTGGAAGTGCATATTTTAATTTTAAAATTTGGAAACGACCATAATATTTGTAAGGCCAGGCTGGATGGGCCTCTGAGCAACCTGGTCTAGAGGAAGATGTCCCTGCCCATGGCAAGGGATTAGAACTGGGTGATCTTTAAGGTCCCTTCCAACTCAAACCATTCTATGATTCTGTGATGAATTTTACAAGTATATTGCATTCACAGACCTTTACCCTGATCTGCCAGAGCAGGATGAGGCCACTGGTGCTGTTTGTCTGAGTGCTGAGTGTTTCTGTCTGAGATGGCCACTGGAACCATCAGTGCATACACACATTTTACACATCTGTGGATGTGTCTGCTGGATCCAGGGGTGTGGAGCTGCAGCAGCCTCACCTCTGTGGGGCTACTGGATTTAGCAACTCCCCATCAGTTGCGAATCAGCCATGAAAATACTAGTCCTGAAAGGCAGGACGTGTTTTTATTAGAAGCGCAGGCTTTTGCAGGTAAGAAATACCTGTTCATGGCAGAGGTGAAGAAAAGTGGGCCTGACTATGGGGTCCCATCACTGCCCTGTTGTGGATGACAGCTCCAGGCACTCGCTGTACTTTCCAAGGTGGAAAAAAACAAGGGAGGTGGATTAGTAAAGTGATGTGGTGGTCAAGTGATAGAGCTAAAAGGGGTCTTCTGCCTGGAAATAATCCAGAAGCTCTGGGGGAGGGGAACACTTTCCCATGAGACAGGGTTGAATGGGCATTAAAAGGTCATTGTGATACCCTGCGCAGGAGTGGATTAAGAGCAGCTAAATTATTCCTCTTCAAGTGCTTCTCCAGTTGGCTCTTAAATACAGCAGTGCCAAATTTCCATGGGGGATCTGTCCTCTTACCTGACTCTCCCTGCTGTTAGAAAGCTGTATCAGGACATAGCAGGAATCAGAGTAAGGTTTTATTCATACCATTACCACAAGACTGTAAGAAGCCAAAGATTTTTAAGCCCACAGAGAAATAAAATGTATTTCAAGCTACCTTTTTTATTTATACCTTCCTATGAAGTCTGGTGTTAAAGGGAAACTAGTGGAGCATCCCTCAAAAAACATCATAGAAATTGTAACTGTTCCTCCTCGAAACGTGGCAAAGGCCAGATCTACCTGAAAAATTCCAGTGTCAAAGTCATTGAAACAATGGTAAGAGTTGTTGTAATGAGACAGGACATTTAGTGTTACGAGGAATGAAAATAAAACTCTGTTACATGAATTTTCCTTTAATAATTGTATATCAGAGAAGTGTTTCAGGGAAAAAAAAAAAAGGAAACTAACACATTCCAGACAATTTTTATATGCTTTTGAAGAGAGGATAAACATTTTCCCTGAAATAATGAATTTCCTGTGGAAATATAAAACTCCTGAAAACATTTTGAATTAAAATTGTTGACCTCTTGTAAGTGAATGCTTCACTGCTTCTCCAGTCAGCACAGTGAAAAGATCACCCACAGTATCAGCAGCCACCTCCCAGAATAATCACTTCTTTCATGTCTTCCCTCTAATGAGCCTCCCCAAAGGCCCCTCTCAAGCCAAGTATTTCAAGTTGTCTTTCTCTTTTCTGTGCTACTGATTGTCACAGAACCCAGAAGTTTAGACTTAGCACATACACCTCCTCAAAACAGCTGTCTGGGGACTAAAAGATAGGGCTGTGGACATTGAGAGGTGGGCTAAAAATAATTACTTCCCCTCAAAACGAAATTAATTTTAAGGCCCTTGCTCTGTGCTGGGCTTAGGCACTGTGCCAAGCAAAACTCAACTTAAGCATGTGTTTTGCCTTAAACAAACACTTAAAATGGATCTGGGGAATAAGAATGGAGTTTGATTTAAGCACAGGCTTAAGTGCTTTGCTGAACCAGGGTCCAAAAGCCTCAGTCCCTAACCTGTTGTTTACAGTTAGTCTTGGCATCTGCATTGCAATTTTAAGGACATACAAAGGTTAGTGGAAATACTGAAGTGGCTTTGCTCATTTTAGGTGAACCTGGCACACATGAAAGGGTTTTAGGAAGCATTTATAGCCCAAACCAGTAGGCTTTGTTGGCAACAAGCATCTTTCCCAATTATTTGGTACATTCTAAATGCATGGGTCATCAGACTGCAAAAAATACTCCCTGTCTACCATGTGGTAGAAGGGGAATTGGACACAGGAAAGGCAGGCAAAAGATAGCAAGCACTTAATTGCAACAGCCAAGGAGAGGCTTTCATCATGTGGCCATTCTGGATGACATTGGACATGCGACTGATTGGCACAGCATTATTTGGGTTTTTCACTTTGATCATAAAATTACCAGGAAAGGCTTAATGGAGTTATAAATATCTTGTTTCCATGAGAGTCCTGGGAGGATAATTATAGCACTGAAGTCTTTACAAAGATAGAGCATTTATAAAATGATATTATCTGAGGCCTCCAATGGATAATGTAGGGAATTCTGCACTCTATTCCCAGCTCCCCTATTGACTCATTGTGCTCTTTGGGTGAATCACTTCATCCCTCTTTCCTCACTCTGGGGTAATAATGACAATTACCTACTGCTGCAAAGTCTCTAAGTGTTGCTCCCACTCACCAGAGCACTCCTGCCTGGTTATTGATAGCAATGGCTGTCTGGAAGGCTTTGGATGAGCTACATGTTTTCCTGATGTGTGCTACTGGTAAATTACAGTACTTGTAGGGTTACAGTCAAAACACTCAGGAGAAATATTTTATATCTCTTAATTCACATTTTTTAAGAGGATAATGAAACAGCTGTAACTCACAGTCTTCAGAAATACTTCATTTTTAATGCAAAGCTTTGCATTTAAAGACTATGGACAAGTTTCTTGTTGAGTGAAAAGACAACTTCCTTTCATAAAACCAATCCCTATGGAGGAGCATTATCTAGAAGGCTGAGTAGCAGCTCCCTGTGAGTAGGAACTACATCTATCCTAACATTCCTAGCTGCACTGTTCCTGCTCTAGAGACACAATACATCATCTTTCTGGCTTTGAAAAAGGCAAGTGAGGAAAGAATGATGGCAAATGAGCAAATGATTGTCCCATGGAATACTTTGCTTGAAGGCCCTAACATGGATTTTGGTTACAAAAACAAGAACTTCAGTGCTGGAGAGGAGATCCTACATATCCCATCAACAGCACTGTAACAGCCCTGGCTGGGATTGCAAACAGCTCCTGGTAAACTTGGGAGAGATCAGAGCTCTCCGATAGTGGATGGGCCTTTGGAGCTTTCTGTGCTTTCTGTGCTTTTTACAGTGGACTGAAATGAAAATGAGCAGATTCCTAGATGGAACAAGGTAGAACTACAGATGAGGAAATGGAATTGTTTTACCAAGCACTGAAATGACATTTCTATATGAATACTCCTGACAGCAAAATTGCCCATTTTTCCAAAATAGAAGCTTGGGCTCTGGAGTGTGTGCACTCCTGGGGTGAAGGGAGGAGGAAAAGGCAACTTCATTACTTTTCAGGAATCTGCAGAACATAAACCAGGAGAGTCTGAATATCTAAATTATCTATATGGGCATTCTGCTTCTATAAAGCAACTTCTAGGTAGTCCACAAAGGCAGAAAATATCTTTTTTTTCTGAGTGCATTTCTCAGATCATGTAATCATAGCTGGGCAGAGAAGTCTAAACCAAAGGAGGATCATGTTCTTTACAAAGCATTATGGAATGGAAAGACTTGGGATTCCCTTTTTTCCTGTGTCCTTGCTGAGAGGCAATTACCAGTGATTTCTGTGAAAATCTGACCCAAATAAGAGCTAAGAGAGGCTCTGTGGATGTGGTGCCTCAGCACTGCATGTCCAAACTACTCTTGCTGTGGGATCTTGTACTGGTAAAGAGGAGCCAAGCTGAAGATAGGGCTCTGTCACCTCTTCCCCTCAAAGGTCTCAATTGTAGCCAGATTTGACTCATTTGAAGTAAACACACTGGATTCATAGTGTTGGTCTTTGTAACTGCTGGCACAGATACATAGGCAATCTCAAGGCACTGGCTTTTTAGTTGACCTTTATTCTGAAGACCATCAATGCTCAGAAAAGCATTGTGTCCTTCTGTTTGCTTGACACCTGAAGAAAATCAAGTGATTTCCAGTATCATGACATGGCCCTCTGAATGTGATTCCCAGGTTAAAATGGATGAGCAGCTTGAGATGCTCTAAGAGTTCTGCTCTTTAAGTAATTCACTAGAGCTAAAGATACTGCCTTTGATGCTCTTCTGCCCAAATCTTAATATTATGATGTACTATTTTCAGCTTGTTTATAGAACTGGAATAATACACAGATAAAAAAGGGATAATTACTAGGGTGTTTTCAGGCATTAAGTCTGAGGTTTGGAGTTCCTTTTTCTGAGAAAATAAACCAAGGAATGTTTTACTATCTGAAAACCTGGCAACTGGTCTTTGCTTACCATGGAATAAAATCAAGCACCACTTTGTTAAAAGCCAGTTTCATCACAATGATCTAGTTGTTCCTTAAAATAATAAAGAGGCCTGAATCAGCAGGAGATGGTTTTATTCTGTCCTTTGGGTATTAATCAATATATTCAGCTAAATTTTCCAGCAGACACTGCCCTTGCAGCTTGATTCAGAGGTTTTGTGAACATGCACAGTTTGTACATTCAGGTGCGTGGGTCTGTAGGAAATGAGTTCTCTACACATCCACATGCCAGGACAAATCCAGGTGCTTTGTTGCAATCACAGCTGCCCTAAGCTGCCACACCCTGGGAAGGAACATTGATCCCTCCACACAGAGACGTTCCAGCACTGCCATCTTTGTACAGGGGCCATAGGTGGAAGCTGGGCAAAGGATCTGGAAGTTGGGGCTGGCCTGCCTACTGGGCTCTGAGCTCTCACAGCCTGGGAAGGTGCCATGCCACTGGATGTCTTGGTGGGCTGGGTGAACAGAACATTTATGGCACAGCAGGCTGATCCCCAAGGTGGCACTGGAGCAGTCAATGGCACAATTAGACTAGAGGCCCTGCTTTGTCTTTCCCTTTTATCTTTCATTTACTGTTTCCATCCACCCTAGGAACTTTAATAGTGCTCTTTTCCCCCCTTCCCAGTTCAGCTGTAAACTCAGCTTACATTTTCCTTCAGGTCTTTTAAGACATCCATGCTGCCAAATACCTGAAAAGCTTAACTCTGGAGTGCAACACTGCAAGGGTAAGCCTGGCAGATCAGTGTAGGAGATACTCCTGAATGGACTGGCTGTCCCTTCTGGAGCTGTGTCACACTGCTGGGAGAGCAGGAGGAGGGGGCAGATGTGGAAGGAGGACACTCCTTAAAGGTTGCTCTGCTGTGGTGACTCAGTGCTGTGGAAGCTGTGACTGCCCAAAAATATCTGTGTCACCAAGACCATTTCCATTTTGCCATCCCCACTGCTCCCCTTGCACAAGGGCTGGCAGGACAGGGACACTGGCAGTCACTGATGTGATCACTAGAAAATCATTGCTAAAATATATAAAAGCAATGATATAAATACAAGCATACTCAAAGATAAAGTGTGTAAACAAACTATGTCTTAGTAGAGGTACTGAAAAATTAAGTTTTCACTTCTAGGCACAATTCAGGCTCAAAAATACAGTCTCAGTTGTTACTTACCTGCTTGAGCTACTTATTTTCCATTAACTGGATGTGTATGTGGTGTCATGCTGACTAATAACACAGCCTTCTGCTTCCATGATACTCCAATTATGCCATCAGTAGTCACTTAAAAGTGCCAGAATAATGAATGAAAATTTCAGAGAAGAAAGAAAAACACAAGAAGTCTGAAGATTATGGATCACACTTAAGGAGACTGAAACATTCAAATTTTTTTTAATGACTTCTCAGTATAAACAAAGCTCCTTAAAATGACATTTTAGAAAGCCTTCCTCTGTCAATCTCTATAATTAAGGATAAAGATTAATAAAAGGCAAAGAACTCTCATACAGTGGACTTCTCCATCAAACCTATCTAGCACTGCTTCAGAACAAGGGCTCCTAAATTCTGCTTCTCAACAATTAATAAACATTACTTACCACAATATTTGCTTTAGAGGAGTAAATTGTGTCTTGCAGTCTGTGAATTACAGTCTTTTGTCTTCTAATTAGCACATATAAAAATAGAATTTCTAGTAGCTTTTTTGTTTTCTTAGTTGTTTACATTCTTAAGCAAATAATATATTCATAAGCTCAGTCTGTATTTAGATACCTAAATAAGCATCTTGATTTTTAAGAGCACCTACAACTCTGAGAGTCACACAGTGCTCCTGAAAACCAGGCCATTTATTTAGGTGTCTATATTTAGGTACATGAGTTTGAAGTGTTTGGCTTGAGGTCACATAGCTATGGCTCATTGCATTTTTTTATTTCCATTTGGGTCATAACGGGCAAGTCACTTCTAATAATTCTCATCACAAATGTAAGAAATAGCAGGAGAGCTGGTAAGAATTACTTACTAAAAACCATAATGATGTTTAGCATTTCCTGAAAATACATGGAGTTTCATTCATGGGGAATTAAAATCTAAAAAAGATAGAAATCAATGCATCAGAAAGGTAAGACAATGTGTTTAGAGAGTAAATTTATGTTGTGGTTGAACTGTGCTCACTTCCTGGATTGAATCTTCTGACGTCTTTGTCATTGCCTCTATAACCTTGTGACCATTTTGACAAGCCAGATGTTTCAGCTTCTTGTAGTTTGACTGGGTAAATCCTAGAAACCAAGTGTTTCTACTTGTTAACACATGGCAGCAAACCACAGTTTATTCTTGAGGAATTTGGGTTGACATCATCAGTCATGCTCTTGAATTGTGGCTACAACTCCAAGATTGCTTCTGAATTTGCACAGTAACTTGTACAGGCCTTGACCTTAATGAACCAATTATGAACTAAACAGTCCAGGACTCTACTGAGAGCACTTGGAAAAGGACCAAAGGAGTTTTAAAAGAAATTTTATAGAAGCAAAGAACAAAATGAAAACCTTGTATTTCAGCATCCTCATTCAAATGGCCATAATATTTCAGATCTGAGAGTTTCACTTGTACTGTAAGGATGTTGTTTGTTACAGTACAAAAGGTTTGTTTTTCTTTCTTGAAATGGAGGTTGTTTTAAAAGTCAATGAAACCTGTTTTTCCCCTTGATCTATCATGCATCTAGACTGAAAAAAAACATCTCTTGGTTAAAAATATTCCTTCAACAGAAATGGGGACGTCCCATTTTTGTTGTCTTTAAAGCAGAGGGTTAGCTATAAGATAGTAAAGTTCTGGTTCTATGTTAGATAGGGAATTGTTGCAATGTGAAATCAAAAAGCCCTTTATTTTTTTCCAACAGCTCTCACTCTCTGAAGTAGATGTTAAATAGAAAGATTCTTTGTTCCTGTTCTGGTTGCCTTAAAAGACACAAGCTCCTTGTCTGACCTCTGTCTGCTCCTGAAGATGCTCAGAAACAACAGGGATATGCCAGAGAGGGGGTTTAGGGAGCAACAGAGCCAAATGCAGGGGGTGTCCCACTGCAAAGGTGGGAATTCAGGGGTTCCAGAGCAGTGCCACAGGTTCTTATGGAATCACAGACTGGTTTATATTGGAAGGGACTTTAAGGATCACCCCAAATCATTCCATTCCCTGCCATGGGCAGGGACACCTTCCAATAGACAACATTGTTCCAAGTCCCATCCAACCCAAACTTGAACACTTCAAGGGATGAGGCATGCACAGCTTCTCTGGGCAACCTGTGCCAGGGCCTCACCACCCTCGTAGGGAAGAATTTCTTCCCAATACTTAACTCTGCCTTCCATCAGCTTAAGGTCTTTTTCCTTGTTCTACCACTCTATGCCCCTAATAAAAGTCCCTCTCCAGTTCTCTTGTAGCCCCTTTAGCTGCTGGAAGCCCTCTCTAGGACTCCACACTTGCCTGACCCCCACATAGCAGATTTGGAGAGAACAGACATCCCAGCTGCAGCATGTGCTTCCCTGCGTATCCAATTCCTCCAAGGAAACAGCTCTGCTCCAGGATCAACCTGCTCGTGGAGTAATGTGTACAAGGGCACTACAGGCACTGAAAATTTACAGCAGGTAGAGGATAGGCTCCTTTCCAGCAGGAATTTTTAATTTGTGCAATTGTTATTCCTGTACCCAGAACAATGATACAAAGGAAGACGAGCCAGCGTTTGCTTTGCACATTTTTGCTTTTCTCTGTAATATGTTGCAGCTAAGCTGCCCTGCAGTTGCTGAGCAGACACAGACACTGGAGAGGTGTTGAGGCCATGTTGTCTCACTGCCCTGAGTGACTGGGTGATAAACCAGCAGATGAAGTTCAGCAGTGATAAGTGCAAAGCACAGGGGAAATAATAACCCCAACCACACACACACAGACACTGGTTAGAGCACTGCAGGAGATCTGGAGATGGAAGTGGAAAGCCCTCTGGAAATGTCAGTGTGAGGCTAGGAAGTGGTCAAAAGGGGAACTGAATGTTAAGAATCAGTAGCTTCCCCTTAGATGATGAGGAGACCCCCAAAGTCATAGGACTCTTTAGCCCAGATGCTCAGAGTTATTCAAAGTCCCTTGGCCAGGCAGCTCTTGTCTATTCCAGACCCAGCAAAATTCAACAGTCATTTTAGCAGAATCAAAGTTTCAAAGTAGTGTTTTCTTGTAAAATTAGATAGGCTAGAGAGGATGGTGATAAAGTCTCCCAGTGAAAACCACATGAAATTTAAAAAGGGATAGCTGAAGGGAAATCCAATTAAAGGCCAGAAAGTAATCACAGAAGAGTTTGGAAGGAACCTAAAAGATTATCTTGTTCCAACCCCTGCCATGGGCAGGGACACCTTCCACTAGACCAGGTTGCTCCAGTCTGGCCTTGAACATTTCCAGGGATGGAGAATCTACAGCTTCTCTGGGCAACCCATGCCAAGGCTTCAACAGCTTCTCAGGGAAGAATTTCTTCCTAGTATCTAATCTAAACATGCCCTCTTCCTTCATCTTAAGTCAAACCACCTTGTCCTATAATGATGGTGAGAAGGTATAAACAGTAAATTTACTGCCTCTATAACAAAGGAACAATTAAACAGGGATAAGACTTAGTGGTTTTACACAGTGAAGAACTATCCAGTCACAGCACATTGTGGAAATTGGTTCATTTTGAACCACAAATGGGTTCAAAAAGAGTTAAAAACTCCTAGCGAACAGGACCACTGGTAGCTACTAAGTGTTGTAACTTTGATTAAACCATGAGTTCCAGAAATCCCTATCTCCCTAGTTGCTGGAAGGTAAATAAGGTAAACAGGAGAACATAGAGCCTATTTTTACACTGATTTATTAAGCACCCAGTCTTGGCTGCTGGAGACAAAAGACAAAGCTAGATGGATCCAACTGTGTTTTTTATGTTCTAAAAAAGTAACAGAAACAATCAAGAATATAATGCTGACAGAGTCAGCATTAATTTTACTTGCTTTATCCATTCTAATCTCCAAACTCAGCCATTTGCAAGAAATCATAATCCAGATCTGGCTAAAGAATTTGGGATTATCCCAGTGAGCAGAAATGTAAAAGATGATGCATTATCTTCTTCAGCATCTACAGATTTTCAGGCATTACTTATTTGTTTCTTCTAAAAAGGGGGAAATTGTCACCATAACATCTGCAAAGGCTGCAGGACTTGGCCAGGATTTATATTTTGATGATCAGAAATCAAGCTAACATTGTCAGGGGGCAAAATCTTTTGGTTACAGTGCTTCATTTGTGTTTAAATTCTCAGTGGCTCTTTCAGCACACTTGAGAGGCCACTTTTGCTTACAGATTAAATCTGGAGATGGGAAGCAGGTGCAGACTGAAGATAATGAGCAGCTCAGGATTTGGAGGAGACGGGCTAAGCCTGTGTTCTGGAATATCAGTAACAAACTCCCACTCAGCTCCGTGGGATGAGCTCACAGCAGTGCTTGTGGATCCTGCAAGTAGCAGCTGTTTTATCACCTCCTTTGGTATCCTTTCCAGAATTACAGCTTCCTCCAGGTTTTGGCACTCTGCAACTGCTTGGGCTGTGGGAAGATGGCCACAGCCTTTAAGAGGCACAGGGTGCATGGCCTGAGCTCTGGGGTGAAGGGTAGGACTCCACAAAGGACCTTGTCTCAATTGCTCTAATCCTATTATTTTTGCAACACTGTTTTTCCTTGTCTAAACAATATACTATTTTGTGACCTTTTCTAATAGAAATCTTTAATGCTTGTAACAGGGGATATTAAAATCCTGCAATTGCTGCCATTCTTACAATTATCTGCTTTGAAGGACTTTTCACTACAAGCAGTGGAATTTAGGGTTTTTCCCCCCCTTCATCTTAGCAGTAGTGCCTGGATGCATATAAACCCAAAGTGCTGACCTTGTCTTTCCTGATTTTTCCTGAGCATGGGTTGGTTATCTTGCTTTCAAAACTGCAGACATTCCTATTTTACTACAAGGAAAACATATGCTAGGGCAGCTTCATCACAATGAAAACATTCTTCCCAATATGAAAATTAATAAAAATTGAGACACAAGATACAGTTAAGAGGATGGAGATAAGAAGACACAAGGAAATTGTATAACATAAAAGGCAGGACAGAAAAAGCTTAGTGGATGCTCTTCCTACTCAGAATATTAAAATAACACATCATGCGAAGGGAACACACATAAATGGAAACAAAGGAAGATATCATACCAGGTTTAATTCCCAAAACAAAAACCAACAAGCAGATAATTTGATTTAAAACCTGATTAGTTTATCTAGTGACATCTGTGGTTCCATAGCTTGCTTACTCTTCTGCATAATGCCTAGAGCAGTGAGATCATGGTCAGAGATCGATATTTTAAGCACAAGGACAAATCAATGAAAATAATAATTACTATTATAAGTTACATATTATACATTTATAAATAAAAGTAGAACTGAAGCAGAAACCCTGAAAGGGATATAAACCAGATATGCATCAAGGCATAAGTCAGTCCTGAGTTAAGGGACCAGGAAGAAACTCTTCTGTTGCAAGTCCAGCAATCCCTAGTGCTCCTTGCTGTCTGCAGAGATGAGGTGGGATGCACTTTTGATTTCATTCTTCACACTATTTATTTTCTGCTGTTATTGGAAAGTGCTGCTATAAATGGCACACATTTTTATATATTTTAAGCTAATGGAGAATTATTCCTTACGTAGATTTTTATAGGGTATTTAATAATTATATGGGAGTCTTCTAGTTCTTCATTACACTCTATAGATTTTCAAAGCCATCTTTACAAAAACCTATTTATGTTTCTGTAGCACCCTATTGATTAAATCCCTTTGTATTACATTCCAAAGTGAAGAGACCACAGAAAATCAGTGCTAGCCTCGGATGTGCAGCTGGAAGAGAGAAAATAGCCCTTCTTTTAATAAAACATGCCTTGGGGGCATCTGGGGGCTTTCTGTTCTTTTTAAAATCATGACCACCATCAGCCTTTTTCCATTGTAAACGTGACTTTCCTTTAGAGCCCTACAAATGCTTCTTTTGGTCTCGGCATCATCTGTAGTGGGGAGATAGCCCTGATTCACCTGTTAGCCTGAAGATCTGGCTCTGTCCCAGATGGAGCTCACGCCAAAGGACAGTCTGGGTGCTGGTGGTCAGAGGGGAACATAGTTTTGGGAGAGTAAGTAGGACCTGAGGGGTTGTCACTAAAACCACGGCGGGGTGCCCCGGCACTGTGAGGATGTCCATCCCACCCACCTCTCCCCTACCTTATCCCATCACCCCTTCTCACTCCTATTCTACCCCACCTCTCCTCACTTCCATTCCATTTCATTCCTTTCAACTCCAGCCCATTCCATCCCACACCACCTCTTCCCTACCTCACCTTACTCCCCCATCCCACCCCTCTCCACTCCCATTCTAGCCCATCCTGGATGTCCCTACCCCACCTCATCCCACCCCACCTGACTTCACCCAATCCCGCCTCACCCTCAGGGTGAGGGAGAGCAGCTGTGCCAGGAGGGCACCAAACACTGCCCGGTTCCTGCCGCTCCCTGTGCGCTGCTGGGGCGTCAGGAGCTGCCCCCGGCTCCCCTGTGTCCCCTCACTCTCTACCCTGTGCCTCTCGCCCGTCCCCACACACCTGCCGCTTGTCCCCGCACATCCCCTGCCCGGCTCGCCGGGCCGCACCCATCTGTCCCCGCACATTCCCCGTGTCCCCTCACGGGCTCCGCCGCCTCCCGATTCCCGGAGGGTCGCCGTGGGAGCGGGGGGCGTGGCCAGGAGTGTGGGGGGCGGGATTAACGCGCTCCTCGCGTTCTCATTGGTGGCGCCTCCTGCCTGTTTAGGCGGAGGCGTTGCTGATTGGGCCGCCCCGTCCTCCACCTTGGCGGGCGCGGCGCGGCGGGCGCGGGGCGCTCTGAGGGAGCGTTGGGCGCGGAGGACTCCGGGCGGGCAGGGAAGGGCGAGCGAGCCGCAGGTAAGGGCACGGCCGCCTCCCCAGGGGCTTCTGCCCCGCCGGGGCCGCGGCGCTGTCCGGCAGACCTGGGTTATGCAACCGCCCCGCGGTCCTGCCCCGGCGCCGCGCTGCCCTCGGGGCTCCATCCGCTCGGGGCGCGGGGGATGCGCGGCCAGCCCGCGGCCGCCCCTCGGGAGGGGCTGGGGCCGGTGTCTCCCCCGATGGGATGCGGGGGAGCTCGTGAGGAGGGATGGGACGTGGGAAGGAGGTTTGCGGCCGTGCTGGGAGCAGGTCGGGGTCGCAGCGATGCGGACCCGGACCGGGCGCTCGGGAGTCCTGTGAGAGAGGCTCTTCCCGGGATGCTTTAAACTTGGCTGCTGTAGCCGAAGAGGAATGGCTTTGAAGGGAAGGAAGGTTGGTTTAGATTAGATATTAAGGAATAAGTTCTTTACTGTGAGGCTGGTGAGGCACTGGCACAGGTTGCCCAGAGAAAATGTGCATTCCGCATCCCTGGAAGTGTCCAAGGCCAGCTTGCACGGGGCTTGGAGCAGCCTGGGATAGTGGAAGGTGCTCCTGCCCATGGCAGGGGGCTGGAACGAGATGGTTTTTAATATCCCTTCCAACCCAAACCATTCTGTGATTCAGTGATCCCAAGCCAGTATCATTTGATCCTTATGTAATAGATAGCTCTCCAAACTTGCTGGTTTGGTTTTTTTTTTCCCTCACCTCTCCTATATTCTTTTGTACCTCTTTAAAATATTGTGTTCCTTTATTTCTTGAGTTTGGAGTTTAATGAAGGTTCCTGAAAGGAAATGTATGATAAGTTTGTACAGCTGAAAGAAATCATATAAATGCAAATTGTAGTTTAATCAGGGGTTATACTTTACACCAGCTTCTGTTTTTGGCTTTCAAGTTTTGCCCTTGGAAATGGTTTGGTCTTTTAGCTACTTAGAGTGGCTGCCCTGATGAAAAGGAAAACTCCTATTCTATAAAAATACATGATTAGTGTAAAGAAACGGCTGCATTTATCTTGTAGTGAAGCTAAATGATATAGTTACCCATCATCATTGTACAGATGGAAGTCTGAATACTGTGAGAATATAAAGCATTACAGAAAACTGCTAATAGTAAACAAGGACAGAAGAAGATTTTCTTTAGATGATCATCTGTTAACTAGTCTTTGGTACCTTTAACAGCAGGATATATCCTTAAACTTCCGAGAAGTTGTCAGGTGTGTGATTCAGTTTGTCCCCTTCCAAGTATTGTAGCTTGTGTTCAGATTCAGTAGCTGGCTTTGTCATTGAATTGAAAATGTGTGTCATTAATTAATTTATAAATTACTTGATTGTGCTAGCAGGAAATCCTTTTAGAGGAAGAAATTTTGAAATGTTATTCCAAGTCACCATTGTGCCCCGAGTGTCTTCTAGGAGTTAAGCCCTGTGAATGGCTCCTGTTGCAGGTAGTTGTGGGTGAGACACGGGGCACAGTTCTGAATTTCAGGTTACAAGCTGGAGGGCTGCTGAACGAGTGCTCCACTGACCCCTGTGTGAGGTGACAGCTCTGGCTGAAGGCCGGTGACGCTCTAATGCTGTGTGCCCCTTATGAAACGGGCTTGCTTTAAATAGATTAGCATAGAGGCCAAGTGAAGGTGATCAGGAGGCTTGTTCTGGTTTCTTTGTGTTTGAGGAGGGTTTTTGGTTTTTCTTTTTTGTTCTTTGAATACCTTAATGTTGCCATGGTTACTGTAGTGCCCAACTGATTGTAGCTCAGCTTCTCGACTTCTAAGAAGGCACAGGAAATCTTCACACCTGGCATTGGCTTCTCCAAAGTATCACCTTCCTGTGGTGCAGTGGCACTGGAATTTTGGCTTGGTAGGGCTCAGCAGTGCCTCCTGGATTGTTTGCTCCAGTGCTGGAGATGCAGATGCTCAGCAAGGCAATGCCAGACGAGTCCCTCTGTAGTCTCAGGATACTTCCCTGGTGTGGGAGGCACAGCTGAACCTTCAGTGTGATGTGCATGTCCTGCACTGCTTGAGCTGACCAGTCCTGCTTTAGAGGAATAAAACTGAATAGTCCCTTTGGATGTTAAAAGCTTCCAAAAATAGTTCCCAAGTCTCAGCTAAATTTAATGCGGCTAGAATGTCAATGGAAAGGATTAGAACATTTGGGATTTGCACCAGTTAGCATTTAGGGAAAAAAAAATAAAATCCTCTTCCTCATATCTGCCACTTTTGTGAGAGGAATAGTGGAGATTGGCACTATTTTTGTGCGGTGCTAACCCAACTGGAGCTCAAATGTGAGTGGACTTCCCTGAGCTGGTAATTTTGATTCCTGTAAGGGAATTTGCCCAGGTGGGAGGTCAGGGTGAAGGCTGTGGGAGGGGGGTCACTATAGTTCTTGTTGCTTTTGAGGCTGCAAAGGTTCATTAATCCTGTCATGTGTGGTCTAGTTCTGCTCTTTCTAATTAAGTAAAAAGCCTCTGTTTAAGTCCATAGGAGCTTTCCACAGTGAAGAATTAGCACCATTAAAAATAATACTCATCTCCAGTGTTCATTGTGCAGAGTGGAATGAAATTCCAGTAAGTTATTCTGTGACCTTCCCTGATACATTTGTGCTTTCTGACAGCCTTCAGTGTGGAGCCAGTTGGATTCAGCAAGAGATGCAGCCCTAGGCTGACACCACTGAAATTGATGGCTCTGCTACTGTAAAGTCAGTAAATATTTTAAGTAAAAAATTATTCTTTCAGTAAAATCTTATTCACTGGGTTTGATTTCTCCCCTCTTGCCTCTCCCCTGCCTTTGAATTATGGTAAAAATTGCTTTATTTGGGCTGGTTTTTTTTTCAGTAGGAGCCAAGATGAAATCCCTTCACTTCTCCTGGACCCTTCTACAAAAGCAACTGCAACTTTTCTTGCTTTGTTTTTTTCTCCAAATTTTCTTAATTCCTGCAGATTATGGCTTCCAGGTTTGCATTCAGGACTCAATAATACTTCTAGTTTATAGTGATTATATTTAAAGCTTCTATTTGTAACGTTTTGTTTGCTTTATTCTATTTTTAGTCATGTTGTTTGTCATGGCAAGCTGTGTTTAATAAAAAAAGTTAAGATTCCTAGTGATTTCAAGAGATATGTGCCTGTTTCTTGATGTCTCTCAGGGATTCTTTTTAAAAACTCTAAAGACAGGGAAATGTTCACCAAGGAAATGCCTTATTAGTTTCCATAAAAACAGTGGATAAATCTGTAAATGCTTAGTGATATAGAAGGCATTGGTCCATTCAGACACTTCATGTCCTCAAATTGTCTTCATTCAATAAAGGTTTTGGCTCTGCAGGATCTGACTTCATGAGAAGATGTACATCTTTACCCTTTCAGTTTTATACTAAATAAGTGTAATTTTTCAAAGAGAAACTTCAGTGAGCTACTGCTGTTTTCCAGTGAATATAATTTTCTGCTGGCCTCTGTTAATTTTAATTAGAGGTGTACTGTGTCTAAAAATAGTGAGGTAACAGAATGAACACAGAGCTCCCACTTGGAATCTCTGCAGAGATTTTGGTCACAGTGTCTCCAGTGCTGAACACTGACATGACCTGATCTGTGCCAGTGGGAAGGGTGTTTGCCTTGTGTTTGGAGCCATCCCAAATTAGAAACCTTTGCACGCCTGGACCATGGGAGGAGAAATTTAAAGTAACCCACATCAGAGGGAAGCGATGTCTGGGAGGGAAGTGGCTGCTGTGGTTCTCCAAGGGTTAAAAGTGCAGCACTCTTGAGGTTTTCTCATTCTGTGGGATGTATTAACATTGAAGGTCCAAACCTTACACCAAATTCAGAAATAACACAGATAACATTCAGGTGTGCTTTCAATAAGGGGAATAAAGGGGTGTGGCGAGCGCTCACCTTTAGCTGGGCGTTACGTGAAGTTGTTTGGCTCAGGTTTGAATCTGCCTCAGTGTCTCAGATTTTTCAGGGGAGCAAACCTGACAGAGTTTACTGTCATGATCCCAGGTAAGATTTTGGGTAATTTAGCATCAATATTAGTTCTGGATAGTGCCTATATTAGTGTGTATATATATTTTTAATGGCATTGCCACTTTTTAAAAATTCTGTATGGCAATTTCTGATCTCAAGTATTTTTAAATCTGATTTGGGAAGGGAGAAGCAAATGCATAACTCAGTCTCAACTCATTGAATTTTAAAAGGAAAATAAGTACAGTTTACTGTTACATAGGGCGTTTTTGTTCTTTTTATTAATATAAAAAGGATCCTAAGGGGAGGAAGTTAACTCTTTTTTTCAGAAGCTGTGGAAAGGAGCCTTAACATAAATGGGAATGTGATCCAGTGATTGTATTATCATAACATAAAAAATTACTTTTAATTGGGCTTATTTCATATGGAAATCCAGTTCATGGATGATACATGACTTAGAGTTAATTGTTTTAAGGCATTTGAAATGTAAATTCTTTTGTTCTTAATTAGTTGAATAATTGGAAAGAGAATTTTTTTTGTTGTCAGAGGACTGCCCGAAGTGGCTAAGTAATTTCAAAGAAGCCACAAACCACTACCAACAACATGATACCTGAGCCTTAACATTATAGAGGATATGAAGTTATGATTTTTTACATATATATATTACATATGTAAATTTTTTAATATGTAACATTATTCATATGGAAGAATGTCAGATTTCCATCTTATGCCTGAGGATAACTTCTGATTGAATTCTGCTAACAAATGTTGATTCAAGTATGTTTGTCCCCTGTGATTATCATTTCACTCAGGCTCATAGGCAGTTTATTTCTCTTGGGGAACATGTATGTATTTTCTTAGGTTTCTGTTTTAACTTGTGCTTTCTATGGTGCAGTGCATGGCAAAGGAGAATCTGTGAAACAGCAATTACTCCATACAGGTGTTCTTAATCATCCCATCATAAACTGGGCAGAGGATTTAAGAATCAGGTATAAGTTAACTTGCTAGTGGAGGGAACACTAATCTGAACTCTGGGTGTATCTTAAGACTAGAAGATGCCTGTGCAGGCACAGACACCTGCAAGTCTGGGAGAAGAGCTGGCCAAGAGCCTGTGAGACAGTGACTTTCTTAAAAAGACTTGGCCAATACCCAAGTCCCACTGGGTAAAAATGTCTCAATAATTGGCTGGATAAAAAAAATCAAGCTTTTCCTATCCAAGAGCTCTAGCAGAGCACGACTACTGCCACATGATGTAAATATTTGTTATTTTCTCATCCTGGCTGCTGCAGCATATGTTCATTTTGTTATTGGTTAAAAACCTGAGCTTCATGGTTGTAACTTAAAATCTGGTTCTGTTTTGTTGTTTGTCATAGTGCTTTTGCTGAATTCCTAGCTTAAAAGCTTTCCTATGTACTTTATTATAATATGGCTCTCCAGGAGAGAAAAATAAGCAACTGTTTAGTGAGGAAGCCTATAGACTTTTCTGACTTCTGTCAATAAATTGAGATTCTTTGCTTCTCTCTACAATTAGCTTTGTAATGCCTTGGGAAAGGAGATATGAAACTTGTTAGCTTTAACATTCATAATCCAGATTCCTACAACTTTAGCATGTCCAGTGTAACTTTTAAGATGGTCAGTGTCTTCCCTGGCTGCAAATTGTTTGCCTGTTGCGAATGAAATTCTTCCCACAGCCTTGCACAAATCTGCTCTGCCATGTAAATTATGTTTTGTTACACACTACGTTTGTGTTTCATTTCCATAAACCTAATGACACAGGCTAGACATGATGACAGACATGCTTAGAGATGATTGTTTTTGGAGGAGATGATTTATTAAAGCTTTTTGCTAGGGAAAACACTGCATTCTGATGTGAAGTTTCTGGCTGCTATGAAGATTTCTTTGCAGTATTTCCCTGGATGTGTTTACCATGAAATGTGCAGTAACACAAAGCTTAAGTGAATTGGTTCAAATACCAGAGGCAATGTTGCTGTGATGGTGAGCTCTCTTACACCAATGTGTACTGCTGAACATGTAGCCATCTCTTCTGCCATTTGTTCAGGCTTCTTCTTTACAATTGGGATTTAATTTCTAAACCAAAATTAGCTGGAGGTGGTTGTGCTAGTATTGGGCTGAGCTGCTGAAAGGAAAGTGTGTATTTGACAGCCTGAAAACCCGTCCTCAGGTTAACACAGTACTTTTGAGCATGGCTTCAGCTTGTGTACTTGAGAACTTCTGTCATTAGCCCTGAGATTCCAGCAATAACAATTACTGATATTTCCATAACGCTATGGAATGATGTGCTCTGTCATCATCCAAATCTCATTTCAGAGCAGAGGTTATATGAAAGGCACAGCCATGGCAAATTAGCTCCATAATTTAGCTTTACTGAGATTAAGTGTAATAAACCCATATGGTTTAATTTTGGACAGCAGTTCTATATAGTGTGTTTGAGCTAATATTTACAGCTATTTATAGATAATAGCAAGTATGCAAGAGAGCAAGGGCAGAGCAGAACAGATGAGCACGCTGAGTTTATGTAACTAAATGCTTGTGCTAGAAGGAAAAGCATGATTGCATATTGTTATTGAAAGAAACAAATAAAAGGGAATAGGTTATTATCCAGTAAACTTCTACTTAACTTACTGGGGCTCTGTAGATGCAGTAGGTTGATGTCTAATAAGGATTTCTAAATACCTGATTTAATACTAATTAACACTCTGATCATTAATTGGACCCTGACTTACTCCCCTTGGCTTTCTCTCATAACAGTAGTGATACCATTTAGTATATGGGCTCATTATGTGTGCCCATAATTTTGTATGCCTTAAAATTACCTTTCTATACTGATGCATTTGGGATAAAGGCTCCAAAATCAGCAGGACTTTCCTAAAAGTGCTGAAAGTCATCGAATCCACTCTTCCCTTAACTTTATTTGCTTCCTAGTGTGATTAAAATGCAAAGAAATTGCTAATGAGCTTTGAAAACCGGTCTAAGTTCTGTACTTAAACTGTAGATAAAATTGGCTGTGTTCTGTGTAGCAGAGATTGTAGCAGCCTTGGTGGTACTGGCTTTTGATGATGCTGTGTTCATGATCCTTTCCATAAGAGTCTTTTGTTTTGTTTGTTTGTTTTTTTTTTTTTTTTCTTGAAGCCTGGTTTAAATTTCAAAGTTATTTTCAAACTTCTTCTTACCCTGAGCATTATGCTTCCTGAGCTGGCTGCAGACTCAAAAGCACCAGCAACCTTCCCATTAACAAACATGGTTCTCTTAAACCCAAATACAGCATAATATTTTCTCATAGGGCAAGGGGCCTTTAAGTAATGTCTCTCCTGCTTGTGTTCAGAGGCTTGTACTGGTATGTTTAGGCTTTTTCTGTGCTAATAAATGAAGTTAAAGTCCCTGTTTGAACCTTAGTGAGACTGGTCTTAGTGCCCTGTGTCAGAGGTCAGTTGTTGCCTTGAAATAGTGTGAAATTGACTTTCTACAAATGGAGCCTCTGGACTTCAGAATCTCTGGGTTACCTTGTGGATGTGGAATGTTTAAAATTGTTGTGTAACTGAGTGATGTTATCTTCTCTGTGCTGCCAGGGATGAGGGGAGATTCTTACTTTGGAATGCGGGGCCTTGGCCAGTATGGCTGCATCCCAGAGGATGGAGGACACTTCCTACTCTACTCTATCAATGGAGACAACGGCCTAAAGCGATGTTTTGCAGAGGAAGATTTCCATGAAATAATTGATTTCAACGATCTCCCAAATTCTCTCTTCGCTTGTAATGTTCACCAGTCTGTGTTTGAGGATGAGGACAGTAAGGTACAGTGTCTGTTTCCAAATTTTCCCTGTAAGAGAAACCTATGCTTTATATCTGTTTATTGTTGTCAGTGAAACAGTTTCATCTGTTTCATGCAAAGAAACTTGATCACAAATATGACTTCTTTCTAAGGTGACAGCAGCATTCTGCTTTGACATTTATTTCAAGAGCTTAAAAGCCTTTTTGTCAGCTGAGGTCAACAAAAAAATGTTGGTGTTTTTTTTGTTGAGATTTGCAGAGTACTGAAATGGAGGTCTGTGTCTTCATGGCAGCCTTGGCTGCAGGGATGGTGGGAATAGCAAAGTTAAACATGTGATGGCTGCTCATGCTTGCTGATCACAGATCACTGAGATGAGAGGCTGCCTTTCTGTATTTTCTCATAGCATTAGAGAATCCTTAGGCTGGCAAGGACCTTTGAGTCCAGCCATTAGCCCAGGACTGCCAAACCCACTACTAAACTGTGTCCCCAAGTGTCACATGTACACATCTTTTAAACCCCTCAAGGGCTGGTGACTCAACCCCTTCTCTGGGCAGCCTGTTCCGATGCTAGACAACCCTTTTGGTGGATAATTTGTTCCTAATATCCAAGGTAAACCTCCCGTGGCATGCCTTGAGACCTTTTCCTTAAGTCTTACTGATTGCTAATTTGGATAAGAGACCACCAACTGCCTCATTCCAAACTCTTTTCATGTACAGAAGAGAGATAAGGTCTGATGTGTTTTAAGTTGTCTATAATACTGTGTTCTCACTCTCAATCACTACAGATTTTATAGATAAAAACACATGAGAAACTTTATGACAATATTTTGAACTCTGCAATTAATCTAAAACAATGTTGAGAACAACATGGTCTAAAGATAATAATAACAAAAAAGCAACTCTTGCAGGAAGCATTCAGTTTCTGTTTCTTAGTCTAGTATTTCTGACTGAGACTTCAAGAATATAAAACTGATAGCTTGGGGCTTTATTGTCTGATGAAATAAGTCTGAGCTAATTGTTATAGGCACATCTCAAGCTACTAGAGTGTTCTGTTCAGAAATTTCAATTCAGAAACAAGCTGGCACTGGTACAGTGGGTTTTGCCTGAAACTGTCTGAGGTATGCAGATAAAACTACAAAATCACTGGGACCAGAGCTGGCCAGAATGGACAAAGACTTTTAAGTGGGAGGATTGCCAGATCAAAGAGGAATAAAACAAGACTTCTAAGGATACCAGCTCCCATTAAAGGTACTGAACGTGATGTCTGGTGAGGCTGTATAAGTGGAATTATTTGGGTTTAGTTCTTTAGGCATTTTTGTCTTCTGTAATAATGTCTTGTGTATGTTTGAGTAATATAGGTTAGTCCTGCAATATGAGCTTTAAAGTGGGCATTTATATATTACAAATTCTACACTCTAAATTGCAGTTTTGAAAAACAGTTCCCTATTTTATTGAACAGGCTTTTTGCTAATAAGCATCTTGCATTTACATTCTGCCATTTTCCAGAATTTTCTCACCATCGGGTAATGAACTTGACTAAAGCTGAAGGTGTCTGAAAGTCTAGTTTTGAAGGAAGAAAGCAGAAGCCCACCTGGAAGTAGAGACTCTCTCTCTTTACCTTGCAGAGATTCTATCCCCACTTGCTCCTGAGCTTTCCCTTTTGAGAGCTGCATTCTGGTATTTAGCTGACAGCTTAGTTAGAAAATGGAATGGGTGATTATGTAAGTATGTGGGATAGCAATCCCCAAAGACTTGCAGGACTTAAGGATGTGGCTTAAGAATAGCAGCTGGGTTGTGGAGGTGGGTGTTCTGTGCCACGTGTGGGTCTGTAAGAGCCCTGTGCCTGCTGTGGGTTGAAGCTCTGCAGGTAAGTGGTTACTCCTCTAAATCTCTATTTAAGGAGATAGGATTACCTTCAGATTTCACATTAAATCCAAGAACCTGGGGAGTTGATTATGGTTTTTATTATTCCTGTAGAACATGTTCTTGTGTTCCCAGATGATTAATACCCATAATCCTTTCTATTAATAACTGTTGCTGCAAGATAAGTGCACACATGAATTCAAAATAAAAATATTGTCAAGTTGCTGAGCTAAATTTTAAAATCTCACATGATCACTATTCATAAATGATGCTAACAGTCATATCTTCAATTATGTATTGATCCAAAGTATACGTACAATAAACTTCTAAAAAGTATACACTATAATAATGATTATATCTAAAATTGTTTAATTGTGGTTTTCATTCTACAGAAAGTAAAGCTTTTTGTAATGTTTTTTTGACTTTTATTCTTGACCTGCACTTTTAGGAGTAAAGTGAAGGTATGACTGGAAGTTACAAGCTAGCTAGTAAAGGAAGCTAGAGAAGCCCCTCATTGTAAATGGCTGGTTTGATTTGGTGTGGAAAGTTCTGAGTGGCTTTAGCTTGGAACAGCATTAAAGAAAAGAAGTTGCTGTGTTAGTTCTAAAGTTACATTGTGGCATTCACATTCTCTGGACAGAGAGATATAATTCTGTCTCTCAGGAGAAGCACAGGGAGAAGAAGACAATCTATCTCTGCTCCTTTGTTTTCCCCATGTGGAATGTGTTATGGAGGTTGTTCACCTGAGGTGATTGCTTGATTGGATCCTGGTGAAGGTTGTTTGGGTTCAATGACCAATCGGATCCAGCTGTGTCTCGGACTCTCAGCAGAGAAGTCACGAGTTGTTAGTTGAGAGGTAAGTAAGAAGTATATAGAATAGGATAGTCTCTCTCAAAATAGTATATTAATGTAATGTAGTATAGTTTTAAATAGTTTCTTCCCAGTCGGGGTCGCCCTTTTTTACTATATTACATTATCTGAGGTGTCCAAGGGGCTGAAATGTCAAGTTCAAACTTCTAACACACTAATATCTAAGCAATACACTCACTAAAGACAGGTTTTAATTTGAAGGCATTTAACTCCTTTTTATCAGGTAGAGGGTAAATTCCAGACTGTGCTGGAATGTGGGCTTGCAACAGCTGCTGGCAGCACGTACACCTGTGTTGGGGATAAGCTGATTTGGTTTGTTCTGAGTCCTGTGTCAGAAATACCCTTTCACCAGTGCTGCGTGTCTACAATCCCTCTTAGAAGGGATTCGGTCTCGTGTCAAAAGCAATGATGGCACCTGCAGGGAGCCTGAGTTTGGATGTTCATTGTTTGAAGGTGAGGAATTCTGGCAGCTGAAGGCCGAATCCTCTGCAGGGAAAGACACAGGCTTGGGTTTTCTCCTGGCTGGCACCCTGAGGTCTAATTATTCTGAGCCTGAAGAGTTGTGGACTCTGGGATCTGGAGATGATTTTGCCATCAGGCTTCAAGGAAGCTGCTTGGAACCAACTGCCTTGAAACACTGAAGAAAAGGGGAATATAGATTAATAATGCTACCTACAACTGATCTTGCTTCAGTAACAGAGCATCTGGTCAAAAAATCAGAGCACCTGTTCTACCTTCCAGCCTGTATTCCTGGGAAGAAATGTGTGCTTGGGTCAGGAGAATGCCCCAGATAACTGAGTCGATACTATGGGCATCTAGGGATTTGTGCAAGATGTTTCAGCAGCTTGCTAAAACATCAGAAGGACAGCAGCTTGCTATAGGTGAGGGGAGGTGGCTTTGCTTATCTCCACTCCCATCATGGACAGCCTGCCCATTCCTATGCAAAATGAAATTGTACCTTCTTTACAGTGTCCTCGAAATACTGAGCCTTTTAGTGTCTAAAATTCAGCAAAGGTGTGGGAAAGATTATCCAACAGGATAATCTGTCGCTAAGTTGGGATCTCATTCAGTTGTGCCCCTGTCACTGTCCTGTGTTCTGATCATTTGTTTTGGCATAAAGCTGTTAATGGTAGGCGCAGATTAATTTGGTGTTTTGGAGTGTACAGCACTGACTTGGTTGGGTCATGGAAGTCTTACTGTAAAGAAGGTAAAAATAAAATTGCACCTTAACTCTGGGTTTTGTCGCATTGATGGGACTATTTGTGTGTGAGTAAGATATGGCAAAATTGAGACTTATTTTTGGCTGGTAGAGTGACTGAATGGGGGTTGCTGTTCCTTTTAGCTTTCCTGATAAAGCAAGTGTGGTGGTGAGCCAATGGCCATGACTCTGATAACTCCTGAGGGTGGGTATTCAAGTGTTTCAGCAATTAATTGCTAATCATAGCCCTTAAACTCTGGCTGGTAACTCTTTTGTTGTGCTTTTGTTATGTGTGTATCACTGTTTTGTAAAACCAACCTTTCTGTTCTGTGACTTGAACTTCCTTCAGGCTGGGACTGGTAAACACACTGTCAAAGTGAAGCATCTTTGTCTCTTAGGATGGTTTCTTCAGATGCTGTAGTGCCTCAGGAGATGCTTACACAAAGCTAATGATCATTATTAGAATATGTTTTCATGAGAGAAGGATGTGTTTCCTCAAGCCTTTTAGAAGTTGCATGCTCCTTTTTTTTTCCATTCTTTTGGTTCAAATTCGAAGGTGCACCAATTAAACTTGATAGTTTTATTTCAGATAAGAATGTTTCATCACTTTCTGAGCATTTTAGTTATGGTGAAGCTGCCTAGGCAGTGATAGCCAAAGTCTACCAAGTACTTTTTCTTGCCAATGTAATCTAAACCAATAGGAGATACTATTATTATTTTTGCATGAGAAAATACTGATCAAATGCTTCCAGTTCAGGAATTTCCAGCATGAGAAAGACATAGATGTACTGGAAGGAGGTCACAGAGTTGAAGGATGGGAGCCTGAAGAAAGGCCACAGGAGCTGTGCCTGTTGAGCTGGAGAAGGCTCAGGTGGGATCTGAGCAGTGTGTGTGAACACCTGGAGACAGGGTGCGAACAGGGATGATCCAGACTCTTTTCAGTGGTGCCAAGTGCCAGGAGCAGAGGCCACAGGCATCACCTGAAATGCAGGAGGTTCCCTCTGAACATCAGGAAACACTTTTTACTGTGGCAGTGATACCACAGGGTACCCAGAGAGGTGATGCAGTCTCTCCCTCTCCATGGAGATACTCTAAAGCTGTCTGGATGTGGTCCTGGGTAGCTGAACTTGAGCTGGCCCTGCTTGAGCCAAGGGTGGGTTGGAAAAGATGACCTCCAGAGGTCCTTTCCAACCTCCTCCAATCTGTGATTCTATGAACATCTCTTTTTAATTCTTCTGATGCAGAGGGCCAGTGTGTGAATGCAAGACTGGGGATTGAAGGTGATTAAAAATGCATCTTCTGGACTGTGAACTTAATTGGAGCTTGGGTGGGGCTGGGAGGAGAAAAGTCAAACTAACAAGCCAATGGAAAAGATAATCCTATTTTAATAGAAGGACTTTACTATGAAAACAATTACTATTTTCATGAGGGATTCTTTCACATTACAAAATTATTGACATATATTGGATGACTGCTTGCTCTTACTGCAGAAGCCTCTGTTAGACTTCCTCTGACTTTTTAAAGATTTATTATTGAACTTGGATCCTGAAAAATATTTAAGGCTCCCTCAAGTGGGTGCTGAAATATTTGTCCAAGGGTGTTGCTTTAAGAGCTCTTTGTAGCCTTACTTGTAAAGCCTTTTTTCCCTTTGTACTTGCATTCAGATTTCTCAATGAAGCCCATTTTCATGCTGCTATTTTTATTTTTAAGGTTCAGTGAAAGACACTGGACTGCTCACTGGTATGCTGTCTTTAACGTTTATATGTTAATTCTGGAACTGAAACTTTCTGCTGATGCTTTGACTGAAGCAGATAATTGAAATGTGTCTGTTCAGTGTTCCTTTTAAACAAAGTGGAGCCAGTGTGTCTGCTGCCATGTGTCAAATGTTTCTTGAGTTCCCCTTTTCCTACAGGCTAATTCAAGATGATGCTCTGGGAGGCTCTAGGCAGGCTTTGTGTCTGCAGGGGAAGGAAGATCTGTTCCTTTTGACTTGAGTTTTAAGCATCTAGATTGTGAAGTCAGAATCTCTTTGTTCATATTACATCACTGAAGCCTCTAGGTGTTGAGTCATCATTATATTTAGAGGGTGGCACACTTCTTTTTAGTCTAATATTAGTATTCAAGCCTAGACCCAGTGGAAGGTCACCCTAGCAAAGATGAAGTCAGGCTCCAAGGCTGGAAAGGAATGCAGGCTTCACTTTGCCTTCCTGGTACACTTGCTGTTGCTTTGCTTTACTTTCAGTTTTTCTACCTTTTAAGGTTGGTGGTGGTTGATACGATAACATTATCAGAAGCTGCCTCTTGAAGCAGACTGGGCCTCATGCTATGGAATCTACCTACTTTTCTCTGTCCTGCTTTATAAATGGGATGAGTGTTACTCCCTGGCATTCTGTGAAAATGGAAGTGTTTCTTTGCTATGCTCTGTCTGTGCATCTAATAAAATGAAAATACAGAGAGCTTGCAAAGAGTGGCTGTAGGAGATGTGTCCTTCATGAATCACAACTGCCCTCTGGGAATGCTATTTTGCACTTTTCCCTGGGTGCTTGTTTGCAGACAGCCAAGCACTGCTTTTTTTGTATGCACTTTTGGAAGCACTAAAATAAAGCTTTAGGAGACTGTTCTTGCTTTAAGAAATATGCAATCTGAAGTTCATTTTCTATTGCATTTTTTTTCTGTAACTAATTTCAAATACTTTTCCTATGAACTACCTCTGACCAATGCAGCTTTTTGTCTGAAAACACCTGTGGTCTTCCATGCTCTGCATCTGATATTCCATCAGACTGCTGGAGTGGTAAGCCTGATTTTTTTCAGCCTCATTATGCAAGTTCTCTCTACAACTGAAAGAAGCTGTTGATATTAGGCCTTAAATTGGCCTTAAACCAAAGGGAGGGTAGGTTGACATTAGATATTAAGAAGAAATTCTTTACTGTGAGAGTGATGAGGCCCTGGCACAGGTTGCCGAGAGATGTGAATACCCCATCCCTGGAAGTGTTCAAGGCCAACTTGGTTGGAGCTTGGAGCAGCCTGGTCTAGTGGAAGGTGTCTGTGCCCATGGCAGGGATTGGAGCTAGATCGTCTTTTTAGATCCTTCCAACCCAAACTATTCCACAATTCTGTATTTGTCATTCATAAACCTCCCTTTTACCCCACAGTGTAGCTGCTGGACCTTGTAGTCCAGCTCTGGGATGTGGTGTCACAGCTCCTCTCTGTAGCTCTTGTTCCTGTGCTTTGCTCATAAGTCAGGTGTGAGTTCTGTCGAGGGGCTCCGATAAGAAAAGCAGTAACTTCATGAAGGTGGAGGTACTGTAGCTTGTGAACTCTCTAAACATTTCTGGCAGTAAGATCCACAAAGCATCTTGGAACTCCTTAGGACTCAAGCCACAGTAACCATAAGGAGGTGAGGTTTTACTGGAGAAGGGGAAGTAGGGAAGTTCACCTTCATTGACATTTGGGATCTGTTGAGTATTCATTGTGGTTCAGAGGCAGAAAATGAGTTAATTTTGATTGGTGTGTTTTGCATATTCAGAATGTCAATGCATATTTATAAGGAGATGATTTAAGGCTGCTCTTGTAGCTTTTAACAAGACAACTTGCATTTATGTATGTATATAGGGTCTGATGTTAATTTCCTCTGAGGTGATCTGCAGAATTTCCAAAGGAGCTGTAAGGAGGTGTCAGTGTAGACTAGGCATTCCTTCCATCTTCTCTCGGGTTGTTCTGGAGATGATGCTGTTAGCGTGCAGGAATTCCCCAGCTCTGAATATTCCTCAATTGCATCAATGTTCAATCCTGCTCTGAAAATGTGGTTTGGTGTTTTTGTGGTGCTGCTGGTGTTGTTTTGTTTTTTTTTTTTTAAACAAAAAACCCCCTCAACCAAACAGAAAGTTAGTAACAAGTATTTCTGGGTCTGAAAGGCCACTGTCTGTTATGTGGATCCTGTATAATAATTGTTACAGTACTTGAGATTATTTTCCCATCCATGCACAGTGTTCTTGGTAGCACAAATGCCCTTGTTTTGATGGGAGAATGTGCCTGGCAAAAGACCAACTGGGTTAAAGGTAGGCCTGCATTCATTGCAGCTGAAATCTGAAGTAGTGCTTCAAAGCATTTAACTATACTAGTTGTTTGTAAATTACAAAAATAACCTGATTAATGTTCTTTCCAGAACACACAAGACAGCAGTTACTGTCTGCTTTTTAAATTTGGAAATGTACTTTTTTCCTTAAGAGCAACTATGGAAAAATTCTTCTATTGTTGGCTTTCTGTGGCTGTGTTCTACTCCACAGTCTAGAGGGAATGTGTTATCTCAAACCAGGCTGGGTGGGAAATCTTGCTTGGGAAAGGACCATTTGGGGTATTTCCTTTTTTTTTTTTTTTTTTAACAGGAATATAATTTTTTGACCAGTTTTACTAAAATGCAGATTTTTGAATAATGAGACATTTCAACAAAGGTGTTAGTAAATCCATGCCAAGGTTAATGAGGGCCTTCTGTTATTACATGAGTAAACAGGCTCTGGGAGCCATAGGGAGTTGCAAAGTCTTGTGTGTAAGTTAGTAAAAAATCATCCTCTTAATTACTCCTTTCTCCAGCACAATGGCCACTGTAGGATAAACTGTGGGTAGGTCTGATTTAGGTATCCCTAAACACTGTGCAAATTTAGGTTAAGATTCCACTTGGCACTTGTCTGTCTAAGATGAACTAAATTCCTGTACTCAAATGCCTTTTGATCTTTGAGGAAGTTGGATCTGGCCTGGAACACTGAGGCTGGCGTGGCTTCCCTCTGAACTCCACCAGGGTTAGCTGGAACGAGGGTTCAGCCAGGGACTTCTGCTGACTGAGATTTGGTGTTGGTGGAGTTTTCCTGCTGATTATGCTTCTTGAAAATACTGGATGGTTATGGAATATTGAGCCTTTCTTCTCCAGGATGATAGCAGGATATATTGTTTTCAGGGATGATAAAATTTATTGTAGCTGGTGGTACTTGCTATTCTTGAGCAGTGTTAGTCCAGTTTGGGGTTTTTTTTCCCTTTTTTTTTTGTCTTGTCTGGCAATCTAAGTCATGGCATGTTTTTATAAAGCAATGAAAGCCAAGATGATAAGATAGCAGGTCACACTTGAAATAAAGCACAGCCATGAACTCTGCAGGAACTTCCTTGGGCCTCATTGAAACTGATGCTGGCACATTGCATATTAAAGGAAGAAGTCAACCCTTCTGGTATCTGCTGACATGAGCAAGAGCTACAGCTCCCAAAGGGAAAAGCTGCCTTTATGTAATTTATAGAAGCGCCTTTGGTTTGTTCCACTAAGTAGTTCTTATCAACAAATACCTGCTAATAATCAAACACAGTTTTGTCCTTCTCCCTCCAGCAAACTGTCACTCTGAAGTCAACAAATATCCTGTTTTTCTAGCTGATAGTAAACAAAAAGTGCAGTAAAGCCATTCTAATGTGGTTAGGGCAACAGCTGTTCTTTATTTTAATAGCATCAGAGGTCCTAATCCAACCACAAGTTCTGATATCAGTTTTCTGGCCCAAGGAAAAGGCTGCTGAATGAAGGTCAGCCTTCATTAGCAGTGCACAAAGACACTGTGTTTGCAGAAGCAACCTTACAGTTTAATCACATTCAAACCAATAAATTTACAACTGTAATTTCCATTTATTTAAGGGAATTTCTCAAATATTTAATACAAAATATATGTTAACACTGTGAAAGAGTTAAATGCAATTAATAAACTAATAGTTAAAAGAGGTGGGTAAAAAATACTGCTTGGAGAGGAATATTGTCTTAGAAAATGAGGGATATGGAGAGGTGATGTGAGAAAATACAGGGTGGAGAAGGGAGAGACAGTGGCTTTAAGATTGTGGCATTAATTAGGAATCTGCAACCGATTTGAGCACAAATGTGAGAGATCATAGGTGAATCAAGGTGATACGAATTATCAGTTACTTCTGTGCATTTGAAAACATGTTTTCTTCTGTGCCAACTGAGTTCCTGATTCTTTTCCATCTGATGGAAATGTTAGCATTTGCTGCAGTACTGCAAAGCTTTCTTCTTGGTTTTGTTCTCAGGTCCAATCCCGGGGCAGCAAGATCTGCTGATGCCATTCCACCAGTGAGGATTTTGCTCGAGGTCTCAGTTTCCCGTGTAGTGTGTGTGAATGTACATTTTAAAATTGTCTTGGTTTAATGTGATTACTTTTCGGTTATTTTCTTCTAATTTGATTGCATTTTCTGGAGACTCTACCCTGCTTATGTTACATAACTTTTGTACTGGGCTTTGAAACTTAATCCAGAAGCAGAGGCATTGCAGATGTGGTGGCTGTAATGTGGTTGTCTCAGAGGGATAAGAGAAGCCTTCCATGTGATAGGGGCTAATGAGCTGGAAGTTAGGATGAGAGTAAAATGGGAAAAAAATTACAATATCTCTGACAAGAGAGTAATGAATGCAACTCTTGCACTGCAGTAGAGTGGACTCAGATCTGTGTGAATTGGCTTTACCTTGTCTTGTGGTGAGTTACAAAGCATAAAGACATTATAAGACTGCAGCTTGCAGAATATAAAAGTGTTCCTTTTCATTTTACTGAAACCAGCACTGGGGAGAAATCTGATGGTTTCATCCCTGTGTTTCCAGTGTGTGGCTGCCTTACAAGGGAAGAACAAGCTGGGAACTTCTGAAAATTATAAGGAAATGAGGTACCAGCCCTGAATGCAGGGAGAGATGTCCCCTGTGTTAAGACCTTGATATCACACTGATGTGTACCATGGGCTGACTTACAAAAGCCATGATAAAGTCAAGAAACCCATGTCTCTTCCATTTTTATTCTTCATTACTCTTTTGGTTGCTGATTATTTTTTGTATTTCTTCTTCTGAGCTTTTGTCTTTTTCCTTTTTTTTTTTTTTTTTTTGTTAAACAGCTGGATTTTGTGGTATCCCTGACTGAAAGCAAAGTCAGTTCACTCAGACTGAAATACCAGCAGTCTTGAAGAGAAGGAAGGGAATGGGTATTTCACATGGCTGAGGTTGTGTTGCATTGAGCCACAGGGCCATCTGAATCAGCCTTCTGCCAGTTTCTAGAGTTATTTTTACATGGTTTCCTTTGAGTTCCTGGGACAGGGCCATTTACAGACTGAGAGCACTGACATAACCCAGAGGCTGCCTCCTATGTGATACCAAATATTTTTAATGTACACCAACAAGTTGGCACTGCCTGCTTTCACTTTTTCGTCTTTGCAGAGCTTCTGTGTGGATTCTCCCAGGAATATTTCCTTAACAGGGACCAAATTTGGGATATATAATATTAGATTAGCAACTTCTGGACCCTTTCAGTTCTTCTGAATAAACGTGCAGGGCTGCTTCAAACTGTCTGACTTAGGGGATTTGGTCACAGACACTTCCAAATTCCTTTAAAGTCTGCTGCTGCCAACAGAAGCTGTGGAAATGTATCACAGAACGCTGTTATTTTGTCCTTCCTTTCTGTGTCCTTCTGGAAATCCCTTTATCTTTTGCATCTTTAACTACAAATCTTCCTTTCAGGCATTTATTTGCCTGTTGTCCATTCTACCTGCTCTGTGCTCTGTGATGCAGATGCTCCTGTGATTGCTCTTGTTTCCCTCACAATTAAGAGGGAGAAACAGCACAAATGGTATAGAAGTATTTCTTAGGAATATAATCTGTCTTCCTGTTTTTATATTCCAATTTCAAATAATTCAAAATCTTGTACCTTTTAATAGGTATTTCCCAAATAAATTGTTTTATTGTCTTAATCCATCACTCTTACAGTTCTGAATGAAAGTTTTTCTGACTCCCTGCTGGTTTTTGACCTACATATAGCAGATGCAGTTTGTCCTGTGCATGTATTTAGATTTTGAGAATTTTTGTTGGAGCTGTCATGTAGTGAAGCACAGTTCTGATTATCTATTCAGAACTCTGCTGCATCCCAGTCTTTCTGTTGATCTAAAATGTATGATGTGATTGATGCTGTGTGGCGACAACACAAGCAACTGCTTAAAATAGCTGGTCCAAGCTATGTGTCTGTATTCCATGTGTTTACTTCAGGCCTAAGAATTAAATCCTTATCTGATATTTGTCAGTCTTGAAACAGAAAGAGATGGATGTACACCTTATCAGTAGCTTGAGTGAAGATGAGATTTTTCCATATCTTCCATTCCCAGCACAACCCTGTATTTTTCCAGCCTGTTCTTATTCTAAACTTAACAGGAGGAAGAAGAAAAAAAAAAATGTTGCACAGATTTGCATTCGGTATGAGAATTAATTTTGTATAAAAACCAACTACTTTCTAGTGGTATAACTGAAGGGCAGAAGGGGTGATGGAGTTTGAATGTGAACAATAACAGGCACTGGATTTTCAGAACATTCTTTATAAGGTGAAATTCATATGAACACATTGATGTTTTTAAAATTTTAGGTGGTTTATGTGCTGCAAATAAGCAGTATAGAGTTTCTAGGTAGTCCAGTCTCCTTGAAATATTTAGTATCTGTCTTGCTTTTTCTTCCATATTAGCAGTTAATGCCCTCCCTACCTTATTTTGTTATTGAGGACCTTCAGCTACCCTTGATTATCCACCTTCTTGTACCATAAGGACTGCTGTTAACCTCAGACCTAAAAAACATGATTTGTGTCAGTATTGTGATACTGATTTTAAAGAGAATTTTAGGTTCTTTTTAATGCCTTCTGGCTTTTGACCTAAGTTGCCACCTGTATGCTGATTTTGTTTTTTCTTTTTTGAGGTTGTATCTTAGGTGTGTGTTTGGCAAGGTGAAAGGGAGCATTTGCAACTGGCTTTCCTGCACAGAAGCTGGTGTAAACTGAGGTAAAAACACTGATACTGTGGAGTTGGAGATTAAAATTATGAAAGTGATGAAAGCCATTCTGCTTCTTTCTGATATCTCCTTGCATCTCAATATCATGCAGAAAGTCACCTTGGTAGTGAAAGTAAACTTGATTTATACACACTTAGACCATTTACACGGTGTAGGGGAAATTCCTGGCTGGTACAGAAAGAAATCCCAGGTTTTTGTGAATAACCCAGCCCTTGTGTGTGAGCTAAGGGCCATCAGGGTGTGCGTGTCTGGTTCGTGGGTGCCATCTGCTGACTCATCCCTGCACCACACATCACTTGCTGTTGGAAGAGGGAAAGAGAATATATACTAAAGAATGTAGTTTTAAATACCCCACCACTGGAATATTAAATACAAAATGCACTTCTTAATCCTTGCTAGTTTCGTGCAGTTAGAGCAACAATGTTCAGCCTAAATCAGTGTTTCAGTTTCATTTCAGCCCTGCAAAATAGCTTTACAGAGGAATTATTATTACTATCAGATTTCTTTTGCAGTGTTTTTGCTTATGGTGGACCTAGATCTTAATTGCCTCGTTGCATTGTGGCTCAGCACCTGAACTTAGCTTCTAGCATTTTATTTTCAGCATTTTGGAAGTCTTTCCTCATTCCATGCATTTATTCCATTGATGGTGTCCATTGATGGTATATAGCTAGGAAGTCAGACTGAAATAATTTCTGTGTTATGCTTGCTTGGAAACCTGGTAAAATAGGTTCTGTTGTCCTTTGTGACCATACCACCTCGTAAAATGGTATAAATAGGTGATTATACCTGATTTAGCAACAAAGCTGAGAGAAGGGGCAAACTGGGGGAGAACAGTTTAGCTAGATCCTAGAGTAGTTTAGAGCCCACTGATTAAATTGGTTTTAAAGGCAATTTCTCTTTTGTCTTGTTTGTCATAGTTTACTTTAAAACCTAAAATAGATTTATTGCTTTGAGTCACTTAACTGAATGCTGTGAGTATCTACTGAGAAGGAATTCAATCCTAATAAATATGACATATGTAATGCCATTGTCATGGGCTGCTGTAAATCAAATCTTGCTCTGGCAAAGGCTTCATAACTATAATGTGAGATCCCAGCTAATCCTCAGCCATGGAGCAGCTTTGCTCCATGTGGAGAGGAAGCATAGCCAAATGATTATTGGTCTATTTAGGGACCCAAATTGTGTACAGGTTTATTTTTCTCTCCTGACAAGGACAACATTACCATTCCACCTACTGTAGCTGGATGTTGTTGGGATAAATGCAATCACAGAGTCTTTAAGGTTGGGAAAGATCTGTGGGATCATGGAGTCCAACTGCTAGCCCAGCACTGCCACTAATCCATGTCCCCAGATGCCACATGCACCTTCCTTTTGAGCACTTCTAGAGAGGGCAATTCCACCAATTCCCTGGGCAGCCTGTTCCAATGCCTGGCAACCCTTCCAGTGGAGAAATGTTTTGTAATATGAAATCCAAACCTTTTCTGGAGCAACTTGAGGCCATTTTCACTCGTCCTTTTGCTTCTTACCCAGAGGAACAGACCACCTGCATACAGCCTCTTGTCAGGCACTTGTACAGAGTAAATGCATCTCAGGAATGATTTAATGCACTTGAGCCTGGCTGTTACAGGGAGCCCCTCATCATTTTTTTTTTTCTCTTTGGTAAAGTAAAGGAGAGGTACTGTTGCATTAAGAAGATTAAAATCTGATCCATGTTTGTGCATATTTATTGTCTTATTTGGCAAAATCCTATGAAGTGTATAGGATTATTTGAAAGCAAGGTAATGTATAAGATGGATAAAGTTTCATCCTGGTTTAGATGAATGGGATCAGCTGAAATATGTAGTAGTAAATGATTTAAATACATTTACAGTGTTTTTTGAACAAAATGAGAAGATTGAGTACTTGTGCTTTTCATAGCACAGCCTTGTTAAGGAGAATGTTTCTGGTAAAAATAACTTGATACAAAGCTCTACTTTTAACTTTGAATCTTCTAATTTAAGAATATATCACTTGTGCCTTTTCCACTTGACTGCTAAGGGGCGGGGAGAAGTCTTTGATATTATCTTTGTGGGGGAGGTGGAATGTCCTCCAGATATGCACAGAAATACTTAGCAGAGCTAATTGGTGCCTAATGGGTACAGTCACTGTCTAGTGTGAAACGGTAGTTAATGAATGGACTGAAGAGAATGCTTCCTGAAATATTTGAATACATCAGTAGTTTTAAATGCATAAAACATAAGGAAAAAAAGTATAATTATCAAGTCTTGTGAATAGGATTGATCTCTTTGATATGGTTATTGATTATCTTAAGTGTGTTAGGACTGTGATGCTTGTTATTACAGCACCAAATATAAAGTCTTAGACCCTAGAGGAAATAAACACAAAATGAATAATGTAGCACTAGAGATGGTAGGAACAGCCTTCTTAGGTAGATATGACTCATATCTCTCTAATACCTTAAGTAATCTAGGTGTTATCATGTCATTTATGCAACTTGGATTTTTCAATTAATCCTAAAACAGGACATTTAATTATGAATTTCCTGCTCTAAGGTAATAACTAAAAATGTTTTTGCTATGTGTAGAAAAAATTAGCATAATATGTTTGCATGAACTGAGTGTGATGATGACTTTTTTCTGTATTTTGGATTTGTAAGAGCAGATAATAAACTTTCCTACCAGCTGAATTTTTTTGCTGTTTGTTTTTCTGTGTTGCATGTGCATATGCACATAGTGTGTGTACAGCCTTCAGGAAAATAATTCTGATATGGAAGTTCACTGTGATTTTCTTGGGCTAGTAGAACAGCCAGGTAGTTTTAAGAACAGCAGTAGGAAGTCTGCTTGCCAGATTTCAAACAAATGTGTTACTAGAGCAGTTTAAGTAACTCGGACTGGGCACAAGAAATTTTTTAGGTAGAGGGACAGCTCATCACTGTAAGAGTTACTATTTTATTTGCAAAACAGTTTTCTCAGACTGGAATTCAACCCTGTATACATCTTATTTCTCTTAGCAGTGATGGAAGATCCTATAGGCCAACTAGGTAAAGGATGGCTTTATATGCTCAAAAGTCATTGTGATGTGCTATATTGTAATTGAAAGTTTCAGTAAATGTAGTGAGGTATTTATAGTGCTTATAGTGATATTTAAGTGGCAGTCAAGGAGGAGTCAACAGAGATTTGTCAGACAAAAGAGAGACTCTTCTAAGGTCTTGGCAATACAAAGTATATTGTATTATTTGACTTAGAATTTAACTTCTCTCTCTACTTCAGGGTTTTTGAGGCTACAAGTAAGCAGACCTCCCTGCTTTTCCTCATGCACATTATAATTAAAAACCTGTAATGAGAGGGTCTGAAACCAACACATTCCTTTTTGAGTCTGAGTGGTAGCATGGCCCAGAGTAGAATGGGAAGTATTTTATTTGGTGCATCTATGTGTCAGGCTAAGGTATGCTTTGTCCCCTCTGGGAGTGTTTGTTCCCCAAATTACTGTTGCTGTCCTGAGCAATTAAGTTTCTGCATTGTGTCTTTGTGGGATCACAGAGACATGAGTTGGAAGGGGTCTCTGGAGGCCATCTGGCCCAGCCTCTACCTCCAAGTTTAGGACTGTTGCCAACACTAGCTGAGGTCAATTCTGACATTTTTTCATCAGCTCTAAAAACCTCTCTGCAACTCCACACCCTCTCTGGGCAGGTGACATCTGTATTACCCTTCAAGTGAATATTTTTTTTTCAGCACATTTGCAATTTGCCTTGTTGCTCAAAATGCTTAGGAAGATGCTGTCTGTGCCCTGATACTGACCCTTGTGATATTCACCTTTTATTTTTTGTCAAATGGATATTGAGCACTTGATAATTCGTGTTCCAGCCTGTCAGTTCAGCAAGTTCTCAACTCATTTTAACAGTCTGGTCATGCAGCCCATACTTCCTCAACTCACAAATGAGATCATTGGGTCAGGATTTAGATAAGTTGATCTTAGTCAAAGCTCTTTAAAGTGCTTAAGAAACAGGTGATATTTGCAGAATATTTGAATACTTAGTATTACTGTATTATTTCTTGTATCCGTGGTTTGGTTTTGTTTGGCTTTTTTTGTGTTTCTTTTTTTGTTTTGTTTTGTTGGTTTTTTTTTTTTTTAATGTCTGAGAGTGATTTACAGAGCTCAGTTTGCCTTCTATGAGCTACTGGACGTGAAACCTGAGCTGCTGAACAGCCAGAGATGTTGTTTCTTCCTTGGAAGCAGCTGAGCCCTGGGAAAAGCTGGTTTCCAGAGCAGTAAATAGCAGGGGAGGAGAAAGGTGAAGAGGAAGAGACCTGCAGTGCAACAGTTTTGGTAAGGCAGAAGCACAAGCTGCAGAGACACTGGAAAGGGACTTCCCAGGGAATCAGAGAACACGCTGAATTTCCTGCAGTGCAGGAAGCCACTTTATTGCTGGATGGAAAGCCCCCTGCAGGGCAGCCCTTCTATCTCTGAGGATGCAGCAGACAGGGGTAAATCTGCTTCCAGCTGTGTTTCATTTCTATTTTCTCACCATGAGGCTTCTGTATTTTAACATGTTAAGATTCCAGTCTTCAGTCACAGGTAACTGCATCGTGTGCTAGGTCAGCAGGAGCAGAGCCAGCACAGCAGCTGAAGGAGGTGATTTATTTTACTTAGTGATGAAGCAACATCTGGAATAGCATGTCCTGTTTTGGGCTTCTGTACACAAAAAAAAAGGTGTAGACAAGCTGGAGAGGGGCTCTGAAGGGGAGCATATGATGAGGACAGCCTGTGTGTGGGGCTGGGTTTCTTCAGCCTAAAGGAAAAGAGTAAGACTGGAGGGACCTAATTGTTCTCTGCCATCAAGTGAGCGTGGAGAAGAGACAGACTTTTCTTGCACGTGCACCATGAAAGGAGAGAAGGCAGCAAATAAACCCAGTCAGAATTTCCCACCTCAAAACTTAGAAGGAAAAAACAGTTTTCACAACAGGTAAGCACTGAATCAAGCTGCTTAAGGAGGCTGAGGAACCCCCATCCTTGGAAGATTTTCTTGGAAGTTGACAGAACAGGGCCCTGAACAATCTGATTTGACCTTGAAGCTCTCTGTGCCTCGAGCAGGAGGTTGCACCAGATGACCTCCAGAGGTCTCTTCCAAGGTAGATTATTCTCCTTGCCTGTATAACATGTTTACATGGCAGTTTATTGGAGTATCCTGGAAATTAATGTGGGTTTAGGTACATGTCTAGTTTTTTGTTCTTTGACTTTTGAGGGTTGTTCAGCAAAGTCAGTCATTTCTTTGTGCTGTGTTTTTCTTAAGGTTTTGTAAAGCATTTAATCCTTCCATGTGAGGACTGACACCTCCTGAAGAAAACTGAGTCTGGTGTCATCTTTTTCATGTCTGATTAGCAAATATAGAGTTTTCTTGTGTATAACCTGCCATAGATGGAGTATGGGTGGTTGCAGGCCTCTTAAAATCCTGCTTTTATTTGAACATATTCCTGGCCCTTCTGTGCATTGTTGTTACTACAAATCAGAAGTTCTCATACGTAGTGTTCCTTCCTGCATGACTGGGAAGAAATGGAAAATTATATCAGCATTCTGACACCAACCTTATCTTTCTTGCATTGATTAAATTTATTTTTTTCTACATAGTGGCCAAATATCCTGTGCTGAAGTTCTTACTTTCTGACAACCTCTGCTAAAGGACATTGTCTCTGGGCTGAGATGCTGCCAGAGTGGGTCTGTTGTATTTATGTGTGGATGTGGTATTTCAGACTACTTTTTAACCTAGTTCATGTTCTCTGGACTGAGCATGCCTGGAATGCCTCTTCCACTTCAGTTTTGTTCCAAGAAATCAAATTTGTACAGTCAGCCTGAGCAGTGGTGTGGAACAAAGTGTGATAGGTGAGGGTTGTCAGGAGGTTTGCTTCAAAAGCACAGTCCCAGTCTGAACTAAATTCAAATATAGTTGCACCTATAAAATACTGTTGTGTGTGTGAAATATATGGTAGCTGAGATTTTTCTTACCTGCTTATGGAGTCTTAAAACTTATTCCTGGGGCCATATATAGCATGAGCTTAAGTCATGTAAACTCTCTCAAACATTTTAAAATAAAAATGCATTTTTGATAACGAGTGACTACTAGATTACCATAGATTGTATTCTGATCTTTACATGTCTGTTTTGTGACGCTACTGAACAGCCATCTACAAATGTGTTGTGCTGGTGTGTGCTTAGCTGAATTTCATATGTGGAGAGGGACAATAAAGAGCAGGGAGAGCAGAGGGGCAAATAATGGAAAAAATGTTAAATGTAGGGTTTGGTTAATTCCTTAAATTATAGTGTGAAATGTTAAATATGTGGAAAGTCATGCCTGATGAACCTGGTGATGGTCTGTGGTGATGACCTCAATGGATGAGGGCAGAGCAGTAGATACTTTTTATTTTGACTTTAGGTCTCTTGGCACTGCCCCCTTTACCATCCCCATGCACAAACTACTGAAGTAGGTACTAGATGAGTAGACAGTGAGGAGGAGTAATGAGTCTAGTGGTAGCCAAATGCCAGTGCACCCACTAGAATTATTTACTCATTTTCTGCTGTGAGATAAGGATTAGGAGGAGAGCAAAGCAGGCTCAAAACTTTAAAGGGTATAAAGAAAACTTTATTAACAGAACTAAAAGAAAAATAACAAGAAATCAGAATAAACCTTCTAAACACTTCTCCATCCCCCAACTCCTCTTTCTTTTCTCTCTGATAATGTAAAGAGACAACATTTGGTATTTGTGGTCAGTTTGCCACTTCTAAAATAATCTTTCTTAAGTTCATGTAAGGAGAGGAGTCTCTTGCCATGCCATGGAGACTCTTCCACAAGAAACAGTTCTCTGTTTGAATGGTTTGAATTTTCACAAATAGCAGCCACCTGGAAATCTGCAATCGTGAAGTCTCTCCCACGGTTTGGTAGTCTTCCTACAGCTACCACCATGGGTCATCTCAGCTTATTGGGGTGCAATTTTAAGGATGAACTGTTCTAGTATAGAAACAAAAGTTCTCTTTGTTTATCTCTGGGAACAGAAGTTTCCTTTTTCTATCCCTGGGGCAACGTTTCTCATCTGCCTCAGTTCAAGCTTCTTATTGGATCACAGCTACTTCAACATCTGCTTGCTTTAACACTGTTGCTTCTGCTCATGGCTGTGGCTAGAACCCTACATCCCTCAATGCATTCTGTGAGTTACAGGGGAAAAAAAATAAGTCTGATGTATCAATTCTATCTTCACCATAGCCTTACAAGAGAATCTCAGCCCAAGGCATCTCCTCATTCTTTTCCCATCTGGCATTTGACTCCTTCTTCACTGACCTTGGTGTGTCCATGTTGTTTTCTCTGTGTCTTCACCCTTTCCATTTCCCTTACTTGAGAGAAAGGCAGGAAGCAAGAGAGTTTTTCCTGGGATTCATTTGTCTTTAAATGTGATTTCACAGAAGTGCATTCATCTCTCTTAAGTGGTTTAACAGGGTGTCAAGATTCAAAACTAGCCAGCTGATTGGTTCTGTCAGGTCCAAAGGAAGCTGCCAAGGTCCTTACAGGAAATCACTTCCTTAGCTTGTGAATTTTTTCCTTCACTGAAAACTGAACTATGTTAAACCACAACAGGAGGATTGAAAAGTGGCTCAGCTGCTGAGATAAAAGAGTTGAGATCAGCAGGACAAAGTCCAGCTGGAGGTCAGACACTGGTGGTGCACCCCTAGGGTTGCTGCTAGGGGCAGTGCTGTGTGTAAGCATCTCCTGAAGATGAGTGAAAAAGCTGAATCCAGACTCTTCTCAGTGGTGTTCAGTGAAAAGAAATACACTGCACACAAACTGAAAAAAATGGAAAATTAATTTAAACATTAAAAACAATTACAATAAAGCCTTCTTTTTAGGGTGAGGTGGTCAAGTGTTAGCACAGATTGCTTAGACAGACTGTGAACTCAGTCTTTGGAAATATTCGAATCTTGACTGGGCATGACCCTGAGCAACTTGCTCTGGTTTGACCCTGCACAGAGCAGGTTGCGTTGGACTAAATGATCTCCAGACTTGCCCTTCAGCTTCCTTCCCTTATAAAAAAGTCACAACTTCATGCAATACATTCCTATAAAAGCTCTGTGTGAAGCAGAATTTTCTTGGTACATTCAGAAGTGTTGGTGTGCTGGTTCCTGTCTGCTCTCACGTTGCAGACCACTTAACTTAAAAAGGTCAATTGCTCATACTGATTTAGCACTCCTTAGAATAATTTTATCACAGACTTTATTACACAAAATTGGGCACTTTATTGACTGACACTTGTTGAAGTTTTTACCCAAATTAAAATCAAACTCCATGGAAGTAAAATAGCTTCTAGTATGCTCTTAGTTTAGGTTATTCCTGTTAGATCTGGATTTGAGATGGCATTCCCAGTTTACTAATAGACATAACCCACTGTTGTTTGTGCTTCATTGGCTCTTTTGGTAGGAATCTTCTTTAAGTTGTCTTGGATCATTGCTTTTTTTCTCCTGACTTGAGTCATCAGCACGAAAGCTGGAATTGATTCAGCTTCCCAATTCTTACCTGGCTGCTTGCATCCAGTTGGACTGGTTTAGTGTTCCTTTACGTGTGCTTTGCTGGCAATGTAAAGACTTGAATGACTTCATCCAAACGCTTGCTCCTTTTCTGATGCCTTTTTTGTTCTTTTATGCTGAGTGTGTCGCAAACACCTCTGCCCTGGTTGTAGGTGGCAGGCCCAGACAATCAGCTGGAGTTTATCTGCTCAGCAAACTTCAAGAACTGTTCTGTGGCTGCAGGAATGTGCTTGACCAGTGCAGCCTCTGAGCTGAGCTGGCCACGCACTTGAGTGTGATGACTCCCACGCTTTCTCCCAGGCTATTTCATTATTCAGCATCACTGTTAAGCATCTTCCCTGTGAATCATTGTGCCTGTGATTCTGATGTATTGGAAGATGTAAAATGGTGTGAGATTGGAATGTGCTCTGGATTCTTTTTCCTCCTCTCCAACGCAATCGCTCTTACGTATTCGTGCTGCTGTTTTACATTTCCATTTCAAATTTATCGCCTTCTTTGCTCTGCATTTATTCCCTCCCACACTTAAAAATCCTTCAAATCACTCCTGTCTTTTTCTTTCCCACAGCAGTGCCAATCATCCTGTCCTGTTAACATTCTCACAGACATCTTGGAGCTTGTTCTTCAATCACAGGAGTTATTCACTTCCCATGCCACAGTCATCTTTTCTCTCTCTGTCTCTTTACATTGTGCTGAGGTGTTGTGAAGTGATATAAGCACTTGTCTTTCTTTACTAGGAAGTATTCTGTTGCTGAAACCTGGGAATGCAGTGGCTTTTTCCTCATGTTAATTATGTTACCTTACCTGGGTTGTTGGTCCTGATCAGCTTTGGTTCCAGTCTTGGTCTTTCATGCTTTGAAGACTTTGAGCCATCGGTGGATTTGTGGGTGCTGACCTGTTCGTGAGTTGTCGTGGGTCACGCGTGGGTTGTCATGAATGTGACAGATAAAATTGCTGCTAATAATACAACTCAGTAGGAGATATTCACAACCTTCCCATGGATTGGTACTTCTGCTGCTGGCACTGAAGAGAGTGTTCTCTTCTGCACTTTGTTCTGCACCAATCCTTCCCTGTCTGCATTAGCAATTTTCTGTTTGAAATTATTTATTATACATGATACCCCACTGATATCTGAAATAAACCATACTAGACAAAAATCTGTTAAAAATTCTCTTCAAAAAGAGCCCAACTTTAAATTTCTGCTGCTTTATTTTGACATTCAGGTGTATGGATTGCAATGATCTCTTTCAAAACACCTTCCAGATGTCTGTTGAGTATGTGCAGGTTTGTGCTTTCTTACCACATTTCTGCCTGTATTTAAGAAAACTGTATTTATGTTTGTCCAGTAACAGGGTTTTACTAGTTGGTGACACAACCCCAGGTTGATGAAATTTAAGGTTGTCCTAATCCCCTGCTTTTGATTTGGGGTGAAAATTTCAGATGTTTTTTAATAGAATTTGCAAACAATGCACTAAAGTAAAAAAGCACTCAAATAGTGAGATCTCAGAATTAATTTAAGAGACAAGGTTAGAAAACCCTAAATGGTTAGAAAACTTTATTCTGCAAAAACAGGATGTAGAGAGAACACAGGAGTTTCTTTTTCTAGTTCAGCCATTTGAGTGGTTTTCCAGATTGCAGCAGATTCTGTACATTGATAAATGGAAGTCTGAGATAGTAGAAAGAAAGAAGCTTGGGTTTGCTTCTCTGTTATCTGCCATTTTGAGGACTGAAATCTCTGTCTGGGATCTGTTTGTTCTTTTCCTTTGAATTTAAAACTGCATGGACTTCAGGCCACTTTTATTTACCTAAGTTCTGCAGTGTTCTATTACTATTCTTGTTGTAAATACCAGTGACTGGCTTCCCATTCACCAAAGGAAGTAATACTTCAATTCCAGACAAAGCAAATTCTGTACAACTGAATTCTTCATCATTATTACATGTAAAGAATTATAGACAGAAAACTATTGGATATTAAAAAAATATTCTATTAGTTACACCATGCAGCTGTTCTGTGGATTATACAATCACTGTTTCAGAATAATGACTTTTAAACAATAGAAAAAATACCTCTGGGTAATTTTTCTCTGCCTTTTAAAATTTTGCTTTGAAAAAATGTTCTTTTCATCATCTTTCCTCTAGAAGTACTGCTGAAATAGTTCTTAACCTTGTAATTCTGCCTACATTTTAGGGGCAGAGGAACTGCTGTTGGTTTCAAGCATTAAGCTTGCATAAGTGTTTTACTTCAGAAATTTGTATAGTAGTAAATAATCCAGCAAAAATAATTATTTTGTGTTTATCCTGATAAATGGTAGAATTTAATTAGCAAATTGAAATACAGCAGTTGTAACTGGGGAATGGCTCTAAGGCATTAGAGGAAAAGTCAAAGATGTGGGCCATTAAAGTTTAAATAATTTTTTTCTAGACTTAAATTGATGTTTAAAAAATCCTAGCAGTGCCTTGAAGATTCTTCATGACATGATTTTGTGTTGGCAACTACTTTGTCTTCCAGAAAAACTTTTGTAATCTGTACTTTCAAAATGCCCCATCCCTGGAAACAGCCAAGGTCAGATTCGACAGATTGCTCATTGCAGGGGGGTTAGAGAAGATGACCTTTAAATGTCCCTCCTATGATCCTGTGATATTTAGTAGCTTTTGAACATTTATTTTACAGCTTTGTAACTAACTCTACGTGTAAGTGGATGTTAATATAGAAACCTGTTGCCTTGTCAGCCACCTTTCCTTTACAGAAACAAGGCAGCAAGTTGGGAGTGTCTTTAGGGATGCCAGGATATGTGTCTCTATCAGTGAGTGTGGTTTCAGTCCCTGTGGGTTTGTGTTGCTGCCAGGGTGGGCTCAGGGTAAGCCCCTGTGGCTGCACAGTGCCCCTGGTCTGTGACCACTGCACTCCCTTGGCTCATAGCCTTGGCAGACTGATGGGAATCTTATGGTGCTTAGCAAGGGGCTCTTTATGTGCAAATTTTATATATTATGTCCATCACTACACTGAATGTGATGCCTTGAAGGCTTCAGTGGGCTTCTTTTAGTACAGGCTAACTTAGCAGACTGCCCTGAGACAATCTGTACCTTGATACAGGAATTGTTTTATTGGGAAATTGGTTCTTTTAAAATCTGACCACTGTATATGGCCTGGTCCATGTCTCTTCAGAAATTTGGCTGCATTGTTGATGCATGTAAAATACTTTGTAAATGCCAACCAGACATGACCATCACATTTTAAGATTTACAAGGACATCAACAGAACAGAAAATAGTAACTCAATTGCTATGGCCAAAAGATAAGACACTATTCTTTCTTCAAGTTGAATTCAGTTGAATTCAAGGACTGTTTCCTGGTCCATGACTGTCTTCAGTTGCCTCCATGTGTCCCAGAAACACAAACATGCTTGGGACACACTGAGATTTGCTCTTAGTGTACATTACTGCATCAGCTGCAGGGATTATCCTTGCCCTGAGAAGGGGCTGCTATGACTGGATGTCATCCAATGTCAGAACTCTCTTTAGCAGTCTTTTAAGTGCTAATTTAAAGGATGGTGGCCTTCCTGGGTTACACACATTTTGGAGCAAGAATTTCTTCTTGTTTAACTTGAGGAAACCAGGGCTATGGAATGAAACAAAGCAGTTCCAAGTGATCCTTTGATAGAGCAGGTGGTACAGCCAAGGCGCCTCTTGCTATGTGTTGTAATATCTGAGCCTAAATTTATCTCTGTGGCCTGAGAAAATTGTTACCTAGTTAGAGGGATCTCAAGTGAACTGAAGCAGGATTTTGCTTGTCCATCTCAAGTTGAAAGATGAAGTTCTGACTGTAAAATCTCAGTTTATGACTAAAATGCAGAGATACTACATTAAAATTTCATAATAAATTGCAAATTAATACTTAAATCTTTTTTGTCTTTTCAACAATGAGGAGGCAACCAGCTTTCTACAATAAGCTCTGCTTGCTGCCAAGAAAAAGAAAGTGTTGAAACAAATTCATATTTTATGGTCAACATTAGTATGGAACACCTTACATCAAAGGGCACAAGGTGGAGGGGACTAGAGGTTTTTAGTCAGAACTTTTTCTCCCTTAACTGAGATACTGTGCACTGTATAAAAAAGTGAGGCTATTGCATTAACTCTTTAATGGTTGAAATTTTTGAGTGCTTCAGTGCCAGCACTCTCCATTCATAGCTTATTACTATTGTTATAATTTAAGTGACTAAAGAGAAAACTGAGTGGTTTATAGCCATGTGATAAGCTTTTAATTGGAGTTGTATTCATAACTTCTGTGAATTGATTAATGTAACCAGAATAGAATATTACTGTGAAATTGTGTTAACAGAGTGCAAAAATAATTAGCAAATTAAAGTTAAATAACCAATAAATATTCTCAGATAATTTGATGAGCTTACTTGTGAAGAAACAAAAACATAACTAAATATGCATTGCTTGGTGAAGAGGTGAAGGCAGCTGTGATAAAGTTGTGAGCAAAAGAGTAGAATTAACGAGGACACAAGTGGTCATGAATAGGAATACAGAACTGAGCAGGAGATGAAGTCATCATGTACTAACAGATAATTTTAACTACCATTTCTGTTGAAGACTTCCCTCATTTGGATGTTTAAATCTATGTTGGACAAAGTGATAGATGGGCTGGGCTACAGAGTACAACTGACATCAGATTATCAGGTCTGCATCTGTGTATCTGGACATGCAGAAGTCAAAGGCAGTTGCTGCGGGACTGAAATTATGACTTCATAAAAGTTTTACTTTTAGAGTTTCTGAGATCCAGTGATTATATGAGTTTTTGACCTTTGCCATTTTAATGTTTTAATACAGTTAAAAAAAAATTGTGCAGGTCCATTAGGCTCTAGAAAGTATCTTTGATTGATAAAGCATGGCTGGGAGTGGAGGCAACTAAAAGATCTTAAACATGGCCCACAGTACCTGGACAGATGTGGACTGTTGCATGCTACTGGGTCTCAAAGCTTAAAGTATTCCTGATAGACTTAGTTACCTGGAGTAACTGCAGGTGTGGTTTAGGGATCAGTTCTAGGTCCCAAATATGCATAGCCACTTAATGTGCAATCTATAGGAAAATTAACCAGCATATTCCCAAAGTTTAACGAGTTCATAAGCTGGGCTTGCATAGGTGCAAAGCAACTAGAGTATAGGAAGCTATGGAAGAATATAAATGTAGAGGATGAGAAAGTCTTCTTTCTAAGAAAACAAGAAACTTCACAGAACTTCACAGAAACAGTTATTTCTGATTTCTCCAGTTTTGACAGGGGCTTGTGATTAAAACTGAATTACTTAAAGTAAAATAAACAAACAAAACACCCAAACAAACAACCTACAAATAAACCCTATTCTAAATTAACAACTGAACTTGCTGTACATTAGTTGGACCCAATATTTGGGTTCTCCCCCTTGTGCCTTTGGCCTTCCTAAACCTTTTTTTTTCCTTTTCTACTTTTCTATCAAAAATAGAATGAGTTCGAATTTTTGTATAGAAATGTTCTACTACTGAAAGATGCTTTGGTTTGGGGAATATCATGCTCCTGGGCTCATTGTTTGAAGCTCCATGTTTCAGAAGGCAGCTGACTGTTTAAATATATATCAGTTGCTTTGAAATAAGATCAATTTTTTGTCACTCATTTGTACTTTAATGTATTTTCTATTTAATTACTGTCAATTTAATATTGACATTGCACTGTCAAGCTCTTTTATATAAGAGAGTGGACCAACATTATAGAATAACTAAATGGTTTGGAATTGTTTTAAATACCTTCTGAAACCACACTGATACCTCATATATGAAATGCCTATATAGGAACTAGTTCTGCTTCAATTTTTAAATTGTTTTATTTTTGTTGATATCTCTTTAGAGCTGTATCATGCTTCATAAAAATATGGAGATACTGAATAAACTGAGAGTTCAAAACATAGGAACAGAGCTGGTTCTGGTCCTTTCTTGGGCTGGGTCAAAGGAAGACTGTTTCTTGAGTTTTAGTTAGGAAAATAACTGTGGGTTTTAGGGAGAGGAAAAGGGGGAAACTAAATCTTATTTGTCTTCAAATAAGATACAGGCTCTGAAATGGCCCATCATGGTCTCTTTCTTCTGTTTGTGAACTCAATGAAATCAGTCTTGTAAGGAGAAAACAGGATAAATCTATTTTATAAATACAAGTGCACTGGTATCTTAGAATTACTCAGATTTTTTTTTTTTTTTTTTTTTTTTTTCTTTTAATCATGTTTATATTTTTTGAAAAAAAAAAAAACCAAAACTTCCTTAACAGTATTCTTATTTCATTTTTGAGCCATTGGAATCTTTATACCTGACTTTTAGGTCTCATTATATCTAATCTCCATCTGTCTTTTGAACATAAATAAAACAATAATAGCAGAGGATTTATCAAAATAGACAATAGAGTCACCTGTAACAAAAACAAGAAGTAATATTTGTATATGGCAAATTTTAAGGATCAGCACCCTTTTTTTTGTCTGCAGTTTAGTTTGAGGATTAACAAAAGAGACTATTTGTTTTAAAGTGTTACAGTAAAATAAATCCCACCCTATAATATCAGGATAAAATAGCAATTACGAAAGAAATTTATTATGCATTGCTTCATTATTTGCTGCATGCATTGATTGCATGCTATTTGACAGTGGGCTTTTTTCTTTCTCTTCTTCTTTTCTTTTTTTTCCCCTTTGAACTGGGCTGCTTTTGCTGGCTTGGCAGTAAAGGCTGTTTTCTCTCAGCACAGCCATTAAATCTCTCACCTGCGTGTCCTGTGCAGAGCTGCAGTTGAGAGATAAGGTTGGTCTCTCTCACAGCAGTGAGCATTGGTATTCCAGGCTCTTCTTTCAAGGGCATTTTGCTGTGATGAAGCATCTGAAATGACAAGGAAAACATACAGACATGTTAAATACCCTTGCTAGTCTGAGACAAGTAACGGTAAATGGAAATTATTTTAAAATACATTTTGAAGCTGTTAACAGAGCTTGTGGATAACTGCAAATCACAGTTTTAGGCAGGAGCATTACAGACCAATTCCAACTGGCACCATCCATTAAAATAACAAATAATAATGGAGAGTTCTTGTCCTGCCCAGATTACACTTAAAATCTAAATAAAACACAAAGCTCTGAGCCATTTCTGAATGTGTGCTCCTGCGTGTTGTTCATCCAAGGTCACAAAGTTAGTTGTTGTGAAGAATTGAATCCATTTCTTCAGTGTCTTATTCCTGTGACAGCCCCTGAGCACCTCCATCTTCCCACTGGGAACTGACGGAGGTGCTTGGGATTTCAGTTTCCTGCAGCTGTCAGAGCACTGGCCTGGCATCCTCTGTGTGTGTGAACCTCGTACAGAATCCTTATGGGACTTGGTTTTAATTCTGTTTTCAAGTACTGCAAGAATAAATATATGTAAGGACTTAAACTGTTTTGTAGTCTTTGGTCATTATTACTTTTATAAAATTAAAAACACCATAATAATCTGTTTTACATGTGCTCATTAATATTGGATGCATTGACAAAGCAGGTATCACCATTCCTATCTTGCTGTTGGAGAAATCAAGGAACAGTGATAACTTAATGTGTAGGATTCAGTTATAGATTAGCACTAAAATTACAGCATCAGTTTGTACATATGTGCTAGATGCTTATGTTTCTGTTGTAGTTGCTGAATATCTCATTAGCAGTCAGAGGCTGGAGAGAAATTCAGTCCATCCTAAACTACACAGCAAGTGATTGATCAGCAAAATCCCACTCTAATAGTCCATGGAGTGCCTTGAACAGTTGCCCAAATAATAAGTGCTAATTTAAATATCTTAAAGAAACTCTTGGGACCTCTGGCTGATGTTTCAGAGGAGGGGGATGTCCAGAGGTCCTGGATCACGTCTGTCAAGCCTGTATGTGTGTCTTGGATACCCTTAGGCATCTCCCATTGCATTAGCTATCCATGCTGGAGCCATGAAATTAATTCCCAAATCTATTGCTTATACTGACAATGTGTACACCAGCATGTGGGGATCTATGTTTAGTTCTCTTAATTTGAAACGTATGCAATTTATCAATGATCCTGTGTAGCTAGGCTGCAAATAAATTCAGCTTACACTGCAGGGTTATGATCTTCTGTTGCCAGGGATTCATGTGTGTGTTATGTATCCTGTAGGTGGCCATGGGTTCACCAGACGAATCAAGGATGTCTTGACTCCTGAACTGCAGCAGTTTATTTTACCAGACAGAGAAGTTTGCAATTTGCGACCATAACAGTTCTTTTCCTTTGTGGATCTGGCACAGAAAAGGATTTGTAACCATTCTGAGTTGACAGAAGACACACGCACAGATTTCCACCCCCTCACACCTCCCTGAATTTAGTTGGAAGCGAAGGACTATGAATGGTACAGCCACGTTAAAATAATTGAGCAGCTCTGACTCACAGTTGCAGCTTGTGTGTAGCTGAATGAGACAGCAGAGTGATGCTGCCTGACTGACACAGTTGTTTATGCAGTCACTGAAGTATTCTCCTATCATGTGCAGGCCTTTGAGTTGTTTGGTATTCTCTTTATTAAAAAGGGAGAAATCCTTCATAATACTGATGATTTGTTTTATTTTCTTGGATGCCCTCAAATTCCGAGACTTAGAAGCACGACTAACAGAAAATTATTGCCTACAGAAATGCAAAATATCATTTAAAATACAGAAAAGCTACCTTTCCTGAAAGCAAAGCCAGCCAAAGCATTTTCTAAAATCAAAAGTCTCTGCGTGTATGAGGAACTTACTGATTTAGGATTATTCTAAATTTAATTTAACTTTTATTGTCTGGTCAAGATTCTGTGTCTTTAAAAGTCTTCATGGGAATGGTTATTTATTTTGAGAAGGGGTGAATTGGAGTCCTTTTCTTTGCCACAATTGATGCCACTTTGGGATTTGTAGAAACTCTAGTTTGGGAGTCAGACTCATCATGGGAAAATCCATGGGTTTGTAGCTGTTGGATAGTTCAGTGTTCCTTATTTACTGCAATGGTAGTCAAATGTTCTGTTTAAAATATACATTTCCAAACAGTTTGATGGCCATTCAGTTTGCTAGTGTGTTCCTCTGGCTGGGTTTGTCTGGTGCTTCCATTGTTTTGGGGGTAATTGACCTTAGCACAAGCCAATGTTCACTGTCATGAGAAAAAAAAAAAATTCTTTCTGTGGATGAGCTGAACCTTGCCCAATCTTCAGTGTTCTATTTTCTTGATGTCCTTGTGAAACACCTCTTTGAAGGAGCTGAATTTGCTCCTGAAGAATGTTTGTGGTTGGCCTTTATCTTCTGCTGTAGACAAAGAAATTGGAAGAACTGTCTTTCTGGATTCTTTTTTTCAGGACTGTCTCTTAAATTTCTAAATTTTTATGTGGTTTTGAAAGTATATATTATTTATAATTCCACTAGAAATGAGATTATATTTGTAAAAGTATATTTCTACTGATAGGTAGGAGCATGGTTTAAATGCTGTTTACTTGTGTAGTAGGCTGAACAAGATCAATAGAGATGCACATCATTAAAAGCACTTCAGTCAGCCATAATGTGAATCCATTCCCCGTGTTCCATTCAGCCCTCAAAGGGTCATTGATGGAGGCCTCCTTTTTATTTTTCAGGATTTATACATTGACCTAGTAAGGTTTGCACCTGCAAGCAGAGCTGCTACAGAAATAACCCCTCTAGTACCTGTGATAACAAGCACAAGCTTCATCCACAGAGCAAAAAAGTCAAAATCTGAATTTAGCTGCTGGTTTTGGTTACCACGTGACTGATGTTACTGTGAGGTCCAAAGCCACTGAAGTTGCCCTAAGGCTAAGTCAGTAGTAGTTTGCTTGCAAAAGGAGGGTCAAGATTTTGCAGCAGTTGTTTTAATGACTTGAGAGTTGAGCTTGAAAATCTTAAATCTGTGGTGCTGCTCATATGTGTTAAGCTGAGACACAGCTGGAACTACAGGAGGAAAACAAGTCCGCACACAGGAGTAAAGGCTGTGTTGTCTCAGGAACTGTACAGATGGGGAAAGGAAGATTCCTGGCTGGAATGGCATGGCTTTTATTTTCCTTCTGGTTAAGGAAATGCAAATATAAAATCTGATGAAAATATAAGATCTGATCATCAAGTGTTAATCATCAGAGTCTAGTGATGCTATGAGGTTACTGTGGTGCTTGTGAAGGAACCATAACCTGGAATTTTCCTCTGAGTTCTAGAACCTGTCTGATGCCTATGCATGTAACCTTGAAAACGTGGTATTTCCATGCTCAGCCTGATTTTACAAATGAGCCTCAACTACTCCTAAATTCAGCCCCTTGAGATATTCACAGTAGTGAATAGTGGCCCTTGAATTCCATGCAAAACTCTTGCTATGGGAAAACATTGAAACAAATCAAGAAGCTTCTGAATAACTGTTCAAAATTCAGAATTTATGGTCATGGTCTTAAACTCCATATAAAGTTGGTGAGGGATAGAAGTAGAATTACATTGTGGTACCAATTTGTGATACTGAATCAGTACAATGCTGAAGTGCAGGTCTATCTATATCAATTTCTCTTTATTAAATGTAATACTTTAAAATATTCAGGAAACATGGCTTCATTTTTTTCTTGGAAATTTGGTGAACTGAAATTAGCAAGACCATCTGGAGACAGAGTTAAGAAATCTTTTGAAAGAAATTGAAATGCTTTTTTCTTTAAATTTGGATGAAAAGGAATTCTCCTGAACTGGAGAAACAAGTCAATATTAACCAATTTTAAAGCATTCAATAATAAATTTTTCATTAACATTAGGTGAGACTACAAGGAATTGTGGACTGCCCTGAAAAAAAAGCATTCACATAGGAATATGTCTTGATTTCAGCTGAGAAGTGAGCAGTAATAAATAGAATATGACATATATTGAAAGATATTAGCTGGGGTACTCAAAAGCTTTGTAGAGTTCTTCTGTTAGGTAATCTTTGTTTTCAAGAGGCAAAACCAACTAGGTTATCTTTGTAAAGAGCTCACTAAAATGCCCTAGTGAGCTAGAGTGATTTTTAAGGGGAAAAAATAGGTTATACTTTGGAATAAGCAAGAAAAAGCAAGAAATGAAAGTAATTGTGATCTCAGTAAGGTTTCCTTATTCAGATTGAGTGGAAAAATTGCAGCGATTCTCTTTTGAAAGGAGATGAACAGTGGAAGTGCAGGAATAATCTTGAAGTGGAACAGGTCAGTTTGCACATCAGGTGCCAGTTTTCATAAGAAGCTAAAGGCTATTGAAATTGATAGATGACAGTTTTTAAAGAACAAGAAGGGAAAAAAATAATTCCAGAACTATCCAGTGTAGCTCTATAATGTAAGATCTTTTTTCCATCACTGCTGTGGAACCACACTCAGGCCAGCCATCACCCTCACTCTGGATGCCTTTATGGACCTTAGAGACCATCATCATCTGGTTCTTGATATTTCCCTTTCCCAAGTGCTTGTTTTGTTTTCATCCCATTGGTCCATCACGGTTAAAACTTTCATAACACTCAGACACATGACTCATCTTTGCTTTCAGTGTTTCCTTCCAGCTCTTTGGTAGCACTTACTGGCTTCTCACTTTTCTGATGCCTTGATTTTTCCATTGCTGTCTTCCTACAGCCTCAGTCGGGTCTTTATGGATTTTTTTTCTATGTTAGCACATACATATTATAGTCAAATGTATGAATAAAAGGTCCAATAAGCACTCACAAAAATGTTAACCTCAAATTCTTTCTAAAAAGTGGTTTCCTGTGGTCTATGAAACATCTTGACAGTGATTAAGTGACCAGTGCACAAAGGAATGGATAATCGTGACAAACAATATTGATTCATTTTCTGCCTTCTGCTGTCCTATCCATTTCTGTTGGTCTGTATGGTCTGGGTTTGTCAAATATTTACTGGTGGGATAGGTTTTTGTCCTGGCTGTGGACCTTAGTTTGTGATTACTGCTGGAGAGGTTGCTGTAGATGCAAGTTGAAAAGTGGGAAAATTATTCAACAGAACTTGAAAAAGAATATTCTGATAAGCGATATTGGCTCATTTGTCTCAGCATCTAATGTCTCTGCCCTCTCACAGTAAAGAATTTCTTCCTAATGTTAATATAAGTAGGAGTTTATCTGTAAGTGGAGGTAAGCAGAGCAATCTCTTATACTGAGCCATAAGCTACTCCTAGGTTCATACCAGTAGTTAAATATTTAATTCTCCTTATTAATCTGATGTATCCATAAATGCCAATTCTAGGCCTACAACAATTAATAGTAATTTATGGATCACTAAAATGAAATGGTAGAGGAAAAATAAGGGTGCCAGTCTGGGATAAAGATCACTTCAGAAGTCTCGGACATGTAGATATTTTATTTCTGCCATTAAAAAATAAAAATAAAATTTGCAAAGAATTAACAGATCACTGAGTCAGCATGTGTAAAGCATCTTCACTTCTTCTTATTTCTTTTGTTGAACTCAGTTCTGTTTGTGAAGGGTTAACCCTTAGGATGGATGGTGTAAAGTTTGCCTAGTGTGAAGTCCTAATTTCAAGGAAATTTTCATGTTCTGTTCTTTGAAGGGGTATTGGCTTCCAATCTGCACACAGACATGCCTCTGATCTTCCTGGGGATGAGTCACAGTGCAACGTGGATGCAAAGCACTGGCATCAAATTTGCAGTGTGTTGATCACTGCTGATGACAGGACAAGATGTTCTCTAATCCCGTGTGTGGGGTTGTAGAGCGTGCTTTATTAAAAAAGAGGTCTTAGAGCTATTAAAAGCAGAGTGCTGAGATTTCGTTGATTTGAGGGGTTTTTTATTAGTGCTCTGCTGTAGATTTTCAAGTATGGTAAAGTAACAAATCTTACCTTGAGAGTAGTGGCTTTAAAAGGTGGGTTAATTTACTCGGAGCGGAGCTTGCAGTGTCAGGCGATCTCTTTTATTTTTTTTTTTTGCCACCATAAGCACTCAGCTGAAACAACAGCTATGACTCAGTTGACAGTGAACGGTGCTTGAATTGATTTAGTCCAAGTTCAGATTTAGCACATAATCATGTTCAATTTGATCCACTGTGCTGCCTAGAGATAAAAGGGTTGAAAAAACAGATTTAGCTTGTGTCAGTCTTTGTGGTGATGTCATTGCCATGAGAGATGGAATAGCGCTGTTACTATGCTGTGCCTGCTCAGTTGGTGGGTGTACGGGGGACAGGCAACCAGCAACTCACTTTAAGTGCACAGAGCTCGTGCTGGAGGCTTGCAGGCATTGCCAGCTCTGAAACTGAATCTTGGACTGTTCAATTGCAGTACTGAAGATTTTTTTTTATTCTTTTGTTGTTTTCTTCCATCGTTTGTGACTCTGAGCTTGCCTAACTCTGTGTACAAAGGCGGGGGATGCCAGCCCGTAGCATGGACTGTGATGTTTCCACCCTGGTTGCCTGTGGGGTTGATGTGGAGGTTTTTGCCAGCCAAGAGGTTAAGGTATGCGCCTGCAATCCTTTTGTTGCTTCTTAGAAAAGCCTTTGGGAGCAAGAGGCATTTGTATGTAGCAATTGACAATAAGGGGCAGATGGGATTCTGCTGCGGTGGTAAAAGAAACGCAGTTTAAAAAAATATGTTAATTAGTGGAGAGAAATATATCAAAGTAAATGTGCCTGCTTTTTACTGTGTTTTGATAAGCTGAAAGAATAGTCTGGTGTTTACTCTTTAATGATGTAAGAAATGGGTTATATAACTGACATCTGTGCATATGTGTGTTTCATAGTCATAAAAAAATATTTCATTGTTAATTTTGTCAAGTTATTTTTAGTCCAGTGTTACTTTTTAGATCAGCCTTGCCATAAATATTATTCATTGATGTTGATAACCTTCAGATATCTTTATTCAGTTGAACACTAGCTGTTTCTTTCCTTCATATTCAAATCAAATAAGCAAACATAAATTTTTTGTGAAGGGCTAAAAGTTTGTATTAACTGTCTTTGTGCATTTGCAGTAATAGAACACAAAAAGTTATTCATCTTACATATCATATGCATACCTGGAAAACAATGCTTAAATTTAAGGCTTGATATTCAGCGCTTATAGTCTCTTAATTAGACAACTGCTGTAGAAAAGTCATTGTGTGTAATTGCTTACTGTTGACATCAATTATCTTTTTTTCATTTATTCTCATATTACTGCAAGAAAATCCACTGCAAATCAAGTTTGAAAGAGGAATTCTAAGTATGCTTTTCGCAGATCATCTGAAAGAGCTCATAGATGTAATACAGTGATATTCAGCAGTTTATAAAGGACAAAGGTACAGACAAAATTAGTTTCTAATCTGATGGTTCTCAGTATTGAAAGACTGGAACAGGGTAAAAAGGATTTAGAAACTGCAGGTCAAATTTTGAACCTCTGTTCTGTTTGGTTCTGAGTCAAACATTGAAGCCACTGGAAATGAAACTACTTTGATTTCCAAGAGGCTCTGAGGATTTTTATTTGCCTGTTAGTCTGTTACTCTGTGAGATCATTTATACTTTATACAGATGCTTTTGTGTTGGCATCAAGAGATTCTTCTTAATTTAAGAAGCTTTTTTCTAATAGTTTAATAGTGAATTTATAGATGAAAAAGTGAGTAATTCAGAGGAATTATTCAGGTGAGGAGTCTTGCCTGAATTGGAACATGTTTCTTGTATTATTTTGAAGTAGTAAAATGTTTTTCTGGTTATTAATTTTTTCTTTTTTTCTTTCTTTTTTTTTTTCTCTTTTATTTTTCCACTTGAGAGCATTTTCTTTTAACATGTAGGATTTACACCTGCATTGATATAATCTTGTACCTGGGTCTTTTTTTGTCTGGTCCATGTTTGATGTAAAACCATGCAAGAAATTAAAGTTGTAGTGAGCGTGTTTTATCCTCATGCTACTCTTGTCAGTAGCAATGCAAAAGCAAAATTTTGACTAACATAAATCATCATAAAGCATACCAGTGACTTGGGTAAGATTTAGATTAACCTGATTTAAGCTGCAGCATCTATAACGTATGGGCCAGGAATATGTGGTAAGAGAACAAAAGGGTTACAGAGACATTACAGGAATTATAACCCTTTCGTGTTACTTGGACTTTCTGTACCTTGTTTGCTTTGGTTAAAACTGCCCTATTTTGCTTTTCTCCCCTCTTATGTTTGAATTAAAGTGTTGATTGCAAAGACTTTGGGTATTTTTACAGTGGGGACTGCACTGCAGATTGCACTGCAGCTTAGAAATGCAAAGTCTGCTTCGAAGTTGCCTGGCTTAGAGGCTGCGAGCAGCGTGTGCTCTGTGACCCACAGCTCACTGCAGCTCCTTTCCACTGGGCTGTCCCCAAACTCTGTTATGAAGGCTGTGGTCAGCTCTGTGCTCATCCCTAGGCTCCCCATGCAGCAGCCTGCATTGTGGGCACCCTCTTTGTGAGGTTCACTGCTGCTGATAATGTAAAGCTGGAGATACCCACTGCTCTTTGCTCACTTCCAGGAGAATTGCAGGGAAAAAAAAAAACAATATGCCTTTTTTGGGTTTTTTTTTGTTGTTGTTGTTTTTTGTTTTTGTTATGCAAAAGGGTTCACTTCAAAGTGAGGTTTTTTGGTGAAAGTGAGAAAAGATGTGTGTGGAAGTTGAAGAACAAAAGCAAGTGCAGAATTCCTGTCTTCACCTACCCTGAACTTTTGTGGGTCAGGCTGAAGGCACAGGTAGCATTGACAACTGAAGTCTGGGCTATTGTCACTTCTCCAACAGAAGGTTTCATTGCAGGGAATCTTCTCCCTATGTGCAGGGAAAGTTCCCTCAGTGGTAGAACAGAGATTGAAGATCTTAGAATACATGTGGTGCTTGGTGAGGTTTGCTAGAATGAGCTGTTAGTCCCGTAGAATAGTTCTCTGATGTCAGTAAAGGTTGTGTTCGGGGTTTGGGATATGCTTACAGCATGTCTCACTTTAATTTCAGTTTAGGTTTAGAACTGACATGAGGCTTGGGAGAGGGATGCTGGTATTACTGAGCCATTGTTCTCCCATGAGGCTTGGGAGAAGGATGCTGGTATTACTGAGCCATTGTTCTCCCATGAGGCTTGGGAGAGGGATGCTGGTATTACTGAGCCATTGTTCTCCCATGAGGCTTGGGAGAAGGATGCTGGCAACACAGAGCCATTGCTCTGCACTTTGCAGCATGTGTTGGCCACAGCTGCAGGCTGGGAGTCTGAGGAGCTTGCCAGGACTGCAGTAGCAAAGCTTGCTTGGAGTGTTGGGGCTCTGGAGCAGCAGTTTCCACAGCAGGTGGCAGTGGGGACTTCTGGAAGTTCCCACTTCAGTCCCTCAGAGTTGGGGAGTTCTTACACAAATCAGGCTTTGAACACAGGACTTGGAGCTGAGGGAGCTCTCCAGTTTATTGCTGCTTTTCCACCTCTGGAGGAGACCTTATTCTGTAGGCATTATGCTCTTAGCACCTGGCAGTCAGGCTTGGAAACACTCTGTTTCCATTTGGCCTCTGAACAGGGGAGCAGTTATTTAGTACTGAAGGTAAAGCTTTTTAGTTGCTGCATTTGGAGCTGCTCATCCTTTCGATGGACAGAGGCTTGTATGGGTACCTTGGCCGTGGCAGCTGGCCCCCAGCACTGACACCGTGAGTTTGGCAGCCACAAACCCATCCAACAAGCCCTTCACTTCTGATCAGCTGCTGCTTTGAGTGCTTTTTTCTAATCCAGAAATTGGGTTAGGCTAATCAACATGCTACTGACTGTAGATCAGGAACTAGAAGAGTTGAGAAGGCAACCAGAGAAATCACGAAGTGCAGTTCTGCTTTGAAGTTCACCTGATTAATTAAGATTCTTTCAATGCCTCTAGATGATAATTTCATGTAATGATCTTTGTTACATAAGCAATTAGTTAATGAATATCTTGTTTATTTCTAATAGAGGAATTCCAGACATCACTGAAACAGTGGAAGAGAATTTAAACTTGTATTTCTTACTCTAAGCAATATGATTAATTCTACATATTCTCTCCTCATTTTTGTTCACACAGACCATTCCATTCAGAAACAAGATAGGACTGGAGCAACTTGGCACTACTGTAAGAGAGAATAAATATTAATGATCCAGATGGATCACATCCTGAAGACAGTAATGTAATGTGGATGGGACCATTATCTTAACACAGGGAAAAAACCCAATGTGTACATGAGCCAGGCAGCAAAGGGAAATAGTAGGAATAGTTTCACTGTTTGGACTGTTGCTTTGGAGGATTCATCCCCATTAGAGCAGGATCTCTGTCAATCTGTAAACTCATTACTCAGTTCAGATGCTCCAGTGAGCACCCTGCTAATTGGGAATTGTTTGGGATGGATGGGTTGGAGGTTCAGTCACTGTCCTGCAGTTGCCTATGAGAGGTTTAGCAGTCTAAACTTCTGAGGTCTAAAGGGCAAAATCACACTAAATGCTTGTGGTTTTTGCTCCCATTTCAATTCTCCACTTGTCTAAGTGCTCATTCACAAAGATGTTCTGAGGTTTAAAGTTTAAGTGCTCTGAGGCCAGAGTTCAAGTGAGGAAAACTGGAGAAAGGGGGAGAAGTGTTGCTGCCCCTCTGGATGGTGCCAGCTGTCCAGTGGCAGGAAGCTTGACTTGCTGGGAGAGTTTCTGGGTTTCTGCTTTTACATCCGTCTCCTTAGCCATGTGAGCTTGATCCGTGGGAAGAGTCTGTTGCACAGTCATAAGACTTCACAGACGAGCTATAAGGAGGAAACCAAACAACAGCATGACTGCCAAAAATACCCTGATGGCTAGAAAGGCCTGCTCTGTACCTTCTCTTGGTATTTTCTGTAGTTGGGAGTTCTTTCTAATTGCAGATACAGTTGAGTCTGTGAAATCTGTATGATCTGAGAGTTCTGCTGGAGAAATAAAGTTCAGCTTGTCATTTGATCTCTGCTTACTGTCTGTGTTGATCTGGAATGAATAATGGAGAGGAGCTTTCCAAATGCTGTAGTGCTGTTTCCAGGACACTGACCCTGCTCTTGGCTTCAGGTCAGCACAGAGAGACTGACAGCAAAGCTGGGGCTTGTGCAGCCAGTGCTGCTGCACACTGAGGTGCTCCCAGTTCCAGTCACAGGCTGGGCTTTGTCTCTGTCCTTCTAACACCCTTATGTGAAGGCAGCTGAACTCCTTAGGGAAGTTCCCAAAGAAATGATAGAATGGTAAGACTTCTAAAGGCCATAATACGCCCTTTAGGCTGATCTTCACTTATTTCCTTTTCCCTTGGCTCAGAAAAGGGGGTGTTGCTATTTCATCAGAGATTGGTGGCAGCTGCAGGTGTTTATACACCTCTGAATATGGCAAAGCTTCTGCTTCTCCTTCTTCACCCTTTTAATGCTAACAGGGGACAGCAAAACAAGTCAGAGTGCTTTGTATTCTCTCTGATCCTCCTTTGTATTGGAAGTCACATGAAGATTATTTCCCTTTCACAAGGATAGCTAGACAATGAGTAATTTGTCAAATGAAAATAAATAACAACTCAAATGCTTTGGTAGAAGGTGCAGAATTAATTCAAGGCAGGTAATAAGGTAAGATGGAGCTTGGAATTCTACTGACAAATGGCCCAGCCTGTGTGAGGAGCACTGAAGAGATGGTGATTTTCTTAAACAGATTTGAAGAATTAATCAGTGCAGCTGTAGATTGACATACCTGTAATATGGATACATGTGTGATGCTGATTTTTCATTAAATAATTACTTAAATTATTAAAAATTTAAAATAAAATTCCCAGGAGACCCTAGAGAAATAAAGTACCCAAGTTCTTTCTCTTCTTAAAAAAAAAATTATGAAGGACACATTATTTTAAGGTCTGGAGTGATCCAGTCTCATTTTCCTCTAAAGGTGCTGTATATGTGCACTTTTTTGTCTCAAATTTTACTGATGCTGTTTGCTGCTGCTTAGCACGATGAAGATTTGCTACTGAGCAGTGTTGCAGATTCTGAGGCAGAGGTCTGCACAACCTTTTATGTATCTTTAGTAATTTTTATTTATGGCAATTTTTTTTGCTCAAACTTTTATGTATCTTTAGTAATTTTTAGGGCTTTTTTTTTTTTTTTTTTTTTTGCTCATAGACTAATATAAATGCTTTGTGGTTGGAGAGGTCTTCCTTTAATATTTTCTAGGGATGATTCTACCAGAGGCCTTAAATAATCTACTTAGTTTTGATCATTCAAGTGCTCAACAGCCTGTTTGCTTTGGAAAATGCTGCCCAATCATATGCTAGAGTGCAAACAACTGTGACAGTGTGGTCTTGAGCAGAGAATTCTTCCTTGGCAAAAAGACACTGAGGAAATTGGACCACAGTTTGTCAAACACTTGGCTAACACACAGGACCAGGAACCAGCCAAGCAAAGCCTCCAGTCAATGGCCACTTGCTGGAAGACTGTGTGTTTTCCATGCACATATTTATAGTGGCACCAGCATTGTGTGCATGAGCCTTTCCTGAAGATTTCCCTCACTAACAGGATTTTCGATAGGCAACTTCTCCTTCTAAAGGCCAACACAATTAAAATTTCCCCCAGGGAAGGGGGAGTCTTCTCCCCTTTCTTTTCCTTATTGGCAATGCCTCTAAAAAGCACATGCAGCCATGGAGTTTGGCTCCAGCCTGTGGTTTCCATCTAGGATTCCAGCTGATTTCTGCTTTGTCCATGTCCATTCCTGGAAGCACAGACCACCTTCTCACAACACAGTGTCCTTGTGATGCCTTGAACTGTCCCCACATGGAATTTCTGTTGGTGCTGAATAAAGCAGAAGCCTTTGGTTGTAGCAGTTGTGACAGAGCCAACAGCTCTGCTGTCCTTGCAGGGACAGCTGGGTGGGTCCGTGTAGAGGTGGATGCTGCAGCAGCATCTCCATGGCACCTTCTCTTCTGTACACCTGGAGTTGCTGGAAAACCTCAAGGTGATGTTATAGGTAAAAAGTTCCAAGTGTTCTCATTTACAGATGGAAAACTAAGGAACCAGGGAGTACGTTCTCTGATTAGGAAACTGGATTTGGCATGCAGAGCTGGTGTAATTTATAATTCTTGTTTTTATTAATCATGTTCTCTAGATGTTCTGTTTCAATTGTCATTGAGCTCTAGACATTTTCCAGAGACCAAGGAACTTTGCTGAGTTGATAGCTGATTTTGGTTGGTTTTTGTGGTTTGTTTTTGTTGGGGGATGTGTGTGTTTGTTGTTTTGTTTTTAATTAGCCCAAAGTTCAGAATCTGCATTAGATTCTGGCAGACAGAAAGACTGACTTTATCTTACAGGATGGCTTCTTATTTATCAGGAGCATGGAAGAGTCTCCAGTTTTGCAGCACCAGGTAGTTCCACCTGTTGAAATAATAGTCCCTGAGCTGAGAAACACAATGAACCTATTGAGCTCCAAGCAGTAGCAACAGGCAGCTGTACAGGAGAATTTCTGCAGCTCAATTTGTCACTTGCAGAAGAATCTCTCTGCTTCATCTGTTATAGTGAGGGATATGTTTTCTGTTAAAAGGTGGAGGGATCCAGAGGGCTGAATCATGCAGCAGGACTTCTGCAGCACAGCCAGAGAGAAGCCACTTTGCAGAAAACTCACTGGTCCTTTTATTCCTGTAGGTCAGATGTGCTGGTGTGAGGCAAATGAACAAATAATGGTTAAATACCTGCTAATTCTCTCAATAAAAGAAATTCCATATATGGAGGAGATAAGGAGATGATTGTTTTATTTGAGTACTGATTTTACTCAAACATTACCATCCTCAAGTTTCGTCATCCTTTACTGTGTATCCTTATGCCTGATGACAAGGTTCATTCAGTTTTGGCTACTTGTCCACATTTCTTAGAGAAAACCTATGACTAAACCACTAAGAATAAAAACTTTTGAATTTTCTGAATAATTACACCTATACTGGCAAATTTGTTTTAACTATAAAGCAAATATTGGTTGTGGTGGGGGTGATGTATATTTTATTTTGTTTGGAGGATTATTTCCTACTGCTGATACAAGAACAAAACCAAAAGCAGCCCACCAGTAGAAATGGCCTTTCTCCCTCAGAGAATAACATTCTTTTTAAGAGAAGCAAGTATCTCTAAGGGGTAGAATATAGGTGGAACTGTTCTGAGCTGAGGGAGGAGGAAATCAGTTGTTATTCAAAATGTAGCCAAAATGAGGAAGGTGAGCATGGGGACTGGGAGAAAGGAACTCACTCTGATGAAGGGGAAGGACCACGAGTGGGTGGGGAAGGGTCCCGTGGAGGCTGGGGCGGGTTGTGGCAGGTGGTTGCAGGACTGGTGTCTGCAGGGGTGACAGCAGCAGGGCAGTTGGGATGGAAGGAGAGCTCATGAAAACAAGAGTAGTAATGGAAGGCCAAGGTGAGAACAGATGACTTTGACTTCTTGTGCTGTAGTGGAATGATTTAAGGGCAGAAGATGATACAAGATGCTGGAAAAAAAACCATTGATAGTCTAAAAAAAAGGAGGATTTTGACAAAGCTTTCATCAAGCAGGTGTTAAGCATCATTGAAACCTTAGTTTAATTAATCTTGACAGCTTTCTGCTATACTGAAAGCATCTTCCACAGGCTTCCATCCCACCTCCAGGTAACAAAATCCCCGTGTGAATGGGTACTCTGGGCTGCTGCCACTCTACTTTCAGCTCCTTCCTCAAAACTTTTTGCTCTTAAATGTCTCACAAGGAATTAAACAATTGAACATAACTAGACTAAGCTACATATGCACACAAGGGACAGAAAATAATTTGGAAACATTACCCAAAAAATCAAATATATTCTCTTTTTATATATTTTATTCCCACCTGCTCTTTCTGCTTCATCCTTCTGGAATGCAAGAACGAATTTTGTGTTTTCCCTTGTTGTTTTTGTTCATTGTGGTAGATGATACTAGAAACAAATAGCAGTAATTTTTAACCTGTTGGAAATATCCAAACAGTAGGTGAAACAGTAAGACATGTATCAAATTATGAGACTGTTCTGGGTGCAGGTTCTTTTAGCACATGGAGGTAGATAATTTTATTTGATTTTCAGGTTTGATTTTAGCAATTGGAGAACTTAATAATGGCAAGTACTGTTGGTGAAAATTATTTTGAAGTTAGCTTTTGAAATAAAGTCTAAAGTCAGAGGAAAATAATTTTTCTGAAAAGTCATTTTCACTGACCTTATGGAGCTGGTAAATAGAGTCTCCTAAGAAGATTATCTGAGAGACCAAGAAGAACATGAGAATTAGCAGCTAAGGAGGCACTTTTGAATGCATAATGGAGATTATCTATCCTGATGCAAAGAATGGATGGGACATACAATGAGAGACTGTTAGGGCTAGATCAGATACTCCTTTTGCTTTAGAGCAGTTAAAGGATTTAAATATAATGTGAAAATCAAGTGTGCAAAATCACAAAATAGGTTTCCATTATCAGAGGTTTTAAATAAGAACAAGGGAAGTCTTGTGATGTATAAAAATCAGGAGGAAAACAATGTGTAAATCCATTAATAGCAAGATACACAATGTGAGAGAGGGACTGATTTCATTTATATTATATAATAGCACAGATAATTACCTAAATTAATAGTAAAAACAACCCTAGCAGTGGCCAGAGCAGAGAAAAACTGCCAAAAATGCGGGGGTAAGACAGATATTTAAGTGTACAGGAGCTGTTAAAATCTACCTAAGTATGCTTCAGGATGCTGAAGCATCCTGAAATAATTTTTTACTATTTGAAATTATCTTTAAGAATTCATAGGTTATAAAGAGACCTATGGGAGATTAAAAAAAAAGTTTGTGTTTAAAATGGGGAGAGAAGTAAGACCTGGACAATTACAAGTATTTATATCTTACTCAAATTTTGGAAATAAGTTTGGAACTAGGCCTGGGTTATGTAGACCAAGTCATGTCAAATCAATGTGCCTTCCTTGTTTGACAGGGCAATGGGATAAGTGGGATAAAGGAGATGTGGAGTAAAGATATTTTGACTAAAGCTTTCACTCTGTTCAAGTCATTTCCATAAGTAATCTACACTCCAAATATAATTTCCATAAGGTGGGTGCATAGTTGTTTACAGAATGTCTAAACCAGAACCAGTTGATTCTCAAATGGTGAAGCCATTTAAGTAGATGAGCTCACATGTTCCTTCCTGCAAGCAGGTTGAGAATAATGACAGTAGTCAAAAGGGAAGAGCCTCAAAAAAAGTATGAATGGCACTGTCTTGGTAGGGCAGGCTCAAAATTCCAAACAACCCTTGCATAAACAACACGATGAAATTTAGTGCAAAAAGAAATAAATCAAAATCAGAGCTGTATAAAAACATTCACATGACTAAACAGTTGTGTGATGCAAATCTCTTGAGTTCTAGTGAATGGCAGTGGATAATTAGCAGCAGTATCACTCTTCTGTTAGCAAAACAAATGTGAATTCACTGAATGAATTGGGTTAGACGGGACCTTCAAATATCACCTTGTTCCAGCCCTGCCATGGTCAGGGACACCTTCCACTATCCCAGGTTGCTCCAAGCCCCCTCCAGCCTGGCCTTGGACACTTCTAGGGAAGAATTTCTGCCTTAGGTCCAATCTTAACCTGCCCTCTTTAGTTTAAACCCACTGCTCCTTGTCTGTCACTACAGGCCCTGGTGAAGGTCTCTCTCTGTCTTTCTTGTAAGTCTTTCTCCATCTTATCTTTTTTAAGTATCCCAAGGCTGCCATAAATCTCAGAACTCCTAAAGCCTTTTCTTCTCCAGGCTGAATAGCCCCAACTCTCTCAGCCTTTCCTTAGAGGAGCTCCAGTCCAAGTTTGCTGTGTTGTTTGTCACTGGTAAGCAGCTGTGCTGTTTGTCTTTGGTAAGAGTTTTCAGATGCACATTTTCTTGTCTGGAAAGGACATTTCATGTTGCTACCTTGTTTACAGAGCCTAAGAAGAAAACCACTGATGTGTGAAAAGTAGTACCTTTATCTTTAGAAATAGCTGATTCCATGAGGGGAACTGCAGGGCTGTGTGACCAGCCAGCTTTCTGCAGGCGGCTGCCAGTCCTTGAACCAGAATCTGAGAGTTGTGGAGCTAAAAAAGAATTCTTATTAATCAAGACAGCTGGGAGCAAAGCCAAGTGCTGGGCTGTAGCAGAAATGAGTATGCTGCTTATGTTAGACCGAAGTAAATTATTAGCATACTTAAAATTTTAGAGACTTGGGAGCTGATGTGGTTTTGCCTGATTTTTTTTTTTAATAAGTGAATAAAGAGGAATGATATTTAGCTACCTGCTTCATGTTTTTGTAGCAAATTATTAGACTGACACTGTTGAAAAACTGTAGTGATGTAAGCAAGCTGCCTGCAATCCTAACTCCAAAGTAGTAATATTTTTTGGGAAGGAGTATACATACAGTATATTACTGTATGGCATACAGTAGTAGTCATGAAACAAGAATTTACTCAATGATGCTGCATCCTAGAATACAGTATAGAATATTTTTTCATGTCATGGTCTTAGTGTAAAATTCCTGCTTAAGCTTTAACTATTATCCAGTTCTATAGTTTATGTATTGTATAGTGAAATAGAAACAGAGAAAAGGAAAGTAACAATTCTATAAGGAAAAGGTCTTGGATAAGGGGAATATACTTTGGGAATAAGTAGTTGGTATAAGTATGGTAAAATGATGGTATAATGAGAGTGTACACTTGTGTGTAAAATGAGGTGTGGATGATAATGCTGCAGGTTGGTACCTATTTAATTACTCTATTTTAGAATCATAAAAGTAGAGAATCACAGACTGGTTTGGGTTGCAATGGACCTTAAAGATTAGCCAGTTCCACCTCCTGTTATCAGCAGGGACACCTTCCATAGACCTGCTTGCTCCAAGCCCTGTGTCCCTCCTAGCCTTGAATGCTCCCAGGGGTGGGGCAGCCACTGCATCTCTGGGGAACCTGTGCCAGGGCCTCACCACCCTCACAGGGAAGAATTTCTTCCTGATACCCAATCTAAACCTGCCCTCTTTCAGATGAGACCACTTTCTTATATGAAGGTACCCTCATTGGTTTATTCACCCCTAATGTCTTCCATTAAATCTGAAGTTTATGTGTAGCAAATCCAGTCGTATTGTGTTTCTGGTTTGAGTATCCCTTGGATAAAGTCTGGACTATGCTGAGCATGAATGTATTCACTTTTAGTTGGTAATTTGCCCTTCTTAATTTAATATTAATATCCCATACTGATTAAATACACAATTTCAATTTCAGTTCAATTTCAGTTCTTGGGGCTACAACTGATGCTGCTTCTGCAGTGCAGTGATGTGCAGCTGGATGCAGGCACAGTCCATGCATCAAGCTGAGTGGTCTGGGACCCCCTCTGAACTCTGAAGATGTAACTTCCACAGGTGGCTTCCCTTTATTTTGAATGACTGCTTCCACCAGATTTGGCATCCCACGTCTTCTCCTGTAATTTAGAATCTATTTGCACCAAAAAATCTCCTTGACCTCAAAGCCAGATTCCTTGAGTCTGCATTGTGTCATGGGAGGGATTTCCCAGAGGGTGAGTGGGCTCCCCAGGGAATGGTCACAGCCCCAAGGCTGACAGAGCTCAAGGAGTGTTTGGGAAACACTCTCAGGCACAGGGTGGGATTGTTGAGGTGTCCTGAGGAGGGCCAGGAGTTGGACTTTGGTCATCCTTGTGGGTCCCTTCCAGCTCTCGATGCTCTCTGGTTCTGCACGTTTGTCTCCAGCATTCCAGACTGGCACAAGGGCATTTGCAGGGCAAATGCAACAGAAAATGCAAGGCAACATTTGCAGGACAAATGCAATAGAAACAGAGCCAGTGTGAAACAGTGCCACAGGGCAAGAAACTATGGAATACTGATTATTTTTTGTGTCCTCCTTATTTGTAAAAAACTTGTTCATAAAAAGAAGAAAATCTCCATTTGTTACAACCCTGCTTGCCACTCACTGGGCTTGTTCCTTCTCATGAATTGCTCTGGATCTGTGGACAGCAGCTTCAGTTTCATAATCCCAGTCCAGTATCTTTTTAACATCGTGCTGCTACTGATATATTTTTCACATCAGGAAATGAAAATTATTTTGATGAAGAGCAGTGCTAGTTTTAGCTCTAAGATAGGATTAGTCTACTTTCCAATTCTGGTTTCTAAACAGAATTCGTGCCAACTGGAAATTTTCCATTTGGTTGAAAAATGACATGGGAGCAGTTTGGTCAGGAATATTTGCTTTTTCACCCTGGGGTTCCTTCCATCTGCCTAATAAAACAATTATATCACTGTAAAACTGCAGTTCCCTGTGGTGTCTGGAAGTGGATGGTGCTATGGCTGTTGAGTCAGATGGAAACCTCTGCTTATTTTTCTACCCTTCTGTACCCAGTACAGAACCTGTATCTGTCACCTCAGCCTTTCTGCTTGCTGGAATCTGCTTACTAAGTCCACACAAATCCTCTTTCCTGGCCTGCACAAGCCCAGTTTTCTGATGTCTGCTAAATTCTTTATGTCATGAGGTCCTGTAACACTGTAAAGATCTAGAGGCTAATTTAGCATTGTGGTGTATACTAGAAATTAAAATATGCTGTTGAAATATTTTTAATAGGCAGGTAAACCATTGTGTGGTGTTCCCTTGGTATTTCAGCATCTGTGCAGCTTGAGATCCTGGCATCCTCTAAATACTGGGACCTCTGACAGGGAAGAAAACAGCCTCTCCAAGTGTAAAAATATTTCAAGCACTTTTTTTTTTTTTTAACTGAAGTTTATTCAAACTGGAAAGCATCTTCAGTGTTTTTGTAGGTGAGTGCTGAACTGAGGGTTCCAGTGACAATCTAGAAGCAGCATGGAGGGAAGAGTGTATCATCTCTCTTTATGCAGATCCTTTCCATCCATCATTTTTTTCCCATGATCTGCAAAATCAAATTCACAGTTAAACTTTTCAGACTGATAACAATATTAAGAGGAATTATACCCAGCAGATTATAGCTCATTTGAGCCTCCTCTGAGGGCATCAAATCAGTGGATGTGGGAGAATGAGAAACTCGCAGTCTTTTATAACTCTTCAATGCAATTCATGAACATTAACATTTTAGTCTGTGGAAGTTCTGCTGTTTGAACTTAGGAGGAACAGGCTGTTACCTATAATTATTTCTTTTTCTGAACTGAAATTTTATTTATTTATTTATTTATTTATCTATTTATTTATGTATTTATACTGATGTCTTTACATTTTAGCACAATTCCTGTTATGGGGAAAGTCTATATCCTATGTAATTAAAAAAAAATCTGTTCAAATAAATGCATCAAGTGCAGTTGTTCTCTTATAAACAATTAGTGAAGGAAGGACTACAAGGAGCAAATTAGGTGAAAAAGAAAATATGCATAAAGCATTGATGATGAACATGGATTTTCACTGGCAAGCTACAGAAGGAGACGTGCTCCATTCCTCTGAGCATGTGGCCTCCTCTGGACCTGCTCCATCAAGTCCTTGTCCTTTTTGCAGTGGAGTCATCAATGCTGGATGCAGAAGAGGGGCAGCATCCTCTCCCTCACCTCCTGCACTCCTTATTCTTGGTGCAGCCAAAGACATACATGATATATATGAATGTGATGTCAATATCCCCCAATTTGTCACATTTGTAAACAGAACATTTCCTGCTCTCCCAGCCCACTGATGATTTTTTCTTTAGTTTTCCTTTTACCACTTCCTCACATGTTTATTCCTGATACTTTTGTTGATGCCATTAATTCAGAAACACCATTTATTTATAGTTGATGTAGGTTTGCTAAAGACTCCACTCAGCCGCTTGACTGGAGGCAAAGTGTTCCCATCCTTGGTTTATCTTCATTGTACAAAGAGCCTCAGAGGCTGCAGCTCCGAGGAGCTGCTCAGATGTACAGACAACAGACCTGCTTGAGTAATTTGCAAATGAAGTGTAAGACAGGGAACGACAGATGGTTGGGACAGACTGGGAAGAGCAAGGAACAGTCAAACAGCACAAGCAGAGCATTAGACAGTGGTCACAGTGCTGCTGGTTGTGACTGGGGTGGGGGTAGTGACTGTGCATTGCAGAGGAAGTAGAGAGAGGATGATGATGAGAGGATGTGCACTGGTGGGTCAGGAGTTTCCCTTGTACCATTTTTTATCAGTTAGGTAACACTTATGGACCTGCATGATATTAGATTCTGTTCTGCTTGGGGTTTTTTGTTTGTTTGTTTGTTTTTGGTGGGTTTTTTTGGGGTTTTTTTTTTTGTTTGTTTGTTTTTTGCTTCATAGGCACTTTCAAAATTGTCAGTGTCCTTTCCAAATCCAGACAAGCTGAAACTCTATTTTGGTCCTATTTGTGCAGTTTGCAGTGTTAGAGGAGAGGAGAGGGAGAAAGCATTCCCCATGACTGATGAGAACAGCTGAAATGCTATAAATGTTGATCACTGTAGGCAAAACAGTAAATCAGGAACAGGCAATGCAAGCATTTTATTAGTTTAAAATGTCCCGTGGCTTGTTCTTGTTTATTTTTCCAGTTTAACTGGGTTGACAGTGTCAGGGATTAAGTAGTGTGCCTTTTATGGTTGTTTTACAATGTTGCATCTCCAAGAGTATAAATAAGATACAGTTTTTCAGCTCTTGGTGTTGCCTTCATTGTAGTTCGTCCTTGCATTTAGCATTTTGCACCCTGATGTCCTAATTCTGCATCACAGTAATAAAGGTGTACCCTGACACTTCCACAGCCTCAGTAACAGATTTGTAAGAGTCTGAGGTTTCTATACTCCAGTTGGGTATTGTGTAGAAATAAAGTGATTTAGAATGAGTTATGAAAACTCTGGTTCTGCTCCCATGGTTTCCCATGAGCCTGTGGTTTCCCCCTGTGACTGTGGGACTGTCCTGGCCTCAAGTGTCACCACAGGAACAGAACAGTGAAGTGGCCTCAGAAGGCTTGAGGACATGAAATTGCAGTTGCCAAAGATCAGTGAAAAAAAGTGTCATAATAAGATGGATATTTATGTAGCCTGAATTGTATCAAAGTTTATACAGTTAATAAGAAGAAATTCTTTGACGTGAGGGTGGCGAGGCCCTGGCACAGGTTGCCCAGAGAAGCTGTGGCTGCCCCATCCCTGGAAGTGTCCAAGGCCAGCTGGGACAGGGCTTGGAGCAGCCTGATTTAGTGGAAGGTGTCCCTCCCCATGGCAGGGGTTTGGAACTAAGTGAACTTTAAGGTGTGTTGCAACCCAAACCATTCTATAGTTCTATGAATGGGAATGATTTTCATGCAGCTTCTTATAATAAATAATTTCAGTCCTAGTTTTGTCCATAGGTTTGACCACCAGTCACTTATTTATTATTGGCTCTAGCACTTCAGTTTGGTTGTGGAGCTGTTTTATTCTTCTCCTGGAGTGCCAGATAACTATTTTTATGAGAGATATGGGCTTGTGTCTACATTAGCATTTTGAGTCTGAGCTGGGCATTCTCATGAGGCAGCTTTCCTGTTGCTCGTCATTAACTGTGTTTTTCGTTCACATCACAGAGCAGTTCATGAACTGGATGCCTTTCAGATGAAATTCATATAGAAGATGCACTCTGGTAGCATGCATGATATGCTCCAACTGCTAATGGGCATTCAGTCTGTGGCACCTGATCAGAAAGTTCTCAGCACCAACTGTTTTGCTGCAGAGATCTGCTCCTGGAACATTCCTTATTAATATAAATGTAGCAGCTTTTGGTAAAAACTAATTAAGGTTGTTTTTCTTCCTTATTTTGTGTGCTAAATTAAGATAATAAGAACTTTAGAAACATATACACAGTAATTTGTTCTTTTTGCTACCAATTAATTGTTGGGTTTAACAACAGGAACAAGAGAAAAGCGATAGCTGGTATTGTACTATGAACATTCTTAAATCCAATGCAGATGCGCCCCTTGGAGTTCACTGCACACATTATCTATTCAGCTATTATTTGAAATCTTAAAGCAAACAAAAATAGGCTGTTTTTTCAGGACAGTCTCAATATTTTCTTCACGTCTTTGTTCTTAGCATTGTTTTTACCATTCTCAAGCCAAAGTGTTAGGTTGCTATTTGGAAAACAAATGCATTAAATCTTCCACAAATCTGTTCAGGTTTTGATTTTTTTCCCCACTGACAAATACAGTGCAAAAGAGAAAAATAAAAGACAGCTATTATGTGATGTTGCACAATACTGGTAGCCAGAACTGGAATCAAATGTAGCTTTTCAGGGAACAAAGAATGATGTCTCTACATAACACTCCCCAGCACTGAGGTTGAAACTAATGGATCTGGTCATAGAATGTGCACTTTGCCAGATGGTTTGAAAGAGCACTTCCAGCATTTCAGGGAGCTCATACAGCATCTGGAACTGGAGTACTTCAAATATGGTGTGCTCAGAAAAGCTGTGGCTGATGATACAGTAAAATAACAGTGTTCCTATAAAGAAGAAATGTAAAGTGTGGATTTTTCTTTTAGCTCAATCGTTGGGTGTGAAATTGAATTGAGAACTCTCCAAACGATATTAAATCAGCCCCTTGGCATTGCCACAGGAACAGTTTATTTCATCTTGAAGGAGCCTTTGGTTTCCAGATCAGTGGAGCTAAGCAGGAGGAATGTGCGTCACATTGAGGTAAACAGGGATGTGAGCTGGTTAAAAACAGAAAAGGCAACGCAGCAGAATTCTGTGCCCCTGACATTTGTCAGCCTCTTCTGAAATGTGAATGCATTTCCATTAAGCTTTGGGGCAGATATTATCTCTGTACCTTTTGTTGTGCTGATGAGCTGGAAGACTGGAAGGAAAATTTATTTGGTTCAGCTGATTTTGCAAGAGGGACATCTCTGTTGTTCTGTTCCCCAGGATGTTCACAGTGCTGTCATGCCATGATGGGCATGTAATGCAGGAGGGATGGTGAAGGATGGATGCCTCCTCCTGCCTTATCCCAGCGTGAGGTGGGACCAGCAAACTTCTTCCAGCTCCTGACCTACTTTTACCATCAGGGCTCTTTGAGAGATAATGAGTTAGAAATGTCTTTACAACATTGTGTGACATCTGTTAGACTTTCTCAGAGTCCCTCTCTGGTACAAGATACTGGATTTGTAAGCAGTAATCATTGCATCAAGTATTTCTGCTGTCAGAATGTTTTTGGCACAATGTGGAGGGCAGAACACTCAATGCATCCTTCAGGATCTAAAAGTTCTATGCAGATGCCTGTGAACAGCCCCAGTGTGTAAGGATAACACAGCAGGATGTGTGAGCCATGGCACAGGGCTGGGATTTGTGGTCAGTGTGCTCCTGTTTAGGGTTGGTTCACTGCAAATTGCAGGGCAATGAGGCCATTGAGCATCACTTCTGAAATACAAACTGTGTATTCTCACATAGTAAAGCTTAAAGGTATGAGGGTCCCCTGTATCAGGATTTCAGTAGTGCAGGCAAATCAATCTTCATTTTATTGGAGAGAGCAAGATTTAATGTTTTTTAATTTAATGCCCCCCATCTTGAAGCCCAGCCTTAAATTTTTTTTTTTGACTTTACTGTTTTATTTTATCTCTGATTCACAATTTACGTGACCTTCAGCTCTTGAAAACAGGAGAAAGCCAAGCATAGAACAACAAACTGAATGGACTGGGGTAGCAAACTGAGTTGGTTTGTTCATGTACTGACAATTGTTCAATTTTGGAATATGCTAATTACTGCCATGTTTAATGCAAGTAAACCCAAGCTCTTTCCAGCCCTATCTTAATGATCATCCAACATAATGAAGAATGAGCAGGGCTGTATACTGAGTTCCAAGGTAAGGAACACACTTTTAGACAACATAGTAACCAGGAGGTCATTGCAGAGTACTTTGTGATTGTGATTACCTGACAAAATAGCCACTGTTCCCTGGTTTTCCCCCTTTCAAAATGTCTCACATGTAGAAATGTCCTTTTAAAATGTACCCTGATGAAGGACAGGTGGAAAGACACATTTTTCCGTTCATGTTGCCAGCTGAGAGATTCTCTTGGGTAACAGAAGAAACCAACAAAAATGTTTGTTTGTTTCTGCAAACCAGCATTCAGACAGTAATACTCAGGGTGAACATTGACATAATACCCTCCCCTACTTGTAAGGAGTGAGTAGGAAGATCCCACACTCTCAGCTACAGCTACCTACAGTGAAAGGTGAAATAAAAAGCTACAACCTGGAGACCTTTGCCTTAAGGGGATGTCTAAATGGTAAATTTGTATTTTATTCTCCCACCATTACTTAAAGGCAGCAGGACAAGCCCATACGAATTCTCTATCATCACTGGTTTAAAATGCTTCCTCTCTTTATAGCACTCCTGGAATTTTAACTGAGAATCAACAGTGGTTTTTCATATGCAGTACCAGGATTCCCAATGAGTTTCATCTTTTTAGAAGCAGAGAATTTGCAGAAGCTGTTGCTTACACTGGCTACTTGTGGGACTTCTTGCTGTTTAGGAATATTCACATGTGAGTTGTATCAAGCTGCTTGGTTGTTTTGTGTGTCTCATTAAATAATTGTTAAAGGCATTTCAGATGAGCCCAGTTCTTTTAAGTTTTCATTAGACAAATCAGGATCCCTTTTTGTTTTCCTCTAGTCTTTCCTCTCCTTTTGTCTTTGAGAACCACAAAAATGTGTAGTGCTCTTCTCTAATCTTTCCTTCTTACCCTTTTCATCAAAGCAATTAGGCTTTTTTCTATTTCTGGGCCAGTGGCATTTTGATGTGTCACAGGTCTAGTGCTAAATAACTGCCTCAGTTTAAGTCTAAATCTTTTAACAGGCAGTCTTTGTTTAATATCAACACTGTTGGTTATTTTAATTCTGCTGATCTCTTTCCCTCTACATTATTTATTGATTTCCTTACACACAGATGCAACAGAAAATGCCTCATACTTTGGGTTCTGTTTCCCAAGGCAAGATCCCAGAATCTCAGGATGGTTTGACCTGGAAGGGACCATCTCATTCCAGCTCCTGCCATGGGCAGGGACACCTTCCACTACACCAGGTTGCTCAGGTCTCTGTCCAGCCTGGCCTTGAACACTTCTGGGGATGGGTGTCATCTACCTCCACCTCCTGTGACAGATTCACAACTTCTCTGATCATCCTTGCAGTCTTTTGTTGCTCTTCTATCTTGCCATCTTCCTTAACTGTGGATGAGAAGAGCCACACACAATATCCAGGCTAGGTCATTACAATATCCTTCACATGGCATTGACATATCTCAATGCTGAAATCACTTCAGCTCATATTTTCTAGGCTTCTGTTTTAGTTTTTTTTATTAAATATTTGTAACCTTAGTGACTCCTTTATCCCTCTAGAAGTAACTGGTATGCCTATCCTCTTTACTATAAACTGGGAATGAATCTGTTCTTAGATTGTTTTTTCTACAAGACTCTTCAGTGCACAGCTTCCTGTTTTACCAGATTCTGTCTTTTTTCCTGTGCCTCATGAGAGCTTTGTAGGGTTGCAACCAGTATGGCTTATCTGGAAACAGAATACATTCAACTCTGATATAGGAATTTATGTCTTACAGGGGTATTTATATCCAGTAAAGAACTAATTTCAGGAAAAACTAATAATTGTGAATTATATCCTTAGTTCCTTGGAGTATCTTTTACATGAATGAAAAGGAAAAATTGAAATATGAAAAATGCTTTCTTTATTTGCTTGCAAAACTCTAGGAAAAACATTAGGCTAGAGTTCTAAATCACAGCCACCTCCTAAATCAAATGTGTAGCAAGGGTGATAATGAGTGTAAACACACTGAATAATAAAATGTAATTTGGGTTCTGAGTTCTAGGGCTCTAATCCAAAGCTCACTGATGTCTGTGGAAAGGCTTCCATTGATTTGAATTAGGCCTTGGCTTTTGTCCTGAATGAACACAATACCAGTGGAGCTATTCATGAAAGAAATGTTTGGAAATAAATCACAGGAACTTGCTGTGTCAGAACCCAATTCACTTGCTAATTATGGCTGTCATGTTTTACAATGCTCATTGTGTCGATACTTTGTCATAGTCCCTCACATGAACTAACCAAATTCAATCTTAAAAAAATAATTTGCTGCCACTGCTGTAATTGGAACATTGTTTCTGGATCATTACTCTGATGTTTGAAACCTTCTTTAACTTCTAGACTAAACCTATTTATGCCAACTGTTTCCCCTTGTTTTATGCCAATGTCGTCTTCTAGATTTACAGCATGCATGTGTGATTTGTCCTTGCTCTGAACAGTATGGGTAAATTACTGATGACTGTCCCATCTCCTCTCAGGCTTTGTTTTGTTTTGCTAAATAAACCAAGCATCTCAATTTCTTATTTAGTAAGTTGTTAATTCATAGAATTATGGAATGGTTAAAGATGGAAAATACCTGTAAGATCATCGAATTCAACCATTAATCCAGCACTGCTGTGATGACCACTAATCCATGTCCCCAAGTGCCACATCCACCTGCCTTCTGAGCACTCCCAGGGATGGTGATTCCACCAGTTGCCTGTGCAATCTGTCCCAATGCCTGTCAGCCCTTTCAGTGAAGAAATTGCTCCTAATGTCCAGCCTCAACTTCTCCTGGCTCAGCTTGAGGCCATGTCCTCTTGTCCTGTTGCTTGTTCCCTGGGAGCAGAGCCCAACCCTCACCTGGCTGTCCCCTCCTGTCAGGGAGTTGTGCAGAGCCAGAATATCCCCCCTGAGCCTCCTTTTCTCCAGGCTGAGCTCCCTCAGCTGCTTCTCATCAGACTTGTGCTCCAGATCCTTCCCCAGCTCTGTTGTCCTTCTCTGGACTCATTCCAGCACCTCCCTGTAACCTTTATCTGGATCTATTTCCATTAATCTGCTTTGGATACAGGCAACAAACCCTGCATTTTTAATGAGCTGCTATAGTGCTCCATACAATGCTGTTAATACTCTCATTGCTTTACTGGAAGTACTTTTTCAAATATACCCAGCATCTTGTTTACCTCCCTATGGCTGCATTTCAGTGATCACTGATACCATGTGATTTGCAGGGTCTTGGTCCCAGATGAGTTCCATTTAGTGCTAGAAATAGTTTTTATTCAAGAAGGGCATAGGTTTGCCCTTGTCCTCAGAGGCTTTTAGCTCCTGTCTGTCACTCCACTGCTCATTTCTTCCTTGCATGCTGCTCTGTTTGTTCTCAGTATTGGCTGTCCTAAATGATAACCATCAAGCTAGAGTAATCAGCAGCTTTAATTAGTATGGTCCTATTTTGTTCTAATTTTGTTAATTTAGAAAACAAACGGAAAAGATCTTTGGAAATTGCTAGAGGCACTGAGTGATGGGAGCTGACAGAAGGTGACAGGAGAGAACTGGGGAAAGGTGCCCAGTGCTGGGCAAAGAAATAATGAGATGATGAGAGGGCACAGGGCCCAAGAGGTAGAAGCGGGAACTTGGGGAAGTGAAGGTTGCTCACGTCTTCTAGAACATTAATTGGGCCTCATTGAGACATACTTGGGATGGATGAAGACACTCCAAAATCCCAGAAATAAACGCATAACTCATTACTTTCTACATTTTGACTTTTCAAGAATAGCAACACTGCTGCTTAACTTTGGATGTTTCCTTTTTTTCTCCACAAGTTTCAAAGTGCTCTGAAAGTTCAAATACTTACTTTCTAAGAGCATTTAAAAATACTGAATCCTAAAAGCACTTTAAAAGTCTTGAATTGAGAGGATTATGAGTCTTGAATAATTTATCCACAAAACTTGAAAGGGAAAGAATTTGCTTAGGCCTTTAAAATGTATATGATACATTTTCTTATAGATTGGAATGAGTCTGAAAGACTTTTATCCAGATAAGTGCATTCAGCAGATATTAGAAGTCACAGGCAATAGCAATTAAGGCATAAGGCTTTTCCTGGGAATTGATATCAAGCTTGAAGGAGTGGGGATGGCTCAAAATGCAGCTGGGGGCCATTCATTTCACTTGATGATTAATGACCTCTGCTTAGGTCATTATTATTATCAGCTGAAAATGTAAAAAAAAATCCAGATGTATGAATCTTTTTAATGGGAGTTGCAGTTTCAGTCAGTGCAGTGGAAGTGTCCCCACTGTGCATAGACTGCCCTTTAATAATATCAAATAGAGGGCTTGATTTCCCTTCTCCCCACAGCATTTTCAGGAGTGTTAATCAAGGCTAGGTCTCTAAAGCTGTGCCAGTATAAAATTGAAAAGCAAGCAGAATAAAGTCCATAGTACTTTAAAGTTCTCCCAGTGTGGCAATGGCATCCAGGACTTAATCAGCTTTTTTACAGTTCTCCATCTATCCCTTTCAGTGCCTAATCAGAGTGAGTCTGAGCATAGCCCAGGAATGGGCCCAGCACATTCCTTGTGCTCATTGTTCTTGGACCCACTTCCCTAAAGCTGTGTTAGGTCCCTCACCAAGATCTGGGCTCTGGCTTGTGTTACAGAGGGGGCAAGCACACAGCCCTGACTGCTGCATCCAGACAGGGAGCATCTCTTTATTCATAAATGGTCAGTAGGAATAGATGCTTCCCAGTGTCCAGACAAGTCCACACATGGTTCCTTCCACTCTTGGTGAAACTTTTTTTTATATGATGAATTTTATTGTTGACTTGTAGAGAAACTGAGAGCTATTACTGGGAAATGTTCACCTGCTGCTAATTTTTTACTTAAGAGACTTTTGTTATAAAGTCTTTATCATTCTATACATATATATATAATTACCTTTCTATCTCCCACAGTATCATATGATAATTTAGGTTGAAGACCTTTAGGATTAACTGTAAACCCAGCACTGCCAAGTCCTGCTAATATGTATTTAAATTCCTTTATTTAATTAAAAAATGCATGGAAAAGGTCTAAAGTAGGTAATAAAGACAACATGAAGACATAAGTTTTAATTAGTCACTTTATTTTTTATTTGGACTATGTTTCTGAATGCTGTGTGAGCCCTACTTTAAAGAGACACTGGGCCCCTGTCCCTTTCTCTCCCTTCCCCCAGCCCTTTATCCCTGGTCATTGTGAAGGTTGTAGCATGAAAATTCCAATCAGGACAGGACTGAGATGACTGCTGCTTTTGGCTGACCTTTATACAAATGCCACTGGCTGTAGGCTTCTGCTCAGGAAAATGGAATCTTTCAAAAATATAAGCAAAGCAGATAAAAAGCATAACTGAGGTGTAACAATTTGGACATTGGGTGATAAGACTAGACTTGCTTGTACAAACCTATGCACTTCAACTGTTTTGGGGATTTCTGCATGTCTTTAGTCATCCTCTGCCAAACCACAGAGCTCTCACCTCCTTTTTCTTTTTTCATTCCTCCAAAGTATCTCCTGCAGTGAGAGGATGAGGTGAGTGAGGTCAGGCAGAATGAAATGAAAATCATGAAAGCTTAATAGACCACAGGGAGGTTCCTTTGGAAGGGTGCCAGCGATGGAATATCAGTTATGGGGAGGAAGACCACAGAGCTGGCAGTGAATGAAAGGAGATCGGGCACATGCACTGTGGTGCCACAGCCCTGGCTGTGGAACTGGGCTGCTTCCCTGTTAACTCCTTAACAAATGTCTCACTCTGACTGTAGTTACTCCCATGGTGCTGTTAGTGCTCCCTGTGCAGCTGCACTGTGCTTCAGGATGCTTTTTTTTTTTTGAGAAATTCTAAATTGTTTGTTTTGCTGGTAAGCTCAATAAATGAGAACTGAAGTATTGATGAGATTACATAAATTGCATTTTCTATCTTCTGTAGTCTCTACCAGTTATCCACTATAAGGCAAAAGGAATTGTTTTCCTGGATGAGAAGCAAAGAAGTATTTTAAAACATGTAAAAATGTGAGGACTTGCAGAGATAGCAAAGAAAACAGAATCCTGAAATGGTTTGAACTGGAAAGAATCTTAATGATCATCTCATTCCAATTCCCCACCATGGGAAGGGACATCTTCCAATAGACCAGGTCACTCAAAGCCCCATCTAACCTTGCCTTGAACATTTCCAGTCATGGGGCATCAACATCAGGTTATTGCCAATATACATTAGGTTATTGTAATTATACAAACCCCTGTCATAACAGCTCTCAGTGTATATAAAATGGTGTGGCAAATCATCTCATCAGTGATTTTTTTTTTCAGAATAAAGCACTCCTAAAAGCAGGGGCTTTGGTCTGGCTGATTCTCCATCTTACAAACTTCAAGTCTAAATGAATGCTTAGATTTGATGTGTGACACACTGGATGGCAGTCTGAAATCTGAGTAAACATGAAGGCTGGACTAAATAATAACTGCCCCATTTCAGCTTTGGCATTTTATGAATTTATGCTTGTGTAAATGAAAATACTTTTGTCAGAATTGATTTAAGAACTTCGGGTTTATTTGATGGTGTGGAACTTAGTCCTCTGTGTGCTCACAGCTTGCAGAGAAATCATGGAGCCTGAGCCTCCAAGGCTGCCAAAGTGCCTTGAATTTCTGTTCATCTCCAAGTCCATGGGTGTGGTAAACTTCAGACCTTCCTTTTACAATGCTAAAATATCCCTATTTTTGTTGTGAGCTTTTGAACGTGTTTCTACAGCTAAACATTTTGAAGCCTGAAGTTTCTCTTTCAGACAGATCACTGTTTTCAGTTGTCCAGTTTGTTTCCAGATGCTGCAGGACCTCTCAAAGGACAAAGTGTGTATTAAGACTTTAAATGACAAAACATCCAGAAAAATATAGCATGCAATACCAAATGACCCTGCAATGCTGATGTGGATGTAAACCTCAGTTGCAGCCTTTGTCTGCTGACTCCACTGTAATTCAGCACAATGGTTGCTTCTGTGCAGATGAGCCCACTGTTGTCTGGTGTTTTCAGTCATGTGCCCTTTCAGCTTCATTTCATATGTCACTGTCAAAGGTTTGCTCAGCTTCTATGAGAAGTTCAATAGCTGCTGGGTTCTCAATTTGAAGACTTCTTCCCCGAAACCTTTTGCAGAGTTCAGCACTACCAGACCACTGCTTTCCTTAATTTCTTTTCACAGAGTCTTTATTTGTCTATGGACACCTGTCCCCAGAGGTCAGAGGTTGAAACCTCCTGCTTAAACAGCTGTCGAGTTTCAGATTGTTGTTTGGCTCAGACTGATGTGACAGAGCACAAAGTTAATCTTCAGCATTATTTCTTTTTCCTTTGCAGGAGAAGTTTGAAGGTTTGTTCCGTGCCTATGATGACTGTGTGACATTCCAGCTGTTCAAAAGCTTCAGGCGTGTGCGGATAAATTTCAGCAGTCCCAAATCAGCTGCTCGCGCCAGAATAGAGCTGCATGAAACACAGTTCAGAGGGAAGAAGTTAAAGTTGTATTTTGCACAGGTAATGAAATCTGGACTCTACTTCTGTGATACTGCACAATATTTCTTTAAAAGCTATGCACTAACACCGAATAAAAGTAATAAAGGTTTCTCCCATGTCCAATCTCTCTGATAGAAGATTACTTAAACCTCCTTATGTTGACTGAGCTGTTTCTGCCCTGAGGGTCTGCAGTAAATTTAAAGGACCACTTAGGACTAAAGTTGCTCATTCAACACACCAAATTACATATCTCAGAGGTGATTTACAACACTGGATGTTGTCTGTGGGTAACTCTTAACTAACCATAAGAAAGTTCTAATGTAAAGAATCTAAGTGAATAATAAAGGTGGGACTGGATTCCATATTTGACTGCAGCCCTGGGCCACAGTCAGACTTCCTCCTGCCTTTTTGGCTTTTTCTAACTGAATACACGAATTTAAAATCCTGAAGTCTCTAAAAGGAATTTATTGAGTCTAAGTCAAAGGAAGAAGGTAGGGGAAGAAAAACACTCCCAGCATGGGGCTGTAGGTGATTATATTCATCTATTGGAACTGTCAGGTGGGTGTTCAGTTCTCCTTGGTCAAGGGAGAAAGAATATAAATCTCCCACAGCAGGCTGTGCTCCAGCCAGGATAGAGAAAGTTGAAGGAGGTTGAGAACCCAACCACCACCTCTTCTGAATGCAGTTTAATAAATTGATGTGGTCACTGTGGCTTGTGAGATACCCACTAGTGTTTATAAGCAATGTAGGTGTGCTTTGCACTGCCCATTGGCCCTTCAGAGGTCTGAGATAAGAGCTGGCTCACTTAAAGGTACCAAGCAAACCCATAATGTTAAATTATGAGCCTCTTCATCCTGGTCAGAATAGGAGCTGTTGTGAGCCGAGACAGGAGCAGAACCACAGGAAGATGGGAAGCTACAGCTGTGCTCTAACAAGTTCTATGAGCTCAGAAGATACTACAGCTGGATTTAGATGTTAAGAATCTGCCTCAATCCCATTTTCTATGCCTTGATCTCCTAAATCTGGCTCTGATTTTTTTTTTTCTGAAAGGTTGCAAAACCTGCAATTAGGCAGAGTTGAGAATTATTTCATTCTAACTGTACATTCAAGAGGATAATTGAAAACTGGGGCTAACAACAAAAAGCAAAATGTACACAGTAGTGATTAGTCTCCCTATCTAAGCTGATTTCCTGCACAGCCATTCTGGTATCTGCACTATGCTGTCCAGTACACATAGTCTTACAAGAGCTTATTAGTCATGTTCAGGGAGTGAAGATGTGGAAGCCGCAGTGTCTGGAGCAGTGTCTGGCCTCAGCCAAGCTGAATAACAACTTCCAGACCTACAAGTTCTGGGGAACATGGAGTTGAGAGATCCAGACTGGCTCTTTGCAAACTCCATGTTTGCTGTCATGGAAATAGAGTTTATTGCTTCTGTGCTTGAGCTGGTTGTAATCTTGCTCAGGTATAGCTGCACTACAATTCATTTATGTCAAGGCTTCTTTAACATACTAGCAAAGAGAAGGAATTAAAGTAGATAATATAATATGGAAATAAAATAAGGACACTGAGTTGCAAATGACTAAGGAACATCATAGATTCCTTTTTCACTTCAACTAAAGAAATAAAATCTGTAGAAACCTTTCTGAAGTTACTTACAAGGTCTTGGTTCAGGAGTTACTTGTGTAATATCACTTTTTATTTAGGCATTTAGACCAAATCACAGCAGTACCTTTACAGCCTCAAAATCTCGGAGCTAGCAGCTGGGGCTACCAAAGCTTTGCATTTATCCTGAAGGAATGTACACAAGAGGCACACATACTATAGCTTTGCTGATGTCACAGCCCCACACTGTGCATTTACTGCACAGGCACCATCTGTAAGGCTGAGATGAAATTCATCTACAGGCCTTCTCTTCTGAGACTGATGATGCAACCCTGCCTGGGTGGCATTTGGGATGAGAAAGGTATGATTTGAGCAGTCATTCAATTTAGCAATCCTGTGGGGATGAGAAGCTGGACATGAGCTGGCAATGTGCCCTGGCACCCCTAATATCCTGGTCTGCATCACCCACAGTGTGACCAGCAGGCTGAGGGACGTGACTCTGATCTGGTGAGATCCCACCTGAGGTCCTGTGTGCAGCACTGGGCTCCCAAATGGAGGAAGGGCATGGACCTGTTGGAGTGAGGCCAGAGGAAGCCACAAAGATTCTCCTCTGCTGTGGAGATGGGCTGAGAACTGGAGGTGTTCAGCCTGGAGAAGAGAAGGCTCCAGGGAAACCTCACTGTGGCTTTTCAGTACTTAAAGGGGGCTTACAAGAACAATGTAATGGACCTTTTAGCAGGGCCTGTTGCAATAGGACAAAGGGAAAACAGTTTTCAATGAAAAGAAGGTTGTTTTAGGCTGGATGTAAGGAACAAATCTTTTACAGAAGGAGTAGTGAAGCACTGGCACAGGTTGCCCAGAGGAGTTGTGGATGCCCCATGCATGGAAATATTCAAGGCCAGGCTGGATGGGGCTCTGAGCAAGGCAGGAGGGTTGGAGTAGATGACCTTTAAATGTCCCTTGCAACCCAAACCGTTCTGTGATTCTTTCCTGTACTAAAGAGTGTCTTTGTTATGCTTTAAAGATTCAGACCTCTGAGACAGATGGAGACAAGCTTCATTTGGCACCACCACAGCCTGCAAAACAGTTTCTCATCTCGCCTCCAGCCTCCCCACCTGTAGGGTGGCAACCAATAGATGATGCAACACCTGTCATCAACTATGACCTCCTTTATGCAGTTTCTAAGCTTGGACCAGGTAAGCTTGTGGTCCTTGGGTGAAAATGTGTCAAGAAAAGCAGACAAGAAATACCAGTGTAGATAATAACTGTAGAGGGAGTTTGCATAGAGCTGGAAGTTGCAATAAAATTTGGATTTCAGTTGATGGATGTCACCTGGTTCTTTCCTCCAGAATGAGTTTTGCCATGTGTAGGCACAGAACTGTGTGTTATCTGCAGCTTGTGAGAGCTGATCAAAGCTTTGCTTACACCATTTATTGTGCTGGGGTTTGTGCCTAGATGACACAGCTGATGGTTTAGGTGGGGACTGGACAAATGTTTGGCTATGGATGTGAGGAGTTTTTGCTGTACACGACATCTGCTCAATTCTGCATTCCAAGGTGTAGATATCTCACTTGAAAAAGTGCACATTTACTGGAGTGGAGAATCTCTCATGTTGTTTGCTGAGAGACAACTACTGTTCCCCAGCCCCAGTGGGATTGCTCTGTTAGGAATGCTCATTTCCTGCTGAAAACTATGCAAGAGGAATGGGATAAGTTGTAACCTCTGTTAGCACGAGATAAATGTCAATGGATAATGCATCCATGCTTTCTTCTGTCTTCTCATCTTCAGCTAATGCCAGGACTTGAAGCTAACTGGGATTTTCAAGCAATGCTTTCCCTTGGAAAATTCACATCTGATAAAACCAAAACTTTACATAGGAGAGGGTTACTTTTGATTTAATTAAGCAATCTTTACAAATAGTTTTCTTTCAAAGCTGTTAAAGCATCCTGGTTTAGAATTTTCAAAATGAGAAAGGTTCCAGTTTCAGGTCCAAGCGGTATCATTTACAAATTAATCTAATTTATGTTCATAAGCCACAAGGAAAAAATAGCCTATTAAATTATCTTCATACCAAAATAAAACATTTCAGATCCAATCTAATAACAATTGTGGGGGTGAGCTCATGAAAATTTAGCAGTTTATTTTTGAAATTCTTGTGGGATGAGAGAATTGTTTTCTCCCCAGCTGTGCTGGGAATGCTGCTTGCTCACTCTGAGAGCAGCTTCCAATTGCAGACATCTAATCATTGGGGCTTTTGTGCAACTGCACCAAAGGAACTCAGAGCTGGAGTGCATGGGGTGCAGAAGGATGTTTCATGATTCACAAGGTTTGCAGGATTATCTCCTGTCTTTTTCAGATGGGATCTCTCACAAGAGGAAAATATATATCAGGAGATTGCTATGGTTTGTTCCCCTTCAGCAGGAAAAAGGCAGTCAAAAAATGCAGTCAGGGAGAAGACTTCATACGATATTACATATTATTATTTCCAGGAGTGATACTTTGCTTCTAAAATGCTGAATAAAAGAAAAACCAAAAACCACCTTTTTTTTTTTTCTTTTTTTTTTTTTCTCTTTGATGCAGCAGTGTTATAAATGGAAACATGTAAACGAATTCCCGAGCTAGCTGGGTAATAAATCAATTCCTGTTCTGGAGCAGTGGAATGTGAAATATCACTCATTGTCCCACACTCTGGGACAGCTTTGCGTGAAGGTCAAATTCACCGGATTTAAGGAGCCTGCAGGGAGCAATATGAAAAGCCATTGTGTGCTCTCTTCTTTCTATTTTTAGCACTTGTTAGAGGGATCAATTTTAGTTAACTGCAGCGGCGGGTTTAAAATAGTGTTGCTTTTCTCAGTTGTGCATTTACTATGTTTAGAATTTCATTGAAAAACAAATCCCAGTAACACTCGTTTCTCAGTATTGCAGCAGTAAAACACTGCTGGACATCAAATGGCATTGGTAGCCTCAGAGAAGAGATTTTTTTTCATTCAAAAACACAATTTAAAAATGTAACTACAGCTTATCAGCTGTTGAAAAATACCTGCACACTTGGCACAGTTGTTTACAGAGTTGAGAATGTTAGAATCTGAATTCCATGTCTTTAATTTGTGAGGAATCTTTGCTGTATTAAATGCAGTGATTTGGTATAATAAACATCTGAGGACCAGGAAAACTCATTAATGCTTCTAAATAGTGAACAGTGTCTTTGCATGCCCTCAGCATAAGATGATTTTTATTGTCCTACTTCACTGGAAATGCAAGATGTACCACCTGGACACTGACCCGTGCTCCTTTCCCATTCCCTGAATCCAGGTCATCTCCTGTCACAGTATGGTGCCATAATCATCATAACCACAAAATTAGAGACCAAAACTGTCCCTGAGTGCAAAATGTTGGGAGATTTGCTCCAGAGTGTAAGGAGTATGCTGGAAGTGAGTTAACAGATTTGCTGTGTGCCAGCAGTTTTGGATAGGTGTTTTAGCTGCAGTGACAGGCTGGCATCTTGGAGATCTAATAGAACAGATTTCTTTCTGTGCTCAAAAGGAAGCTGGTTCCTTCACAAGGAATTGAGATTGGTGAGGGTGCATTTACTCCTTAGGGAAGATGGTGGCATATTTAATTAAGTTCCTGGATGATTGATGTATATTCTCACTTTCTACAGATGCAGAAATTAGGCTTTAAATGAGGCATGAACAGAGTGCTGTAGATCAGTCAGAGCCAGGAACCGTGACTGTGCCTGGTGCTGACCACCAGCCTACAATCTTTTCAATATATTGCAAATAAAGGAGTGGAATTATTAATCAGTTTGATGGAAAACACTTCCACTGTCAAGACAACTTCCAGTAGTTTGATATGCTGATGAAGATCTGCAGACATCAGGGCCAGGACTAGAGACCAGCTTGGCAGGTTGCAAGCATTCCTGTAGGAAAAAACTCCTAACCTGGGGCTCCAAGTTAGGCCAGGTGAGGATACAACCTGGACCTGACAGGCAAACAATTAAACCACCACCTAACATTGCAAACATATTTTATGTGAGAAACCTCTGCAGGATGGAGGGAGAGCGAGTCTCCAGGTCCAGCCTGTATCTACTGCAGAGTTGCTCCTCTCAAAGAACAGGCAGCTGTTTGCCATTTATTAGTGCAGTGATTTGCAAATTATCCTCTTGGCACTAGAATATGCTCGTTCTTTTCTGGAAAGCAGTCCCTCCCTCTCCCTATCCACTCCCCAACCTGCCTATATCTGCCCTCCTTACCCCACTGCCTCTTTATTCACAACAGATTGTCCTGGATGCCCTCATTTCTAACTCTGCACTCCAGAGTGCCTTTCCCCAGGATCTCAGGTGCCACCCTGACTTCTCCTTGCCAGCCTCAGCCCCTGCTCTGCCCTGGGTTTGGCTCACCCTTCCCTAGGGAAGGGGAAAACAAGTGAGAGCAGGACCCTTCCCAGGAAATGCCATACACAGGGATTTCAAACCATCTCACAAGGCAGATTTTCTGTGCCCAAGTGCTTTCAATCTCTTGTGTTTGTCATCACTGATCCAAAGGAAACACTAAATACTTCATATGACTCCCAGGGAGGATTAAAAGGGGATGGAGGGGCAAACAAACCATGATAGATAAAACTTTTCATCTCGGTCCTTCCTCTCCCTGCTGTTCTGTGGGTGCTTTTGCCCTTCCTTTCTCTTACCAGGGGCAGGGTACAGGAGAGCTTCTGGATGGAGAAAATTTTTCCTCTGTTTGGGAGAGGAGGGTGCCCAGCTCCTGCAACATCAGTAATGGGCTTCCAGGGAGCAGCTCCTCCACTTTGCTATGGCAGATTCCTGCTGTACAGGTCTTTTATAGAGGTATTTTGTGGGATGGGCTGTAGCTCTTCTGTCACAAACATTCACCCATACAAAGGACCTCCTGTTATTTGCATCCTGTTGTTTGTAAAGCACTTGGATGAAGGGACTGAAAGTGGAAGGGATTTTCATGATGCTAATGCCACATTTACTTGAAACAGGCAGCTCTGAACTCATTAACCTTTGCTCATGAGTCTGAATTAGGGATGAGGTAGCTACATGTTATCATTAGCATTTGTTCATTATTCTTTATGTATATGAACATGGTCTTTGCTGGACAAAAGGGCCCTGTTAGACAGGAGCTGCACCATCAAGGAAAGGTCACAGTACCGACTCACAAAGGGATAGAAAATCCTATACCATTATTTTTAATTCTGAAATATCATTAAGTTGCTTCTGTACTCATCTTTCTTGCATCACCCAAGGCTGTGGGTTTAGTCCTGGCTCATGTGGTTACAAAAGGTAGGGCCCAGTGACATAAAAGCAGCTGTGCTCATTGTTAAGGAAGAAAACTTCAAATTCTTACTGTTTTTTTATGCAAAGCAAATGGTTAGGGAGGAACACCACTGCTGTTTTCAGGGGCTTATCAGAAAGTTTTTTTGACAAATCAATATAGTGGATGTGCCACAGCTGAATTCTACCCTGAAGGGCAGAGTATATTTGGTAAATTTTATGATAATTTTCTGAGTAAATTTATGTAAGTTGCCACTGTTAGCTTTTTGTGAAGGTTTAAATTTATTATTACAGGATAGAGACAGGTCAAAGACAACTGGAGGAGAAAGACCCCTGACCCCAAGAATCCTTTGGCTTAGCTAGCCTGTAAGAATTCTTCAGACAAGCAGGAGAAGCAGGAGCATGGATCAGAGTAGGGCCTGAGAGCACAGAGGAAGCCATGTCAGAGACAGCTGAATGATGTCACTGGACAAATGCTTGGGTGGTATTACAGAAATTGGTGATTCTTACCTATGTTAATTCAACTTGCTACTCATAGCTTGGGACAACCTAGGTTGTGTAAATATAACTCCAGTGACTCAACCGTTGCTTCAGTAGATGAACTGCTGCAGGCTTAGCTCATTAAATATTTTTTTTTTTTTTAATGCTGGAAATGGTATTAAGGTAAAAGAAAAAATCATAGAAACAGGGAAGCCGCAGAAGGGAAGGGCTAATCTGGCTGTATCTATTGGATTTTTATTTTGTACTTATCACCTTAGTGTTTGTCTGCAAACAGTGACTATGTTTGGAATGAGATACAGCTGTACAAAAGTCCCAGAGTTATTGTCCTGTTCCTAACTCACCCATGAAAAGGTTTTGTGCTGTTTGTGTACAGAACAAACAGCACAGCTCATTTATACTCAGAAATAACTGTATGCTTTAAAAACCTAATTTACGAGTGCATCACATTTTGGTTTACTAAGTGACTTTAATTGCTGCTGCAGTTACTTGTGCCAGAGGCATCTGAATTTTTTTCCTTGCGTCTGTACTTTTTTCACTGTTCTTTTTCAGCAGAAAGACTCCTTGTGGGAGGGATTTGAGCAGTACAAGAATGTGGCATTTGAAGTGGGATGATTACCTTTTAAGAGGGCAGTGCATGTGATTTCCTGGCGGTGCTGCTGTAGGAGGACGGGCCGGCGCTGCGCGAGCGCGGCACTGCGGAGCTGCCCGCGGTGCCAGTGACCAATGCAGCCCTCGGTGCTGCCTGGCGGCATTGACGTCAGCCCAGAGCTGAGAAATTAGCCGAGGTCCGCAGGGAAAATGGGCAGAGAAAAACCATGTAATTCCTCAATGCAGCACAGCCAAGCTATTTATCTTTTTATATTTTAGCCTATCTGTAAGACCTGTAATGCTTTGCTCGATTTGGATTCAGAGGAAAGGTTGCCAAAAATAGAGCAGTTAAATGTCAACATTAATGGTATCACAGCAGTAAAATATTTCTCGCAGCAAGATGCCTGGCATATAACTATTATTCACTAGGTGCTTCCTTGTTTTTAGGCAAAAATACAATGTGTCCTCTAGTCTCAAGCCATCCAGGCTTATTTGGACCAGGAATTTGTCAGCACAAACTGCGTGTGAGCACAGTCCGAGAACTACATGTGCTAATGCAGGGGCAAACCTGAAACCCCTTCTTCACATGAATTACTCTGCCCTAAAGTGGCAAATAAACTCCAAATTAGTACCACAACAAGCCACAAGTGCTTTGAGGCAGGGACTGCCATTTGCTTCCATGCTACAACACATGGCACTGCTGAGTTCTGCCAGTGGTGCAGCACTTAGGAGCCACTGCACCACAAACAGAGGCCAAAGGGGTTTGCTGGGGCCTCACCTTCCTCATCTCAGAAGATTTTGCGGGCAAAGCTTTTTTTCTTAAAGTCTTAAATTAATTTTTTGCAATTTAGTTACCCATACCTACTTGTATCCCATGTAAAATCCAGAGTACATGTAGTGCCAGCAGGCTGAATTCAGGACTCAAAGCCCTATGTCTGATCCTTTGTTTGTGTGTGGACTTTTGCAGGTAACCACCCAAGCCCATATGGGCCAGTCTCTTAATAGCTGGACTCCATGATCCTTGTGGGTCCCTTCTGTTTCAGAATATTTTCTGTGGGGGAAAAAAAAAAGCCAAGCTCATCTCCCTCAGAGGAGTACTGTGTTGAGACTTAAATAAGGAATGTAGACAGTTAGAAAATATATGTACTGTTTGGGCGTTCAGCCTGCTCTAGTGAGCATTTATAGACCGTTCTGTAATCTCATCTGTAGAGACAAAATTTGTTACAGCCCCAGATAAAGAGCTTTGAAATTCAAAATCTGTCTGCAGCAGAGATATGGGGGAATTTATTTCTGGAGAAATTAGATTAAGTGTTGAAATCTGTCTAAGAGTAACAATTAGGCTTTAAATGGGACTGAAGGAAAGAAGCCACAGCAAAAAAAAATACTAACCCCAACCCAACAGGTGTGAAATAACTTCAGACCAAAGGTTGGATAGGTTGGGTTCCAGTTCATCTTTTTAACCATGAACTTCTGTGCTGTTTCTCTTTCCTCTGCCTACTTGGGGGGTTTATTTCAGTGCCACTGGCCACCAATACCAGTACCAAAACCCATTATAGACACGAGGATGTGTGTATTTCATGATACCTTACAGACCTGTGATCAAACTGCCCCCCTGTTGTGGCAGCTGGCAGAGTCCAGCCATGCTGGTGCTCACCTCTATTTAGGAGCAGCACACACTCAGCTCCCTACCCAGGTGTGGAGTATTCAGCAGTCCAGGAGTGCCACGGGCTGTGTTGCTACTCAGATTGCCATCCTTTAACATGATTGCTTTTCTCTGCTTGCAGGAGAGAAATACGAGCTGCACGCAGGAACAGAGTCCACTCCCAGTGTGGTAGTGCACGTCTGTGACAGCGACATGGAGGAAGATGAGGACCCAAAGAATTCTCCAAAGCCAAAAATCATTCAAACTCGACGCCCCGGTGTGCCGCCGCCTGTATCTAACTGAGCCTCTCGGCAGAAGCAGCACTTCTCTCTCCTCCAGCACAGCTCTTGGTTTTTGTTTGCTTTGTTCTGTTGAAAGGCAGCCTTTGCCTTCTGAGCACTGGGACACTAAGGTCATTGAAACCCCTTCACAGTAATCAAGCCTCTGTAACAAAAGGGCTAGGAAAAAGATCTTTGTACCTGTAACCATATCACACACCAACTGATAGGCGTAGCTGGAAAGGACAAAACAAGGCTGAGGAAACAAGGGTGGGTTTCAGTCTGAGGATCTTTTCACAGCTGTAATTTGCATGCTGAAATACCACTACCAGAGATCGTTTGGGTGGAAATTAGGCCAATATCAGTCTTGATATTCAAATTCCCAGTATTGCTACTGCCCCTCATCAAGCAGCCTGCTCCTCTGCCCTCCTCACTTCCCAACAGTCTTTTCCTTTTTCCCTTTTTTATAAGGAGGGTAGGTGTGTTGTTTTTACTCTACTAGCATCTTGGTGGCCTTTGCACCCCCATGGAATTCTCTGTAAGGAAAACTATCTTTGCAACATTTTCAGAAACAGAAAACAACCTTATTCCAGCAATAGCTGTAGAGAACAGTGGTCTGAAATGGTGGCAGAGATCTGAGATGGAGCTCTCTGGGCTGAGGGGAGAGGCAGCAGCTGCTGGGGGATCTGATCAGACCTTTCTGGGGAGAAGGGAGCCAGAACATCAGTACGGATTGTCAGTTAATGTTCTATCAAGGGATGAGTGGTGCTTCCCTTCAGGTCTGAGGAAGAAGAGCTGACTGACTGCTCATGTAAGATGGGATTCCTTGCTCTCTGTCATAGCTGAACGTTCCAGTAACATTACAGGCTGAATGTTTTCCTAGTGGTGTGGTGAATAGCCCTGAAATTGTCAGTAATTACTTGCAATCTCTAATATTCAGCCCTTTTCCCTTTCCATTGCCTGTGCTTCAAAACCCTTTTTGAGCTGTATGAAGTTTGGGTTTGTGGAGGTGAGCAGAGGTTAGTTGAATTTTTTTTTCTCTTTTTTTAGGCCAAAGAAAACAGGACCATAATTACACACTTGAAATTAGACTGCATGCAACTGAATCCCCTTTTTTCACCCCATCCTGCATGTTTCTTTCACTTGAAATATATACTGGGTTACAAAAACTGTTCTGTGTTTGCATCATGGCTGACAACAGACAGATCCTGGCTTCCCTGTCTGGCAGACCTTCCATGATGATTTATTTTTTTAAGGCATACTTGTCATTTTGAGAACATATTTTCTAGACATTTGAGCTCAGATTTTGCATATATTTAAGCATGCGCTTAATTTATGCACATGAGTAGTTCCACTGAAATTAATATTGCAGAAACTGAACGTATGTTTAAGGTATGGTGGGATTTTTAAGATGATTAGCTGCAGCTGTACTCCCCAAAGTGACTATAAAATGGCACAGCAAGCTTCCATGGTTTAAAATCCTTTACAGCTTAAAATAAGTAAATACATCTTGGAAGCTTATTCTAGTATCTGAAAAGTCAGCTTAGGTTCTGTAATCAAGATTTTTTGTTGTAAAACCTAATGATCTGGTTTCTGAGGGAGGGTTCCATCACATCCTTAATTAGCACCAATGCTACAAAACTTCAGCAGAGTCAAGTCCCCCTTGCAGGGTCTTGGCTTGGCAGCACTTCCAGGACAAGCAGCATGTTGCTCTGTCAGTGAGGACAGGAGGTGGCATTCCCAGCCTGCATGGTGAGGACATCTGGGAATGAGGACTTGTCATTCTCACATAGTTCAGCCTCTGAGCACCACAGCCCCCCTGGTATTCCTGATGAGATGCAGTTCTCTGCTCAGCACTCAGCACATTTCTATAATTGTTACTGCATTATGGGCATCGTTGTGTGCTGTTACACTGATAGAATACTGCTCATTAAATACAGCAGAGACTGAACAGAAAATGGGACTTTATGTCTTCATGATATCTATGTAAAGTTTCCTTAAAGTAACTCCTTAGAGGTGCCACGTCAATTATATTTCCAGTGATACATTTAAAATTGATTTAAAGAAAGAAATGGTCACTCACAGGCCTAGGAATGTATCCTGTTGAAAACACCATCTTAGGCCACAAACGATATTCCAGGAGTAACACCACTGGTTTTTTTGAGAGCACACTCAGCACTGATGCCCATGGGGTTTAGTTTAGCCCAGTATAAACAGCCAGTAAGATTTAAACATGTAAATGATCAGATATCTTTGCTAATGGATTTTTTTTACAGGCAAGACTGTAGGAAGCCAAATCTTGGTCTTGTATTCATGTCCTCAAACTTTGGAGAGACATGGTTCTGAACTAAGTACTTTGGCCTCAAATGATGTAAAACTACACTGCAAATTAAAGCACTGGACCTTAAATGTTCTTTCCTCAGAGTGCATTTTCAAACAGATTTAAACAAGGCCCCATTCAGTGACTACTCCATGCTTTGGAAAGCTGTGTAGTACTACCAGGAGGCAGCAGGACATGGCTCATTGCTTGAAGCCTTGAAATAGAAACACAATTACAAACCTGAAAATTCAAAGCAGCCTCCATGGTCAGAGCTTATATATCACCTGTGATAAATTAATGATCATCATTTTAAAAAAAAGTGTTTCATGCATTATGGAATAATGTCCCTATCATCAAATTATCAGCATTTTTGGCTCTTGACAGAAGCTAGTGTTTTACTAAAGGCTGGTTCTTGCCTGACATGGAAAGAATTCTTCTTTCAAAAAATGCTGACTATCTGGAAGGGGAATTGTCCTATTCAGTAAATCACAGCCAGTTCCCCATCTCATTTGAGTAGGAATTTGCTTTTCTGTAGCTTTTCTGAGGTCAGCCACTCTGACTTACACTTCTCACAGGGTATCAGGGGTTCTCTCCTGCTGGAACCCTGGAAGAATGGAGCCTCAGTACTACACTGTGGCTCCTGAGGCACAGTGGCACAGCCACATCCTTTTAATTTCCTGCCCAAAGCAGGAGCTGGAGGGAGCGGCTGGAGGTGATGCCCTGGGGCCTCTGAAGGGTGGACATGGCTCCTGCTGCTCTTTGGAAATTAAAAGAAGGAAATCAGGGGAGTACAGCTGCTGCTTCTGTTGCCTGCTGCCTACTTGTCCTTTCTGACCTCTTCAGAAATGAAACGGACATTTTAATGACTTCCTTACTTCAGTTTATAGCATGAAAACATTTCCAGTGCATGGAGAAAGAGTGTTTTAGAATCTGCTCTTTTGGAACAAAACAAATAATTTTTGTGGCCTTGATTTTTGTAATTAAGACAAGGTATGCAAACTCCCCCCTTCCTAACATACGCAGACACACTGCAGTAAACTTTGTTTTCAGCCAAGAAAATATGGCAAGAGCATCCCTTCCTCAACCACAGCAAGACCACAGCCATAGTTACTGTAAAGCATTCTAGGTTATAGAAATTCTGCCCATGCATAAATTTTGTAGCACTAATTTGATCCTAAATTGGGCGAGAGGGGTGGGTTGGTTTTATTTTGGTCTTTTCCCCCTCTCTGTCCCATTCAGCAACACTGTAAAAGCTTTCAGCAAAAATACAGATTGTTGTTTGTATTGAGGAATGGACTGAACTCCTGGAAGAATGTGATTCCAGTGGTTTGTCTGAGCACTGTCACAGATGCCGTGAGCTTTTCCATTGTATTGTACATAACTTTTGAAATGTTCTATTTAGTCATATTTTATAGGAGTATTAAAAAGCTACTGGCTAATTAATCACTTTTACACTTGTATAATTCAGAGCTTAGTTTAAAATAATAAATATGGCAAACAGTATTTTTGTGTTCTGCTTGCACTGGTGTTTGGAAAAGCAACATTTAAAGAGTTAAACTATATCAATAAACTGAGTAGTGTGGTGTATACCCCTGGTAGAACTGAAAATGCTTAAATGTGTGACATAGGCCAAACTTTGTTTCAGTAGAAATTAAGGGGAAAGCAGCCTTGTTGGCAGGATATGCCATGTTCCATTTTAAACTGCTGCAGTTTCAGAGTCATGTGAACTTGCTTTGGTTTGCTGTGGATTTGGCTCAGTGTACACAAAAAAAGCTGCAGTGCAGTCCCTGGTGAGCAAAAGCTCGGCACATCCCAGACCCCTGATGTGGTTCTCACTGTGTTTTATAATCACTGGTGATGCTGTGGCCATGAATGCTTGGACGAGGAACATGGCATCCAGCTGCCAGCCAGGCTGGGGCAAGAGTTCTGTTAACATTCGTTATTATAAAAATTGAAACTAATTGTTGTCTCTTGCATCAATTTGTGCTGGGTCTTGCAAAAGACTGGAAACTGGGAGATGAGTTTTCTGATAACTGTCCTGTGAAATTCTGATATCGAATTGCTCCAATCTGGATGTGAAAAAATGATTTTTCTGTGCGCCTGGCATAAAAAATGTAATTTCTCAAAAGATGATTGTTCATGATTCTGAAAATTAGATCCACTTAGGAAGTCTCACTGGAGAAGTAAACTCTGAGCTTTTTAATTCCTTTGGAAAGGACAGGCCTTAACCTCTGTGTTTTAATTAGAAAAACTAGTAATAGTGAACTTCTTCTGGGATTCTTTTCACCTCTTTTAGAGGTCAAAGGCAGAAGGCCTTGTTTATTCTTCACTTTGAGCACCAAAGGAGCTTCCCCCACCACAGTGAGTTTCTTCATCCACCCAACTGAATTGTGTTTGTGACATGCTGGCTGTGGCTCTTCTGCCGTGGCACTGGACACAGCACTGGGAAATGAGCTTCAGGGCTTCAGCTGGGGATGGCAGAGAGCTGTGTCCCAGAGCATCAGACTGATCACAGTCACAATGCTTTCAGATCCTCTAAAGAATATTTACTGAAATTATTTTTGGTCCTTCTTTAGTGGCAAACATTTCAGCATTAAACTTTTTGCTGTTTCAGGCTTTCTCTCACATACCAGTGTGAATGTAAGACCTTGCATTTCCTTGATTCCCTTTTGCCTAAGAAAACACTTTTAGTTCTGGTTTATCAAAAAACAAGACCAGCTATGGATTAAAGTCCCAGCCAGACCCTCATTTATACTCAGCATCATGCAATGTTCTTGAATAACAAGTTACACTAGCAAAAACCCCAAACACTGCTTTTCCTGATTTAACCCATCTTCTGGGGGAGTACAGCTACTTGCAATATTTTAGGCTCCTCTCAAAAAGAGATGTTTTTATAACAGTAGTTGTGCTCTTTTTTTGAATACATGTAGACTGCAGCATTCAGGGGCAAAAGGACAAGGGAAGAAGTGTTGTAGAAGATCTTTCCCACAGGTCTATTTGAAGTGTGGAGTATATTTGCTTTGGCTTGGAGGGGAGAGAAGCCAGCACTGTTAGAGGCAGAACAGCAGCAGCACTCTAGATGGAAGGGCAGGAACCCTGAAAGACCCTACTGCAGAGATGCTCAGAAAGCTTAAAAAACCAGCCTGAATTCTCTCTCCTCTTCTGTCAGTTTGTTCAGTAACTACACAGATTCTGGGGCTGCAGCAAGAGTCAGATTAATATAGGATTGTGTCCTGATGCCACAGCTATAAGGCTTAAATAGGGACATTTGATAGGGAGGTTCTTGCTGGAGTAGGGCTGGGAAAGCTGTGAAGTGTGAGCAGCCTTGAAGTTAATGAAAATAAAGATACTCAGAACCTTAAAACAGACTTCAGGATGCAGAGTCATGTACCCAAGAGCTGTATTAAGGGCCCATTTGAATCAGGGGCTCCCTCACAACATTAAGAGTTTCCAGAAAGAAAGATTAAACTTCTCTATTATTCTGACCAGAAAATCAGACTTCTTTTAACAAATTATGGTAACTGATCATATATCTAGTGTGAGAAAGTTGTGTCTACATTAGTGTCACACAGATGTGTTCTCTTCACTGTTGGGTTAATGGAGGTAAATGTTTTGAATCCATTTTAGAGCAGAGTTCTTGTACAGATACTTCTGACAGAAATGCCATCTGTAGGGACTGGTGGATCCTTAAGTGTCAGTTTGGCAAGTTGTCCTAATGTGGGTAGCTGCAGAAATATTTTGTGTATGTTGTTGTAGATTTAAAAGCATTGCTCATGGTTTCATTCGAGTGTCTACATTTCTGACACGGATGTGACATATCTGTATATATTATAAATCAATACTATTTTTAACCACATATTTTGTACAAATATTCACATTAGCGCTGTACTTCAATGAAAATCTATTATGGTATTAAACATTTTGGTGGAATTAGCAAACTCCTTGTTGGTGCTTTGCTTTCATTTTATATCAGTGTTAAGCAGCTGAGCCATTTCTGGCATCCAAGGAAAATATAATTTCCAGCTATTCATGTTGTTCTTAAATCCAGGTGCACCTATACCCTCTAGTGACTGATCCCAGCCACTGCAGAGGCAGCTCCCAACACCTCTGGATCCGAGTGAGAGCCCAAAATCAAACCTGAACCAACAGTAAATGTGAGCACAGGTTTTTCTAGCTAATGAGTAACACCGTGGGACAGCACATTGCTGTTGAAGGACACCCAGCAAGAGATTTCAATATACACAGGTGCAGTTTTAAAACAACTTTTTCCTTTTTTTCCCTTTCTCTAAAGTTTCTGGTGGGGTTCACAGCTAGGAATCAGATGATGAGCTTGGTCCTACAGGTGCAAAACAGTGACATCCACACAGGTTCTACCAGGCACAGCAGCAATGTAATTCTCCAGGCTTGGACTAGCTCAGCCTCACACCTGTAACACAACAGCAGTAATGAAGGAGGAGGGAAAAAGCCATTAAGAAAACAATTAGAAGAGCCTTGGTCCTTAGTACAATTCCTGGTGGTAGGGTGAAGGGGAGAAAGGTATCACATAGATATAAAATGATAATTATATATATATATATATACATACACACATTTATTCACTAGATGGGCAGTGCTTGTGTGTGTATATATATTCACCAGATAGGCAGTGTCAGCTATAAAGTGATTAATAAGCATCATGTTTGATTCTATGATTCTATATGGTTGGACTTGAGGAAGATCCTCAAGGTCTCTTCCAGCCTTTACAATCCTATCATTCTGTGTTCCTATGCACCAGTAAGAGGATAATGGTTTTGTACACTGCCATGAATTGGGGTGGGGTTTGTGTACATACATAGGTCATGGACTTTGGACTACTTTGGACTCTTAAGCAGCACAGATCCTCAACCAGGAAAGGTGAATTTTTGTCCAGCTCAGCAGTTTAGATTCATCTAGTGAGATGGGGAAGGATAAATTCATTTTCATTCCAGGGCATAGCTGTAGGTCTGGACATCAAAAGGTGGGGAAAACCCTTCTGGGAAGCAAATGTAAAATTTAGAGCCTCAGAACACATGAGGAATAAAAAAAAAAAAAGGCTGATAGAAAAACAGCATCAAAGCCAAATTTTAAATTATTATTATTTCTAACTGAAGAAACACTTCCAGATATCCAGAGACTGAATTTTTCTCCTTGTTTTACAGTCAGCCGAGCCAGTGCTGCTCAAGCTCTGTGGCACGCAGTAACGCCTTACAGCCCTCTGACTGCACCAAGCACCGCCCGAGGTCACCTCCGCTGTGGCCTGGGGGTGCTGGGGACAGCAGCGAACCTGAGCCGGGTGTGCCCCGCTGGGCAGGAAGGCCAAAGGCACCTGGGCTGTACCAGCCATGGCAGGGCCAGGGCAGGACTGTCCCCTGTGCTGGGCACTGCTGAGGCCACCTCGGGGGCTGTGTCCAGCTCTGGGCCCCTCAGTTCAGGAGGGACATGGAGGGGCTGGAGCGTGTCCAGGGAAGGGAGCGGGGCTGGGGAAGGGGCTGGAGCACAGGGCTGAGGAGGGGCAGCTGAGGGAGCTGGGGGGGCCCAGCCTGGAGAAAAGGAGGCTCAGGGGAACCTTCTGGGTCTGCACAACTCCTGACAGGAGGGGACAGCCAGGTGAGGGTCGGGCTCTGCTCCCAGGAACAAGGACAGGACAAGAGGTCATGGCCTCAAGCTGAGCCGGGGAGGTTTCGGCTGGACATCAGGAAAAATGTCCTCACAGAACTGCTGGAACAGGCTGCCGAGGGAGGCCGCGGAATCGCCGCCCCTGGAGGCGTTCAAGGGAAGCCGAGCGCGGCGCGGAGGGCCGCGGCTCAGCTGACGCGGTGCTGCTCGGTCACAGGCCGGCTCTGTGATCTCAGAGCTCTCTCCCGACCCCAAAGACGCCGCTGCCTCCGTAATTCCGCAATTCCGCAATTCCGCGTCCCGCTCCCGCCGGGCCCGCCCCGCACGCGGAGTGACGGCGCCGGGGCCGCCCCGGCCGGGCCGAGCCGGAGCCCCGCGGCCCGTCAGGTAACGGCGGGCCGGGGGGGCTGCGGGCGGGACCGGCGGGCCGCGCTCGCAGTCGCGTGTGCCGGGCAGCGGCGGGGCCCCTTCCCTGTCGGGCCGGTCCGTCCGTGGGGCCGTGTGGCAGCGCCTGCCCTCGGCAGGCCGCGGGGCTCGTCCCCCCAGCGTTCTGTGGTGCCGCTTCGGCTGTATCTGGGGAAGAGCAGTGTGAGAAGGCCTTGGAAAAAAACCAAACCGGCCGTCATGTATTATTTACCGAGAGCATGCAGTTAAGGGGTTAGAATAATAGAATTAGAGATCATGCTGAGATCATTAGTCGTGTAAAATTCAGAAGTAGAGACTTGATTTCACTGGAGGGGGCTTCAGTCCTTGTCCCTCCGCAGAAGGGGAGTTTATGGGTTATGTCTAATTTGGCAGCTGGGATTCCAACAACACAACAGTGTGTTTGTTGTCCCTTTGTCCTTCAGGTGCAACTGGAAGAAATCTCCCATCAGGTGGATGTGAGGTAATCAGTAGCCTTTGGGTCTGTGTTGTTTGCTGAAAGGGGAGTTAAGTCTCTGGAATGTCAGTTTGTTCTTAGCAGAACTCAAGGCCTGCATTTTAATTTTGAGTGACACACAAGTCTGGTGTAACATTTGACTGCCTGCAAGTCACAGAATCCTAAAATCAGTGTGGTTTGGGTTGGAAGGGACCTTACAGCTCATCTCATTTAAACTCTGCCATGGACAGGGACACCTTTCACCAGCCCAGGTTGTTCCAAGCCCTGTCCAACCTGGCCTTGGATTCTTCCAGGTATGGGGCAGCCACAGATCCCATTCCATTGTTGCAGTGATATTCAGATGCTTGTTATACCATACCTTCTTATATTCACTAGGATATTTATGTATTCTGAGTATTAAGATGGGTTTATTGGTTGCAAATTCACTGTTTTCCATCTGAATTTCAGTGGTGATTGAGTCCCAGAGGATTGCTGCAAAATGGAAACCTAAAGGGAACTGTGAGGAATATTGGTACCACCGATATGCAGGATTGGATTGAGCAATATCTGGTCTTGTGATTAAATGATACTGATGACTAAAAAGAAATTTTAGGTCAGTTACAGACAGGGAAGTTCTGTGTGAGTATTCTTACAGGGATCTTGTTTTGAGTAAATATCTGAGTTTTAAACAATAAATTGTTTGTGAAGAACAGGAGGAAACTGGGGCAGGGGATCACAAGCCGATACAATGTGAACTTCTGTGTCATATTTTGTCAGATAAGGACATAATAAGGACTGTTAGATGAGGAGTACCTGTCATAGCTAGGAGTAGTCAGAATCCTTGAGTCTTACAATCAGAATTAGAATCACAGAATGGTTTATGTTGGAAGGGACCTTAAAGATCATCTTGTTCCAAGCCCCTGCCATGGACAGGGACACCTTCCACCAGACCAGGTGGCTCAGACCCCTGTCCAGCCTGGTCTTGAGCACTTCCAGGAATGGGGCAGCCACAGCTTCTCTGGACCTGTGCCAGGGCCTCACAATAAAACATCTCTTCCTAATATCTAATCTAACCCTGTCTTCTCTCAGTTTGAAGCCATTCCCCCTTGCCCTGTCACTGCATGCTTTTGTAAAATATATCTTAAAGTATATAAATACATAAGGAATATTTTAGCCACTCATTCTTAAAACTAAGTTATGACTTTGACAGCTTCTTCCTCTGCTCAACAGATGCCATGTTGCCTCAGAAGAGGGGACAGATACCTTCCAGAATAGCCATGAGCAGTTTGTGGAAAGTGCTGGGAATTTTCTTAGTCTCTCTTCCAAGCGCCCCGTGTCTCCAGCCAGTCCAGCCCAGAGTGCTGCTGGTGTCGTTCGATGGGTTTCGGTGGGATTACATCTACAGAGTGCCCACTCCCAACTTCCACTATGCCATGAAGAACGGGGTGCACGTCAGGCAGGTGACGAACGTGTTCATCACCAAGACGTACCCCAACCACTACACCCTGCTGACCGGGCTCTATGCTGAGAGCCACGGCATCGTTGCGAACGAGATGTATGACCCTGTCCTGAAGGAAACCTTCTCCCTGAACAAAATGAACACCCACAACTCCAGGTTCTGGGAAGAGGCCAGTCCAGTATGGGTGACGAACCAGAGGGAAGGACACAAATCTGGTGCTGCTATGTGGCCTGGAACAGATGTGAAGATACATGGAGTATTGCCTACACATTACATGCCCTACAATGAATCTGTTCCCTTTGAAGACAGGGTAGCAAAGCTCATTGAGTGGTTTACATCAGAAGAGCCCATCAACTTTGGTCTCCTGTACTGGGAACAGCCTGATGAGACGGGACACGTTCTGGGCCCAGAAAACCCACTTATGGAAGCGATAATCAGTGACATTGACAGAAAACTGGGATATCTCATTTCTGAACTGAAGAAAGCAAAGCTGTGGGATGTGATAAATGTCATAGTCACAAGTGATCATGGAATGTCACAGTCATCCTCAGAAAGGCTCATTGAGCTTGATCAGTATGTGAGCAGAGAGCTCTATGAAGTCATCGACCACTCCCCTGCAGTAGCCATTTTGCCAAAAGAAGGTAGGAGCTACAGCAGTAATGTTCCTGAGGAGGAACTTGAGTATCCAAACTTTATAGACTGAGCTGCTGGTAGCAGCACTGGTGGCAGTAGGACGTCAGCCTTGAACAAGTACTTGCAGGATCCCTTTGTTCTTTTTGTGGGCTCTGTCAGAAGCCTGGATGGACTTTTAGAAAAGAAAAGGGAGCAAATCTGTTTGCTGTTGACTAATATTGCCAAGGATCCTTTAGTCCTTGTGAGAAGTAAGATAATCTAATGGCAGTGCCAAGGCTGAATGGTGCTCTAGATAGATAACACCTGAATGTTACATATCTTGCCTTTCATCAAGATGCTGAAGTCATAGTGGAAGAATTATATTTCTAACTCAAACAGTAAACTGAGAACAGATGGAGATTTGATAAAAAGAAAGCCTGTGTTGGCTATTTGATTGTCTGCCAGTTATTGTAGTTCACTTGAGATTTCCCCCCGTCATGCTGGACAGCCAGTCAGTTACACTCATACCATTTTTACTGAGATAAAGATGGGCAAGAACAATGTTGGAATCGAAATCTGAAATCTGGTTGCAGTCACCTAAGGGTTGCTGAAGTGCCAGGTGTATGTTTAGTGTCACTAATGCATCTGGTTTTTATTTTGATAATCAAGTACTGTAAACTACTTGGTGCAGAAGTGTAAACATGGAAAATAACACCCCTGTCCACACACACAAAAAAAAAAGTGCTACTTTGGAAGTTGAATTTCAAGGCAGCCTTCTGGAAAGATGTTTTTTAAGAATTCTGTAACATTTGCATCAGTTATGTATAGATAGCACTCTAATGCCTAAGCAGGAAGAGTATTTTGCAGAATTAAATGACCTCTAAGTCATTTAATTAAAGTATGAACAAATGTGTCTTGTCATTTATAATTTGAAGAATAGTCCAGATTAAAATGTGAGTATGTCCAAACTGAGGTCTCTGCTGCCTGAGCACAGTCAGGCCCTGTAGCTGGGTGCTGTTTCTCTCTGTGGTGATAAGAGCCAAGTTTGGAAGCTTCATCCCCATAGAGGCAAACAGGTTTGCCCAAGATGTTCTCATTAGTAAATAAAGAAGCTGTAAAAGTAAACTTCCGTGCTGACACCCCCCAGTGCACTAAAGGAGAACTTTAAGATGTGTAACTTGATTCTCCTGTCCGCTAAATGCTAAAAAGAAACAGTATCTTTGCTACAATTAGATGACAGAATAGTAAAAAAGCCATTTCAGTGGATTTCAGAAACAGCTTGGATTTGATTTTGCCCAGAGATTGAGGTATATATTACACTACCAATAAATAAGAATTAGTTTGGAGCACAGCTAAAATTCTTTCCTATTTCCTAATTCTGATAATTTCCTAATTCTTACCAGATGTTATTTTTATTATAAACAGTGAGTTTCACTGTCAGTTCAGGTATGAGCTAATATGTGCTTAAGTACATAACACTGATGCTTCTCCTGCTATTCAATTTGTCTTTCTTAAACCAAGGGAATGGTACAATTTAGTAAGAGTGAGAAAAAGTTTGAGTGCTTAAAAATGCAGCAATTTCTTTTAACTTTTTGACTTATCTGTTGTTTCCCCAAGAGATGGATTAAAGCCATTATTTAACCATTCTGGTGTATTAGTGTGTGTGGGGAAGTAATTAGATGTTTACAAAGATGGTACCTGTGCCACAGCTGGTGATGCTGGCGTTTTTTTTGCATTTAATATAAATATATTAATTCAAATAATTAGGATAAAATCAAGTTTGCTGTATTTGGGACTTCCTCTCACTGCCATCCCATATAGAAAGCTGGCATAGCAAAATTAACTTTATTACTAATATAGTTCTAGAAATGCTGCATTCGAGTCCCTCTTCTTGTTGCTGTAACTATCTCTGATACCTTCGCTTTTGCTGTCTCTTCTTGACCTTTGTTTTGTTTCTTAATTTAGTGATTCTTTTTTTTTTTGGTGCCAGTTTGAGATAAGAAACATTAATTTGTTTCCTTCAGAATGGACATATTAATGCATTTTCTTTCAGAATTTCTATACTAGATTCTAGAAACTGAAGGGGAAGAATAAGATGGATTCTTCAGAAACAGTTCCCACTTTCTCCTAAACATTTTTCACTGATATCCATTCAAAACTCCATGGATACTGGAAATGGCAGTCTGAAAGGGGCCTGCAGACACACAGTGCATTCAGCTGCACGTGTCACACAAATACTTACCTAAATCACAGAGCTGAGGGATTTGGTGTGTCACAGGAGTCTGCTGTTTGCACTCATGGAATCTGGCATTAAGTGGAGGTGGGGAATGAAGAAATTTGGTCAGATGTCAATTCCTGCACTTGCTTTTGTGTTCCCAGCTGTTTGTTCTGATTCCTCCATTCTGTGCTCTGGTGTTCCAGCCAGACTGACCAACTGGTTGTAGTTCTTCAGTGGCTTTTACTGGAAAGGCAAGCTCAGAAACTGGAAATAAGCAAATAAAGAATTGGAGGTGGAAAATGCCTAATTATTCAGTGTCAGTAGAGCTCTTGAGGGTTTGTGCTCACCTGACTAGGGAGGTGAAAGAGCAAGCATTGGGAATACAGAGGAGTAGCTCATGCTCTTGGGTGTTATTGAATAATAAAGGAAAGCAGCAAACTGCTTTAAAATAGATGAAAAATGTCACTTGTTTTTACAGCCAGCTAGGTGACAGAATTTGGCCTGAATGCAGCCATTACCTCACAAACAGGTTTAGGAGGTGTCTTCTTGCTTTCAGGCACTGCATAAAGCTAGGAAGGTTTGGTTCCTTTTCCAGGAGACAACTGAATGTTCTCTAACTCACTCCTGTGAGAAGCTTACATTCTGATAACTGAAATTAGGGATTTTTGTCTAAAATTAGCAAGGCAGTTATTGCTTGAGAACAGGCTGTGAAGTTTGGTGCTGAGGGGATCTTACCATGACTGAGGCTCTGAATTTCTCACAGGAACTTCTCTGCACACACTGATGTCTCTTACAGTTATAATTCACTTATGGGGAAGTGCATTTTGCCCTCTTCTTTCAGCTGTATTTTAACCACTGATGAGTTCAGCAAACACACTGGTATGTTTAATTTTTGTCTTTCGTCTCTTTTGTTTGTTTGAAGGCAAACTGGATGAAGTATATGAAGCTTTGGCCAGTGCTCATCCCAACATGACTGTATATAAAAAGGAGCAGATTCCAGATAGATTTCATTACAAACACAACAGGAAAATTCAGCCCATCTTAGCAGTGGCTGATAAAGGATGGGAAATTGTACATAACAAGACTGATGGTTTTCTATGTAAGTATTCTGTCTTTGTAGTGTTTTGCTATATCTTCCAAGGCAGTGACCTTATGTGGTACTTTATTTCCTAGTATCAGCAACCAATGTTCATCTTTAATTTTTTTTAAAGCTGGGAGGGCAAACTAAACTGTGTGAAATTTATAATTTTTTCCCTGATGGGATGGGAAGCACCCTGCTGTTTGTGGACCAGGAGCTGCAGTTACTGTTTCTTAAAATATTAAACTTACTGAGATAAGATCAATCACATGTTTTAGTGGCCCCATACTTGAGGTCTTTCAGGATGTAGCAAACCAATAAGCACTTCCTGAGAGATTAAAAACCAAGGTTTTAACTGAATGTGTTGAGTAGAGAGTGAATAGGGTTGTTTTATCATGTTTTATTTACTGTAGAAGGGTTGAGTTGGAAAATTCAAGAACATTTTCTGAAAGTTTTCAGCTTGTCTGGATGCTACCCTTAGAGTAACCTGTTTCTATTGTTACAAAGAGTCTCTGGATATTGTGTTACTGCACACCAGCCATTTTCATTAGCCTTGGAGGAAAAAATGCATTCTAGGTGATTTGGAGGAATAAAACCCCCAACACTTTCAAGTTCCTCACCTCACAGTTTTGAGATCTATTACAGGTAGAGACAGTGAACTGTAACTTCTTGGTAACCTAAAATACAGCTGTTATATGGTCAGTTCTTACATTTCTAAATGAGAACCTTTTGAACTTTACTGCTGGTTATGAACCTGAAGAGTGTTATCAGTAAGACTTAACAAGATTTTCAGTAACTGCTGAGAGTACCTTCTTGTTGCCTATGTGTTTGACATGTTCCCAGGTTTTAATGCCCCTGTCAGGAATGGGCACTGGATACCCACCAGTGAGTTCTTCTTCCTTGTTGAGGACTTGATGCTGCACAAAATTGGACAAAATGTCAGAATGTCTCCTTGGAGTCACACAGTCTGATTCTACATGTTTTTTAAAATTTTCTCTAAGAGATCTGGACCAGTTGCAAAGTTGGAGTTTTTCCTTGAGGAAAATCAAGGAAGTGTGGATGTACACAGTATGCCATTGACAATGCTGTTGGTGCCATATGAGCTCACTTTTTTCCCCCCTCTTTGTTAAATAGTGTTCTCTGTTGTGGGTTTTTTAGGTATTTTTTCTTTGTAGTTCTCTTTGGTATTTGCTAGGAGACATTTGTGCTGCCAATCAAAACAATCCTCCCTAAGGATGGCTGTGCCTTTTCTGGATTCTGCTAATTCTAGGAAAATTTTCAATGCTTGTTTTGCAACTTTGGAATATTGACCTTTATCTATCTTTTATTTCTAGTTGGTAATCATGGATATGACAACACTGTACCAGAAATGCATCCCATTTTTTTGGCAGTTGGGCCTGCTTTCAGAAAGAATGCCACCAAACAATTCATGAATGCTACGGACTTGTACCCCTTACTGTGCCATCTGCTTGGCATCAACCCACTGCCCAACAATGGTTCCTTCAATGCTGTGAAGGATATACTTGCTGAGAAAGTTCCTGCAGCCCGTAGAGCAGATTCCTACTCCACTGTGATAGGAGTCTTCCTGGGCAGCTTGCTTGTTTTGATTTTTACTGCAGTTTTTGTTAAGCATTTTGTTCTTGCCCAAGCAAATTCCATGCAAATCCGACACACCGAAGTTGCTCAGCCACTGCTGCAAGATTAATAACACCTGGGATTATTTCCTGTTTGAGGCTTAAAATAAGCCTATACAAAGAAAATAAACAATGGAGGTGGATTAGCATGAATATGTGGAGTGAAAGGAGATGGATGCTGATCCATTGGTACTCTGGGGCATGTACAGACCAGGGATGGAGAGAGAGCATGTTCCTGTTTCACCCTGCAGCCACTTCATCTTCCAGGGCTTGAAGATATCCTGGGTCAGCCTGGGAAGCTCTGTGTGTATGTAGACCTGTAGTGACAACAGACTTCAAATACCTTGTTATAGCTATTTTTAGGGAAATAACATCAACTGGGGTGCACTTCACAGACTATTAAATGGTGATTTCATTTCTCATCCTCTTTTTTGTTTTATTCTTTGAGGGTTTTTTAGAGTCTCTTTGATTTTAACAAGTCACTGAACGGTACTAAACTTCTTTGTTAGTATTTTTCTTCCCTACCCAAGGAAGCTTTTGCATAGTTCACCATTACAGATAACTTGGTTGGTTAAATCCTGCAGGAAAGAACATTATTATTCAGCTGGGTCATGCAGTGCTAGGTGGCTAAGTTTCAAGTACATATATTTCTTCAAATTACTGTGTTAGCTGTAGCCCCAAAATACAAATCTTAAGTGGTATTGCCTTTAGCAATCAGTATTAAACTGCTTGATTCTTAATACTTTAAAAATGTTTTTAAGTAAATACAGGTTTTTACCACTTTAGATATGATTTCAGGTAAATGTAGGTCTTCATGTTTTTCTATTTCCTGTGCACTGCACTAAATTTTCGAGGAGTTCCATGCAGCTGGCAGGATAAAGACATGTACAAGCACCACACCTGTATATCCAAATGGAATATTTTCTATTTCTGTGGTGCTAAGGGAAGTGAGTAAGTTAAGGTTTCAGAGTGTTGTCAAGCTTGTCCCTGGTCTGCTAGTGGAGACTCTGAGTTTGACTTTTGTCTTGTGCTTTATGTGTTCTGTCTGGGTGGGCTCTGAAATGGGATGATCAGGATTACACATGCAGTTTAAGGGGCGGCTGTATAAATCTTAAGCCATATATGTTCTTAAATCTGAAAAAGCACACTTTAGTAAAAAAAAAAAAAAAAGGTGTAAGACTGGAGTTTATTTTTTCCAGAGGAAAACCTCTGTCAGGGGAAAATATTAATTCTGACTCAACAAAGGTACATATTCTCATTCTTTTGTATGTAGCAATAAATCTTCTTGCAAGTGTAGCTGTGAGGTTTTTTGTGAGCTCACTTAAATGGTGAGAATCCGCTGACTAAAGTTGGTATGAAAAATGTTCTGCAGTGAGGAAAGTTGTCTATTGTCAGACTTCTCCCCTTCCCCCTGTGAGATGTTAGTATTCCTCAGCACTTTGTTGCTGAGTACAATGCCTGAAGGAGAAAGAAACTCTCAAAATTAGTGCAGAAATAGCAGATTGGGTGTTTTTAAATGCAATTTATGTCTGTATTCACAGCCCCCAGCAGAGGGCAAGGATGGGAACACCTCGGCTTTGGATGTGCAAGGGCATGACAGTGAGCACTGCAAGAGCAGGGCTGGAGTACAAAATTCCTTTTGCTGGGCTAAATTCCAGACCTAATGAAGATCTGTTGTGTTCCTCTGCGATGGCAGGGACACTTGCTTGGCAGCAAGCTGCCTTGCAGACAGATGTGGACCTTTCCAGAGGCCACATTTGGGTGCAGTGAATGCTTCAGAGGGAAGGCAATGAAATAGCCCAACATCTTAGTAGCTTTAAGAAGGCAGGAAAATGCAGGTCTGTTGGAAGACAGCCCCCAGATTTGGGGGATGTATATGAAACCCTGTGATTTCCAGCTGACTCTGTGCTGTTACTGTCCTGTGAACTGCCTTGTTTTCCTGCATTGCCATTTTCTTAAGAAAACACTGCAGGAAAAGGTCTGTAAGGCTGATTCTTAGTGCAGCTGGCCCTTAGCTGTGCCTGAAGTTGAATTTGCTGGCACAGGTAAAACTGAGTGCTGCAGGGGCTCCAGCTGAGCCACAGCACCAGTAATGTGTTCACAGCAGTTTTCAGAGAGCAGGGAAGCCTGAGCACAAACCCCAAACCTCTGAGTTGTTACTCATCCCTTCCCTACCCACCTGTGTTTGCACACAGCAAACTGATGCACTGAGTCCACCTTGTCTTGCTTATTTGCAGCTTAAAAATGAACTGTAGCACAAGTGTACTGTGTGTTTAAAGGAATATCTGCAGGCTTTTGATAAGACAGTGACAATTGTCATAACAATGCCATAACCATCACCTCTAGCTTCTGCACTTTGGAACTTGTTGCTTTAGAAGAAATTCTTCTTACTGCAGTAGTTTCATAGCAGTGATTGTGGCAGATGTAACAATAACTGGGTTGTAATCTCAGAGCTTTTCCTTAAACCTCACTTAAATTGTGGCAAGTGTAGTTCTATCATCAGCCACAGTGACCCTTAAAATCAAGGAGGGGGCAAAGTTTGTCAGAGTTGATCAGCCATTTGGGACTTAGATTTACCTGCCCAAATAGGCAACAAGGGTAGAGCAGTAGGTTCCCCCCAACAAAGGGTTGGGTAACAGTAATATCAAATAGGCTGGGGACAGGAATGTGAGAATTGTTGATGTCATTGTTCTGTATTGCACTGTGAGGCCCTTCTTTGAGGAGGGCAAAATAAAACTTTGTAAAAAAAAAAAATGAAGGGAATCTTGTAGCATTTGGGTATTTCAGATTAGGGTCAAACATTTATTCTTAGGTGTATTTGCAGGTACCTCTTGGGTAGTTCCTTGTTAGGACATTTGCCCAACTGTTTTCAACTTACTGGGTGTGAGCTTAATGAAATTGAAAGCACAGATGATGCCACTGGAGAAAAGTAGCAACTTTTTTTCTGATGTGACATTTTGTCAGACACCTTTTTGGGTGGGGGGGATGTGGGATTTGGTTTCTGTGATACTTTCTATGATTGTACAAACAAGTTTATTGGAAAGAGAATTTGAGTACACTGTACTGCTTGTAATTTAAACTTGGAAACCAAGAATGATGCATGATATGTTTCATTACTGACCTGTTGAGCATAAAGATGTCAAATGTTTTCTTTGTTTCTTCTTGTTTGGAAATGCTGAAGTTAAAAGAAATCTTTGCTATAATGCTGTCAAGCATGGAGTGCTGGCTTCACTGAAAACACTTCTGGAAAATAAAACTTGGACTGGGGGGAGATGACTGGGGGAGAAAGGTTTCAACTTGTTTGCATACCAGCTACTCTTTGGAATCTGCAAAGTGTATGCCTTTGTTAAAAATAACTGGAAGTGTGATAGAAGTTTGGAATTTTAGGTCACAGTTCTTGTATTAGAGACTTGTTTCCCACCTTGCTGCCATATATGGAAAAAACTGCTTTCAGTTACCAATAGTGGGAATCCAGTTTCTTTTACTAAAAAAAAAAAAACCTTCCAGACTTTCTTGGTCACGAGTTGCAGTAATACTGCTGCAAGAAGTGCATTCTCAAAAAAATTTAAAAAGCAGAAAAATCAGATTCATTAAATCACTTAGGTTGGAAAAGACCTTTAAGATCATCCAGTCCAACCATTAACCCAGAACTGCCAAGTCTGTTGTAAGATGAAATGATGTGCAAACTGACTTCTCATACAATCATAGAATAGTTTGGGTTGGAGGGGACCTTAAAGATCAGCTCATTTCAAAGCCCCTGCTCCTCTCACCTCTGTCAGAAGTGTGAACAGCAGAATCTTCACTTCATGTGGGAGAAGGACAAATGTGCAGTGGTTGGGTCCTATTCTGTAAAATGGAAATTTAACAGGCTTACGTCCCAGTCTTCTTCCCTGCTTAAATAATTCCATGGATGCTGTGTTGGCCATATCTATGCTGCTGTATAAAACTTTCATGTTTGCCCTACAGTAAAGGTGATATAAGCATTTATTAGATAGACAGTAAACTACAAAAATTGTTGCAAGCACATGAAAATTGTAAATTCAGTAGTGGTATCAGCCTTTCCATAATGAAATCCGAATCTGAATCCTATTAACAAACCTCTAATACTGTTTTTTTTTCAATAAAAGATGCTACCATGCATGTTACAGCAAACATCTGTCCCTGTGGTCTGGTCCTTGGAGGTACACAAAGTTGGTGTATTTTCACAGGCAGTGTATAGGCAGCAAGTTACTGAAAGCAGTGTTTCAGAGCTGTAGTCAGGTAAAATCAGCTCAATTTTGGAACTGTTTCTGTGATGCCAATGCCCAAAAAGCACAGAACGCCAGAGGGGTTTGCTTTAGGGCTGCTGTACCCAGTGTGGAGAGTTCCTGTATGGAGGCAGTCAGTATAATAAAACATCTGCCTTCAGTGCTGGGAAATGTCACTAAATATTCCCTATTCCTCTCTAAACTGCAAAGCCAGTTAAGGGTTAGGGACTTCCCCTGATTTATGGTACCCTGTGTGACCATTGCTGAGTTGTGTCTATTTAGCAAGTCATGAAATGTTGGCACAAACTACCGTCCCTTTATCACAGCCTTGAGGGAGCACAAGCCACAACTTTGCTGTTCTTATTCTGAACTGGCTGCTCAAAAGGAAATCAGCCACTGGCTTTCATGAGAAATACTTCACACAAACCAGAATGAGGCAGTGGAAATGTTTTGTCACGTTTAAGGTTCTGTTGTTGAAAATAATAATCCTTAAATAAATCAATTGCATGCCTTAAAGACAGAAAGATGTTTTTTCTAGATTCTCTTGATTTGTACATGATCTGTATGAAACTGCATGCACAAGAGCTACTCTGAAACCCTTTGTACCAGGAAGAACACTCAGCACCTTTACAGACCGCACTATGTCTTTGGAAATGAAAATAATCAGCAGTACAATTGGAATATAGTTTATCTTACTTAACACTTAAATTTCCTTTTCAAACCCTTTCCACAGTGGCACTGCCTCATCATCCTGCTAAAGGGAGGAGGAACAGAGGGTGATAAGGATTCCCACCAGACACAGCCTCCCACTGGTTTCACAGCAGCTCAGTGCCTGTAGCAGTTCTCATCAGAATGGGCTGCCTTAGAGCTAGGAGGAGAAATGCATTTAGGCCGTGATTTCCCCAGCTGTAGCAACATTCCTATTTCAGGTCAAAGTTCTGCCATCCTGCTTCAGTCAGCATTTACAGTTCTGGTCACCAAAGCCTTGCTGGTAACTTTGGCACCTGCCTGGGAGGGGATGCACGGAGGAACTGAGAGCACATGGACCACATGCTATGTGAGAGCTGCTGGGGGGAAGGAACAGAGTGGAGAAAATACTGTCCTAACCAATTTTAGCTTCTAGAAGAGAAGCCAAAACTCACAGATAGAGGACAGAATGTTTGCCAGAAAGGTAAACTCAGTCAAGCCTTTCCAAACACAGGTGATGCAAAGCATCTCCAGTAATTCTCTGACTGACCCTCTGTGGACCCCGCTCTGGATTAGAAGAATTACCAGAACCTAAAAAAACTCTCTCCAACATAGGAATTCAAGCATCCTTCCTTTTACAGCATTACCTAAGCCTAGTTCTACCCTGCAACACATTCCCTTTGTAGTTACTCATTAACCTGACCTCTGGTGCATGCAATTAATTAATTTAAATATAGCAGGATGAGGAAGTGACTCTGTGTTCAGTCCACCTACTGCTCTAGAATATCAACAGGCTAAAATCCAGTACTCTGTCAGTAACAGCACAGATTTTTCAAGGGGCCTGAGCCTTTTTCAATTAATCTGAACCCTTCCAGTTCAGATTAATTTAGAGTAAACCATTAGTAAGTAATAATGAGTAGTCTGAAAAAAAAAAAAAAAGAGCAGAAGTAGTTAGGTTTTGGATTGTGTTTTTAATCAAGTACAATGGAATCCCAAGACGGGAAGACACACCTTACTAAAACTTCCACACATTTGTAAAACTAAAGTTTATTTTTTCCAGTGGGCAGTTCTAAGTAACCCCTTCTCTCCAAACTTCCTGCTCCCACTCTGCTGGATCATTAAATGGCTGTGGCAAACACCAAACTGCAATGAATCTGAAGTTGTGAAAGAGAAAGCCCATTGCTACCACATACCTCTGTCATTTTATTTTTAAAACCATCATACTTGTAGGAAAAGGACTTGATAACTGTTGTTCTCTTTTTGGGTTAGCAATAACAATTTAATCTCACTGAAAGATAAGGTACTGTTTAAGGCTTTCTTAATCAAACTGTTTTTTGTAGCAAGTTACTAGATGACCATTAACAAAGAATCAAGAGTTTCAATTAGCAGTTAGCTCTCGTCTTCAGCAGGAATTTGCATCTATGCACCTCAAGCATTACAGAGAATTTATTTTTTGAGATAAGATCTGCTAACTTCTTCCTTTAAATTTTCAGGGTTTAAAATAGAAGTTTGAAATCCTTGCTTGATGACATGCACATCAAACTTCCAGTTGTTGCTTTTTAGCACAACAGCCTTCAAGAGGCAATTATGAGCTGGTACATAGGGCAGAACCACCTTTATCTCCAAACCACCTTCAGCAGAATTTACTCCTGAGAAATTTTGATAGGGTTCAGGAGCATTGATTTTACACTACAGCTGATGAAACTGGGTAATTCAAAGACTCCCAGGTTAAACTGACTTTCTTGAGATAAGGCAGTAGTGCCATCCCAGCTGGACCTGTGGATCTAAGTAATCCAGAGACACATATCGAGAAATGTCAGAGCCACCTGCCCAGGCTTATGTAAGTGCTTGCACATAGTTTATTGCTCAAAATAGAAGAGATATGCACCACTTCTTTAATCACTGACTTCTATTTTCTTTCTCAAAAATTTCTTGTCACATTGCTGCCTTAGGGTAGAAACAGAAGTCTTGGATCCTCTCTTTCCCCAAATTTAAGGGCACACCAGAATATACTCTCTAAACAAAACTAACTCCTAACTCTCAATGAAGTTTTTCTTTCCAACACAGGTGCAAGAACACTAAAAGTAGTAAATATTAATTTAATACAAAAAAGCAATTATCATTTACAAATATTAAAATTCACTTTGTCTATCCTGGCTAGTCACACTCTGGAGTCTCATTCTGAAAGTATTCAGAGGCTTGAATGAAACACTAAGCATCCTTATTTTGTTAAGCATCTCTTCCAGTAAAAAGCCACCTGTTTACTGTTTGGTTATGAAAATATTTTTATCTGACACTAGTCACACAAATCAGCAGGGTCTGGCTGTACAGTATTTTACACAGATAAAGTGCATCAAACAAAGAATGCCATCCAGTGCAAATTGAAACTGTTTTCCTGAAATCACAACGTAGGAAGCGAGGCTCGGCTCCCCTGCGCTATCCAATCAAAGGATCGTCGTCGTCGCTCTGTAACTGGAGCCGGGCAAAGGGCCGGGAGGGAGCCACTCTGTTCTTGGAGACGATGATGATGCAGGTGAAAGTGCTGAGCACCATGAAAACCCCGATGACGATGCCAATGGCCTCAGGGACGCTGATGCACCACTGGTCAGCCAGCAGGCACTTGGTGTTGGCGAAGGTGCCGTTGTGCGGCCGCGGGGCGAGCCCCAGCACGTGGCACATCATGGGGTAGATGTCCACGTTGGCCAGGCTGCCCTGGCCGTAGCCGCGCCGGAAGGCCGGGCCGCGCGCGGCCAGGAAGGGGTGCATGCTGGGCAGGGCGTTGTCATAGCCGTGGTCCCCCACTGCAGCGGGCAGAGCACACAGTCAGTGGCACAGCCTCTGCTGCAGAGCCGCTGGTCCCCTCCCCATCTCCCCCGCCCCCAAAGCAAAGGCGAATGCACAACATCAAAGCAGCTGTTGGATCAACCGCAGAAAAAAGAGTTCCTTCCCTCTTCCCCCAAACCCCACAAGTCTTTTCCCATACTGGCCTTTCCCCATGGTTCTCCCTCCTATTAATCTCTTTTCCTGTCAGTGCTTAACATTTCCAGTCTCCCCCTTCCCATTCTTCCCGCCAAAGTTGAAAAGGAGGTTGCCATTCCACAATGAGTCAGTAGCTAGAATGCAAATTTTTACTCCTCAGATTTTGGAAAGACATCTCTCCTTGCAGAATGGACACTTTCATTACTTATTAAAAATCAGGCACCTTTCCTTTGACAGTGTTCAATTTGAGCATACTAAATACCCTCAATTCATGCTTATCAGATAAGGTACTTCAGCTGAAGGGACACCCAAAGAGTCAAAACCAAAAGACAAAGGATCACTGTGACTCTGGCAGGCACATAGCAAAACCTTTATGGCTATCAGATCAAGAGAACTTGGACATCTGGTAGGTTTTTAAGATTGACTATAAACAGCTGAAGAACAACCACTGTTAAATCTCCTAATAGCATTCCTGAAAAACCTGTCCAAGGTGCCAGAGTCTCTCACAGCACAGTATTTGAGTGACTGCATTTGAGTCATTTCTTAGGAACAGTGGAGGAATATCACTGAGAACTGTTTCCTTGGGTGTTTCCTGAAGCTTCTGATGCAAAACATCCACATTCCAACTGATTAGTTGATACTCACCACTTCAGTGAGCTTCCACTAGTCCTTTTTAATGTTTTCCACCATTCTGTTTGTTACCACATCTTGATTGTTTTGACTCATGTTTCTAGATTGTTTTCCCTGCCTTTTACTACTTGTTTGTTCTGAACAGAGCTACTCCAAGTCCCCTCTCCAATGAAGTTGCCAATTTTTCACCTCTGAAGTAGGATTCTGGCGTGTGGAGTTACTGGTACACTTGGCAATCACTGTGCTGCCACTTTGTCTGTGAAGACAATGAACCTTAAACAGGCTTTTAGGCTAAAGCCTCCCATGTCTGATTCTGGGAAGCCTTCACAAATAAAATTGATTTGAAAAGAGGTTTACTTCAACTGATACAATGCTGATCCTTATAAATATTCACTTACTATTTTTAGGTGCATGAAATTGAATCTAAGCAGAAACAAGAAAAAGAGAACTCTGATCAGACAACACCTGTGCTATGAGTTGCCAAATTGAAATTAATTGTAGCAAATCCACGGGGAAATTAAAATATAAACACATCCTGCATTAAAAAGCAGTACTTCTGTACAAATACTGAAAAACCCTGAACTTAATTCTGCCAAGAGCAGACAGTAAGATCAGCCAAACTGGGTGCAGCCAGGACTTTACACCACTCAACACCCTGTCACTAACAGCAGTTGTACAGGGAAGTATCCAGGAGGGATACCCCTGACCCTACCAACCAGCCTGAACTGTTGGCTGCTCAGAAACTTCCCAGAAGTTGGTACTTTTGTATGTAATTTCTATTAATGGATTTTCCTACCAAGCATCTGTCCAATTACTTTCTGAACACACATATACACACATAAACACGGAGCCTTCATCTCCAACCAGAATTACAGGTTAGAATTTTCTATTACAACAAGGAAATCTATCTGGAATTTCTTCTTTGAGATACACTTTCATGTGACTGTTGCATTTTTTCAGTTAATTATCCATGCCTCTTGTATGCCAAAAAAACCCTGCCTGTGGAACACTTGGAAATATAAACACATATATATACACACATGCATATATATGTATGTGTAATTTGACATTCTAGCAGGAAGAAAGTGCTAGCTTAGCAAGACACTGAGAAGTGACACCTGTTGAGTTTTGTCTTTCAAACATGCTGCTGTGTTCCTATTTTTAGTATTTCCTGCCATTTATTTTCATTCCCTAGAACATGTATTGTAATATTGAATGGTGTGTGTTGCATGCTTTGATTATTCATCCCTACATATGTGTTTTATATACAATAAAAAGTTAAACCACATCCAGGGAAAGCTTGACACAGACTGCTAACCTGCCTAAGATAACTCAGACTATTAAGTTGAACATGACAAAGTGTTTCAGCCAACAGAATACTCCCCATGTCCTCCTCATCTGTTAAACACTCCAGGCTCAGGCTGAGAATGTTCTAGAAAATGCTGCATATTCGAAACCTGCACAGTGCCAGGACCCCCCTCGCTAAAGGAGAACCATCCTGCAGCTGGCTGGAATAGGAACAAGGCAGTTTACCCACACAAACCACAGAGGAACACACACTTACACTTGGAAAGGGACTCGTTCTGTACGATTGTCCATCCTTCATCTGCAACCAGAATTATGGGCTGGATTCTCTTGTGATGGCGATAATGGAATCTGTCTGGAATTTCTTCTTTCAGATAAACCTTCATGTGACTGTTGCAATTTCTGAGTAAGTTATACACATCTTCTTTGTCTGCCAAGGAAAATACTGCACATGAAACAGCTGGAAATTAACTCCTGTTTACTACAATAATCTGTCATTAAACCTAAGATGCATTATATCAAATTAATTATTTTTAAAAAAAGCACATAGAAAAGGAATTTTTTTCATGTCCCTTATGAAATGCTGCAACGGTTGAGGTGAATTTCAAAATCTGCTTTCATTTTAAAATCAGACTCCTCCCAGATGTGGGTTTGGACCTACAACTCAACTTACCATATGGGCTTGAAGGACAAAATTCAAGCAGAGAAATTAAGAGAAAGCAATCACCCCCTCAAGTAGCCAATATTTTAATATTTTATCCAATGCAGTAATTTTTTTTTTTTTTTTTACTGTATGAATCACTTTGTTCATTAGTGTGGCCACAGAGAGGCCAGCAATGTCATGATTTCAGACATGCCTGCTGGGGACTACTCCAAGATACAAAAACTGAATTCATGGTATGAAATCTTAGGTTTCACTCCCAAAAATAGAAGTGGTAAAATGATCAAAGTTGGGACTAGATTATTATTTGGAAATTTACACAATGATGTTTTTTATTCTGAATAAACACATGGGTTTATTTCATGCTCACTGTGAATGACAGCTGCATAGATTAAGTGATCAACAAGAGAGCAGCCAAACTCAGTACCTACCTACTTTCTCAACCACCTGCACCAGGATCGTCCTCATTAGCCACAGCAATTTGACAAGAAATTCTCCTTGTCCCAATGATTGCCAAAACAAACTTCAACCATCATTCTTTAGCTCACTCATTATGTCAAAGTTCTGCAACCTGAACTCCATAGGTTTTGCAAAAGATTAGAACAGTCTAGCATACTGTGCACTCTTTAGAGAGGCAAGATAAACAAGATTTAATTCTCAGTATATGCCTTAAAATATAACCAAACCCAAACATACTCTGCCTTGGCAGCACTGCAGCAACAGGAGTCCTGTCTATCAGGGTGTAGTTATTGCGCCCAAGGCATTCATCCAGGACAATCAGCTTCTCTGCAGAACACGAGGCCATTCCATGGTCACTTGTTATTATGACATTTACAGTGTCCCATAGGCCCGATGCCTTCAGCTTGTTCATAAGGAAACCAACATGTTTATCCACTTCTTCCAACACTCTGTGCATGTTCTGGGTGTCGCTTGGGCCGTACTTGTGCCCGCTTGCATCCGGTTCTTCCCAGTAGAGCACAGCAAAATTGACCACTGGGTCAGAGCTGTTCAGCCACTCAACAATTCTCTCCACTCTCTCCTCAAACCTCACTGAGAAGTTGTACTTCATAAAGAAATGAGGGGTCGTGTTGTTGATTTTCACATCACTACCGGGCCACATGGCAGCAGCACTTGCTCCCTTTCCCTGCTGTTGATTTGTTACCCAAATTGGAACTGCATCATTCCACCAGAAGGGATCTGAATCGTTGAACTGTGAAAATTTTTTCTTGGCATCTGCATCGTACATGTCATTAGCCACAATGCCGTGGCTTTCCTCATACAAACCGGTCACTATGGTGTAATGGTTCGGGAAGGTCTTGGTGATAAAAGCATTCATGACTTCTTTTACAAGCACACCATCCTCAATGAATTCCTGGAGATGAGGAAGTTTGTAGGTTTCCAAGTAATCAGCCCTGAAGCCATCAAAGGACACGAGAAGCAACTTGGGTACCGAGTCACCAGCTGAGCAAGCACAACAGAGGAGGATTCCAGCAAAAAATAAAATCAACATCGAGCTCATTGTGGAGACTTTGAAGCACTTCCAGCAGGTAATCAGATGCACCTGAAAAATTTAAACAGACAAGGCATGTAACCAAAACAATTCTACTGTGACCAGTTTAACCAGCTATACATTATATACATCTTCCTTACAGAGGGTAATTTCTAAACACCCAGTCTAAACAACCACTCAGGTCAATAGTGGATCTTCCTACTGACTTCAGAGGTTTCTCACATATTGTCAGAGTTTTTCATACATTAAAACAAATGTGCAGTGAGATTTTTTCCACAGAAGACTAAATGAAAGGAAGAATTGTTTTCTTTTGATCAGTTACTCCATTGTTATGTGTGTCCTATTCCAATTCGACATTCCAAGACAGAAAATCAGTATTTTTCCTCATGTTCCAGCACAGGCACAAACACTTGAAAAGTTCCAGACCCACATTTAAGAGTCCTCTTAAATTCTTAAGAGCCCTAAATTCTTATTACACATCACTGCTCAGATCAGAAGCCTATTTCCTGCTATAACTGTAATTATCCTTTTCCATCTCACTTTCCCTTTTATGGTTTCCACCCTCTAGAGTTGCTGGAAGACTTTTCAGCCTTTCAGCATCCCCATTTACTCATTGCTCATTCATACTCATACACAGAACTGCCAGGAGTAACTTCTCCTTTCCTTCTAAGCTGGTCTAAAATCTACCATAACAGCATTTAAATCTGCTCTTCCCATACCACACTTTTCTCTCTATTAAAAAACCCAATATTAATAACCTTAGCTATGAGGTAAGTATTTCTCAGCAAGAAATTAGTGATTATTATGAGTGCCAGGTATGCTTTGTAAGCTTTTACCTCCCTTAATGTATTATGTGTAACTTATAGGAAGGTACAGAATGATGCTCTCAATCTTTAAAAAAGAGGAAGTGAAGCTCCACATTTCACAAAACTTTCTGCAATGTTGTTAGGCAGTGCATTTGCTTTTCAAGAAGAGCACCATTCTGGGAAATTTTCCCTTTGTATTTCTTCTATCCTTATCTTCATGTGCAGACAAACTGTGATTCTAGGAGGCACAGCCGCTGACTTCCAACATTTTTAACATCAACCCTTTCCCACAAGCTCCGTAAAACGGCAGGTTTATTTTAAAGGTGTAAGGAGCTTTAATGTCAGCTGTAGCTTTAGCAGTGACGGGAATTCAAAGTACGGGAAGCCACCCCCCCAGCCCCAGTTTCCAAGTTAAATGGTCTGCAGAACATACAAAAGTTACGAGGATTGTCAAAAACAGCATTAAGACATCTCTTAGCACCGAGGACTTGGAGCACACACGCCTTTTAAAGGTGAAAAAGGAGAAAATGAAGGGGAAAAGCAACGCAGCGGCTCTATCACCCCTTCGATGTTGTCAGGTGCTTTGAAAAACAGAACCAGAGTTTTCCACAGCGCAGTAAGACACAGACCCGCAGCGTTCCCTTCAAACGCGCCGCAGCTGCTCAGCACTGCTGTTTTTATACACAAGTGGCATATTCTAACCAAAAATTAACTCTGTCCCAGGCAAACCCAGCGAAACAACCCAGCCATGAAATACCACCAGCACTAGTCCAACCTGCTCCCGAACCTCCAGACCAGGTTTTGGAGTCGCTCGGTTCGGCCAGAACGGAGGTTATTCCGCCTGCAAAGCGCACACACGCGGCACCGCCGACCAACCGGGCGTTCCGCCTGTCCCTCACCCGCACTCAGACCGAGCTCACCGTCCCCACAGCCTCCCGCCGCGGGACACCCCGGTCCCCACCGGGGCCCCACCGTGAGGCGCCGCTCCGACTCCGCTCGGGCCGGGACGAGCGGGCGGCACCGGAGGTGACCGGGGCAGCGGGGTGGGAGTTCAGCGCCTGCGCACCCGCCGCCCGCGCAGCCCCAACCGACAACTGACGGGCCTGGGGGGGGCGCGGGAGCTCGTCGGTGCGCGCGGCCTCCGCACGCTGTGATTGGCTACAGGCCCACTGGCGGGAGAGCCGATTGGCTGCGGCGCGGGGGCGTGGCGCTGTGATCTGAGGGGGGAGCGGGAAGTGAGGGGCCGTGAGGCGGCCCTGAGGGCTACGAGGGGGCTCTGGGGGTAGGGGGCAATTTCTGTGCCTGACGTGTCCCAGGGTCAATTAGATGTAAAAGAGTGCTGAGATTTTCAAGTTCAACCTATGGCCGATCACTGCCTTGTCAACTAGACCACGTCTCTCAGTGCCGCGTCCAGTCTTTCCTTAAACACGTCCAGGGACACTGCCTCCCTCGGCAACCCATCCTACTGTCTAACCACTTTTTGTGAAGAAATTGTTTTTAATGTCCAGCTAAAAACCTCCCGTGGTGCAACTTGAGACTATGACCTCTTGTCCTGTCCTTGTTCCTGGGAGCAGAGCCCGACCCTCACCTGGCTGTTCCCTCCTGTCAGGAGTTGTGCAGAGCCAGAAGGTTCTCCTGAGCCTCCTTTTCTCCAGGCTGAGCCCCCCCAGCTCCCTCAGCTGCTCCTCCTCAGCCCTGTGCTCCAGCCCCTTCCCCAGCCCCGCTCCCTTCCCTGGACACGCTCCAGCCCCTCCATGTCCCTCCTGAACTGCGGGGCCCAGAGCTGGACACAGCCCCCGAGGTGGCCTCAGCAGTGCCCAGCACAGGGGACAGTCCTGCCCTGGCCCTGCGGCCACACACCGGGGTGAAGGGGGCAGAGCTGAGGGGAGCCATGGGGGCTGTAGGATGAAGCCCTCCCAGCAGAGCAATGCGGGGTTTGTGAGGGATGTGTTGTACCCCCAGACCGGGATGCAGCTCACTTTGGGGCTGTTTGCTAGGCTTCCCATTGTTGTAGAAGGGCACCGTGAGGTGAGGCTGTGATGGGACACATCCTTAGGAGTGTCCCTGTGTTTTCCCAGCACGCCCATAACCTGCCTCCTGCCTCCTTTGCAGGTGCCTGGCAGCTCCAGGATGTCCCCTTTTTGAGGCAGTTCTGCTTGTCAGCATGACTCCTCCATGACTCCATCTCCCTTTTGGTCACACAGCTCTGTCAGTTGGCTGTTGATATTCTTTCACACACATCACCTTTTTGTGGTCTCTTGTGGAAAAAAAAAAAAAACAAAACTGTTTCCTCTAAAACTCAGAATACAGGCAGCAAATGGTCAGGTGTTGCTGAATGTACTCTGAGTGCCACTGCAGCAGTGTGTGCTACAAATTAAGATCTGTTTTGGGTCCTGGTATAAATTTGCTTCATAAATTAAGGCAAATTGTTTACATTCCCATGGTTATCCTTTTTATTATGAGAAGGGATTAGTAATTCTGCAAAACCTGTCAAGTTACTATGAGATCAGCTCTATGTAAATAGAGAAATTAAGCACAAATCATCATTATTGTAAATTTCATCCAAAAAAACTGAGAAAAAGACATGCTTATGGCTTCATAATTGGCTGAAGTAGATCTCAGTTTCATTTTGTGTACCCTGCTAGATGTTTATTCTGCAGGAGGTGTAGATTTCAGCTTGTTTCTTCCTAATGGCTTTCACATATGTATGAGTTAGGCAGGTTTTGCTACCTGTGTGTGCCAGCTGTGGAGTGGCTCTAAAATGTGGTATAATAGGCTGAATAAGTGACACGCCCCTGACTCACCTTGATTTATGGAATGTAGCAGGTATGGCAAAGCACAGGTCTGTAAAAGAGGGAAAAAAACATCTCCAGCTACTTAGGTGTTATGTGTCAAGTTCAAGTCAAGGTCCTTGTGTGTTTTTTTTTTCTCTGAGTCTCTTTTTGATTACACAAATCCAGCTTTGTGAATATGCACATGACAGCTGATCATGTGGAGGAGGTACATGTTCTTTATAAATTACTTTGTTGTATTGCCTTAAAAATATTTTTTACACAGAGTGAACTAGAACTCCAGAGAATGCATAACAGACCAGGTGCAATATTTTGACCAATTTAATCAAGTTACAGATAAGTTCTTGTTAAAAACTTTATGTACAGATGCAGACAACTTTTAAATACCGAGGCTCTTTTGTCAGCCTACTTTTGCAGCATACTCACTCAGCTATTCAGTCCTAAAAGGTGTGAGTAATCTCTTGTTTAGCCTTGCCCACATGCTTTGAAAACCATTTGCAGTATTCACAAGCCCAGCCTAATGTATTGTACCAGTTTGACACATCATACAGGCAGCACACCGCAGCAGTTCTGAACTCTGAGCCAATATGTATCTAAGGTGTTTGATACAGCTCTTGGTTCCATTTACAGTGTTTGCCTACAAGAAATTGGTGAGTTACATGTATACTTGCATTAAGAGGAGTAAAACTGGGCACTACTGAGATGTTTGCCTTTCTTCACCTTGATCTCTCTGCTGTATTTTAGCCCACATTTGCCTTCAGAAGCTGCAGTTCTAAGCCTGGATGCTGCCAGAGCTGTCCAGATTTACTGCTGGAGTATAACTGAGCATTTGCAGCTCGAAAACCATTAGTAAATACCAGGAAGTGAAGAGCAGGCAACCTCAAAATACTCTCAGGGGTTGCTGGGTTTAGTACAACACTTCGATGGGAAACCATACCGTCTAGTTGGCAGTGTTGTAGAGGTGAAGCAACTGGATTTATTTGGATTAATTAAATTTGGATTTAAATTTGGACTAGTTTAATTTGGATCGTTCAGCCTGGAGAAGAGAAGGCTTAGGGGTGATCTAACTTTGACCTTCCATCACCTGAAGGGTGCCTACAAGGAGGATGGAGAGGGACTTTTTACAAGACTGTGGAGTGACAAGACAAGGGGGAATGGCTTCAAACTGAAAGAGAGCAAGTTTAAATTGGATATTAGGAAAAAAAGTCTTCCCTGTGAGACTGGTGAGGCCCTGGCACAGGTTGCCCTGTGGGTGCCCTATCCCTGGAAGTGTCCAAGGTCAGGCTGGAAGGGGCTTGAAGCAACATGGGCATAGTGGAAGATGTCCCTGCCCTGTATTGCATGCTTTCTTGAACAAGAAATACTTCCTGTATTTCCAATTTTATTCTCAATTTTATCCATGTGATGGAGACCTCTGTCACCATTTTTGCTAAGTAGCTTTTAAAATCTGTCATTTAACCTGTAATTTACTGTGTTTTGATGCATCTTTATAAAATTGAGATGAAAAAAATAGCTGTTTCATGAAACCATAAAAAGAGCTGGATAAGTAACAGCTGTTAAACTTTATTAGACCTTAAGCTTTTAGTGTCCATTTAATTCAAAGCATTGCTTGTATATGGAGGCTATAAACAAAAAGGGTTCTTAACCTTTCTGTTTCTCTAACTATGTGGAAGGAGATCCCTAAGGCTGTATGACAGGGTGATACAGAGGACTGGAGTGTCTCTGCCTTCTTTATTTCAGTTACCAGAGCCTCCACTGCAAACACTTGAAACCGGGTTGCTGAGCTTTTCAAGAGTGCTTCGTTTCAGCGATAAACAAGGTTGTTGAAATTATGCCAGATTTTAAAGGCAAACAAAAATGTTTTTCTTTAGCAGTTAGGCAGATAAAATGTTGGTATTTCTTAGGCTCTCAGGTATTCCAATTGAGTTTCTAACCATGGACTTAAAGACCAAACCAAGTAAAGTTTTACAAAATGAACCGGAAGACCAAAAATAAAGGGCTTTGAAACATCTAAATTGGGAACAATTAGGTGCTGCAGCAGGTAAAGCAGGCTTTCAAATGTAGGTTGACAACGACTCCTGGTATTTTTAACAACTAAAAGCTGTTGATAACGTGAAAATTGAGTGTCCTGTGCAAAGTGGTTTTCTATTGTTTGGTTCCCCGTGGAGAAAGTTCTGTCATATTCCGAGTGAAATTTATGGGTGTGTTTGCTTAAAATATGCATTTTATACAGGCAGCAGCCCAGGAAATGTGGGTGAAGGTGGATCACCATTACTACAGTGGGGTCCTGAATTTGTGAACCAGCCCCTAGAGACTGCAGAATCCAGGTCAGTTTTAGCAGAACAACAGATGGATTTCTGGATGCTTGCTGCAAGGATGTGCTGACTCCTGTGTGAAATATGTCATCCTGAACATTTACCAAACCACTGTCTTCTGAAATAATTCCTTGGTGTGTTTGTTTTCCTTACTGCAGTAAAAATAGAATACAGATAAAGGAACAAAATGTGGGATAAAGTCTTGCCCTCGTGCTGTTTAGTGCAAGATAGGCAGTGGATAGAGGATTACTGTTGATGAACTGTGTAGAGATGAGGTGTTGCTAACAACACAAGTAAAAGCTGAGGCTGGAAATGGTGCAGGAGTTTGTAGGTGATTTCCTCCTACTACTGAGTGCAATCAGGAGTGAAAACAAAGTTATTTCAAGTCCCTTGTAGTATGTCTGTAAACCATGACCAGTCTATCTCCCAGAGCACACAGTGTAGTCTTGATAGTGTCCTTGAACTACATGTTGCAAAGCTTTGGAAATTTTGGATATTTACGAAGGAATAAAGTTGTTTTTTTCTTTTTGTAAAACCAACATCCTGAATGGCCAGGAACATCCATGATTTTTGTTGAGTGCACTTAATTGCAAATGAAGGGTCTTATCCTCTGGGATGATAAGATCCCTCAGTTTCTGAGGGACAGTAAACTTTGTTTACCATCATTCAGTTTCAGGTTCAGCTGTTTCCAAGAACTCTGAGTATTTTAACTATTCAGGATTTTTTTTTGCATCTCTTTCTCTGGAAAAAGATACTTTAGAGCAAGCAACTGAAGGACCTTAATTTCTTTAGGTTATGAGGAATGATTTACAGGCTCTTTGCTTAAATTGTGCAAGTATCTTCATCGAGAACAAATAAAACTGAATGACTCTTTTATTAAACCATTAAAATTACATGAATATCCAACTGGAAATGACAACAGAAATTCCTGTAAAAGTAGGTTGCTATTTCTAAACAGGGCTGTGAACCACTGAAGTTACTTGTGGCACTGATGGATGAGTTGAAATTTACAATATCATGGAATGTCTAGAATATGTTCAAATTATTGCTTTAATAAAGGCATACCCAGGTAGAAGTCTTGGGAATCTGTACTAAATAGTGTAATGTGGGGTTTTGCCTCTGATTCTTAATCTCTGAGAATATGTGAGGTATTCTCTTTAGGGGTCTGATATTCTTGTTACTCTTCATTCTTCCCACCCTTCTCTTGCACTCTGGCGGCGAGGGATAACTGACTCTAGCCATGCAGGAATTTATTGACAAGTCAGTCTTCTGCTTGTCATTTTAACATAAGTGCAAGGTGGAGGTGCTGATTTTGTTGGGGCTTCAGGCTGAACTGCTAAAGTTTCAGTAGGAGCTTCAGCAGTTTAACTGTGCCAGAGCCCTTATCCTTCAGATAAATCAAGTTGCTCCAAGCAAACAACTTAAATGCCAGTAAATGTCTCTGTGTGTTTGAGCTGCTGAACTGAGCTCTGTGTGTCTCTGCAGGGTGAACTAGGCAGTTATCTGGGTTCCTAGCCTCAATTTTGATGTCCATTTGTGGGCTTCTAAATGTAAATGAATACCAGCCATGCTGTCTAAACAGACACATCTATTGTAGGGAGCACTGATAACTGGGCTGTATTAAAGACCATCTTCATCTTGATATAATTATTTCCATCTTTTTCTGTGATGTACTTTGAGATGCTCATCACCTGAATTACTGAGTCTTTCCACTGGACTGTGGAAAGAATCAGTGATTTGCTTATTCCAGGTGCTGAACACTAACAAAACTGTTACTTGTCTCTAAGTACACTAACTGGACTTGTAGTCATGTTGATTCTGGTATGTCTTCCTTTAAAAAGAATAAAGTTGAAGTAAAATCAGAAATTCAGTCATTAAATAAAAAACAAGATTCTCCTGAAAATAAGGAATTCTACTGCTCATGTTCTTTGTCCTTTTATGAACTTTTCTGTTTATGGTTTTTGTGCTTATTTGTGTTTCTGCAGAGCTGGTGATCAGCATTACCAATGGTTCACATGGGTCCAGATGGTCAGTGACATAACCTGGATTACAGAATTAGCAGCAGAAAGTATTATGTTACTAACTTCCACAATAACTCAACACCTTCTAGATTTGGGAGCAGAGGAATTTAGGGAATGGATGAAGTTGGTGATCTCTGTTTTGTAATCTTGCATTCTCATAGCTACAGGGTGGGACTGTTACTTAGAGGGCTTTAGTTGTGCTGAGACCTTTTTTTTTTTTGCTCTGCTGCCTCATACAACCACTTCCCTTTCACTTCTGTGCAGGAGAGATGTCCCGTTTCACTGGACACTTAATGATACTTTTCGTTGCTTGTGAAGGGTGGCAGAGGAAAGAAGAACCTGGATAACACACAGTAAAGAAACCCACATCAGCTGTATTTATTTTTGAATAATACTTATCTTATGCTCTTACTCCTTGCTTTACTTGTGATATTTTAAACTCTCCAGCAGGTGCTGCTGCATCCTGCAAATGTTGTCTTTGTGGAGGGGAAAAAAAAGTCATGGACTGGACTACAACTGGACTTTGTTCTTTGTTTTGTGTCATGCATATTTCTGTGTTCTTTTTTTACCTCAAACTGCTTGCCAGGCGAGTTATTAAAGAGAGAGTTTTTATGATCCCAGCGAGTTTAATCCTGAAAGCACTCTGTAAGAAGGGGTTGAAGATCAGTGGGAGTTGCTGATCAAAGTCATGCTGAGAGCAAGCTGAACAGACCCAGGCAGAAATACAGTTGTCTTTCTACAAAATATGAAGAAATCCAAGTGTTTTCTTAGAAGTGAATAGTAGTCCTAAAAGAAGTTGAATTTATAAAACTTATAAGCTGTTTTATTGCTTTTCTGAATTTTCTGCAGCTTCAGTAATTTAAGTTCATGATTTTAAATCAGTTTTATAATTAGCCTTACTCTTGGGTGCTAGAAGTTTGCAAGACAGATTATACAGGACACATTTCAGAATCTCTGAGTTAGGATTTCCACATGAGGAACTGTGGAGTTTCATACAGCTAATGTGAAGAGATGTGTTTTATCTTTTTTGGTGATCGACCACACTTGTGCCAGGCAGGAATGTGGGGGTAAAAAGAGTTGAAATTAGGCCTTGGTAATGGGTAATGTATCCTTGAAGTCCTTGAGTTGCAGCAGGCCAGAAATGCCCTCGTGAGCTAAGAGATCTCATTGATTTCTGATACTTACCTGCATCTTTGTACTGTACAGTCACAGTGATTAAACTTGGTTGTGACCTTGGCACTTTTCAGGTTATCTAGGCACCCTAAGTTTAAGTAAGATGAAATACTGGTTTGTTTTTGATATTTAATTTTAGTAGTACTCTAAATTTCTTAATATTAGAGTAATGGCAGTTAATTACAGTCCCAAATCCCAGGCAGGCTGCACCAGCTATCCTACACTGTGAAACAGCTTGTGTTCCCTTCTTGTTCTGCCTGGAATGGCTTGAATTACCATCTTTCAATTCTCTTCTTTATTTCTTTAAGAAATCTAACCTGGCTGTGGCAGTTGCCTCTCAGAAACTTACAAGGTTGGAGCAGGAGGAAAACACCTTCATTTTCCTTTTGACTCAACCCCAAAAGATTAAATATAATTACTGTATAAGAATTCTTGTAATAATCTGTGTAATCCAGATGCATTAAACATGGAGATCAAAAGTCTTTAGTGAATAAGGCTTGAAGTTCTCATTATTTTAATAGATTGGTAACTTTATAATAGTTTGATAACTGCAGGTTTGGATCTTCCAGAAGTTTCAGCTCTGTTAAATTCAGGCACTCTGGATGTGTATCTGTCTCTATAAGGGCAGTTAATTCTATGCTAAAGCTGGCAGTATTCACCCACTTTAGGTTCTGTGCAGTTTGGTGTGTCTCTCCATTCATTAGAGAAGGAACTGCATACACAAGGTGGCAAACAAGATTTCTACAGTGTATGTATTACAACATGGAGATACATAACCAAAATGCGATTATAATTAATTGATGCATTATGTATATATAATTAATACATGATTAATACTTCTTCATTGCTTTCTTTTCCTGTATTCCCAGTGCAGCTTATGAGAGCTTTTACAGTTTTGGCCCTAGTTTATATAGTTCAGAGGAGGACAATGCCAAATGTGAAATGTGTGGCCCCCAAAGTGAATGCATGGCAATGTTGGAAAGAGTTAAAATTTACCCCTTTATATTTTTTGTAGTTTTTTCATAAGTGATCTTCAGTTGATGACAATTTTGTAAGTAACCACTAAAATGTTGTAGATAATTGCTTGTATTATTGAGGCACTTTTGTCTTGCTTTTCCTTGAAGTTTTTGTGAAAAAACTCACTCATATTTTGTGAAAATATGAGTGAGTGGGTGAAGTCTCCGCATTTCTACCTCTTTACATAAGTAAGATTTCCAGTAGAATTATTTTTTACCTCCTATGTAAGAATACTTATATTTTTACAGTATCTTTCTAGTATTGATAGGTTCTTCAGCTGTTTTTTGCTATACTTACCCAAGCAAAATCTGGGGGAACAACTGATTACAGCTCCTGAGATACAGTTCCCAGGAGTCAGATTGACAAAGGGGTTAAAAGTGAGACAGCCTTTTACTTTGGTGGAAGTGCAGTTGTTGATTCAAGGCTCTCAGTAAATGATTGTTGGAGATCTGCCATGTGTAGCTGAGCATTCAGAAAGTACACCACAGACTCTGCTTCCTCCTGAGGAGCCTTGTCTGTCAACATCTCACTTTAATTGTAGTCTGTAAGGTACCAGCAGGCAGGCAAAGCTCACTAGCCAGCAGCCATGGAAGATCCAGTCTTCACTCGTATCAATCAAAATGCTGACGACACCACTGTCTCTGAGGTTTCAGATTCTAAGGAAAATAAAGGGAGTGCTTTTTTTGATCATGTCCATGAAGATTCAGCATCCCCCTTTTCCATCACTAATACCCCAGAAAACATGGATGGTAGTAAGGAGAACTCAGAAGATAGCTGTAATAATTCTGTGGCCTCTCATCATGGAAGTGATGGAGAAGATGATTCTTCATCTCACCATGGTGCTGAAGAAGATTACCCACAGCAGCAGATGGATCTGATGAACCCAACTCTGGAAGATGAAGACGTAGAGGGCACAATGTTTGAAAGCAACCTGCATTTTCCTCCAGATTTCCAGTTTCGTCAGAGACAGAGCACTTTTACCAACTCTTCAACTTCCCTCAAGTTTCCCCTTAACAATAACGGGGAAACAAACAACTTTCAGGAAGATTTGGAGATTTCCATTTTTGTAAAGGTAAGAACTCAGGTGCTTCTAAGCATACCCTAGTTTTAAAGCTCAAATCAATATGTGTATCCTCCATATGAGTGAAATACAGCTGCCCACTGCTTTGCTCCCAACTCTGCTGCAGGGAGCCAAGCTCTTCACTTAACCTCTTGCATCTTTCAGCAGAGAAAGAGGTGACTGTGTTGTGTGGAAATGCCTGGGATTTCTTCATTCAAGTGGAAGTAGGGTGTAGGTATTCTGATTGTTGCTGCAATTCATTTATTCTGGGAAACCTCCCTGCTGTTGCAGCTTAGCTGCTACTATTTAGTTGAGCTAGTTCAGCTATCCCTACACTTCACTATCTGGTAGCTGAGAGTTCAAAAGTAATAGCTGTGAATGCCATGAAGAAAATGGAATATATAGTTCAAATAATGCTCATCCCTGAAAGAAGTTTTTCTTTCATTTATTCCAATATTTAGATTTAGGCATTTCTGTGACAATTTCAACACGTATTTTCATTAATTTCCAATTAGGTATAAAATACTGAGAGGGCTTTCGCACCTTCTTACACCTTAAAAAGGATTGCTTAGCTTTCAAAACTGTAAACACCTGTGTTCTTGAATAAACACTATGATTCCCTTCATAAAAGCACTTGTATTTTACCTTTCTCAACATTTATTAGGCTGAAACACAGGCCTGGCAGTTCCTTCTTTTTAACTATATAAAAATGTTCAAGATCTTGTGTACCTTGAATAGAACAATACACCATGATTATAAGATTCTGTTATTTCAAGAAAGCCTCATGAAGTTTGTCACTTTTCAACATAAGTAATATTATCAAAATCTGTTTCTCAGTTCCATGGGGGCTTTGGAAACAGAAGAGATTTTGTCACCACACATAATGAGAAGTGTTTTCAGTAGTTGTTATTTGGTTAAATGACTCCCTGAAACAGCACCTGTCCTATTTCTGTGACTGGATCATGGTCATTGCTAAAAATATGTTGATTATATGGTCAAAGTAAGAGCTGTGGCATTTGTTCTATTTTATATTTCTGCATGTAGTCCTGTGTATGTGTTAAAAGTTGCAGCAATTGAATACATTTTGTTTGTTATCAACTACATGGTGTTAGCAACCTGTAATTGGGCTTTAAAATAATCTCTTTAATTTCCTTATTCTTTCACATTCCTTTACTTCAAAATAACAATGTCTTTTTCTATGGATAAAATAAGAAATGTGTGCAGATGTTCCCATTCAAGCAGAGTTGTTTGGGTTAATTTGAAAAATTGAGAGGAGAGGCATTTTGAATAGAACTGTCAGGGACAAGGTCTGAGGAAAGTCCTTTTCCTTGCTTTTGTTGTGCAGAGTAGTTGATTATCCCATAAAGGTTCTTATCAGCTGCTCCAGAGAGAAAGGCAAACTGTGCTCTCTTCACTTGCAAAACGTGACTGCCTGGTGTCTTTGAGATGTCCTTGAGCCCCAAGATATTCCTACTTGTCTGAAAGGCTGAGACAAGAGGCTCTCAGGTGATCCATGCTGTGCCCAGTGGGCAGGGCATTGGGTACTGCTGGGTAGGTGACTGAACTGAACTCCTGTTACAGTCTTTTACTCCTTGAGAATGTGATGATGTTTAGTTTTAGGCTTTTTGTTTTTCTGTCTTTCTGGTATCAAGATAATAAAGCAGTAACTCTATGGAGTGCAGGTCCAGCTTTGCTCTCTTTAATTATCTAGATAGCAAAAGTCAGCCTGTAGAATGGAAGGTCACAGAATAATATATCACAAGAGTAGTGAAATCCCTGAGGTCTGTGGCTTCTTGCACAGGGAACTAATATCTCAGTTGTGTCAATAAATATTACTCATAGATTGCTCCTTTCTCTCATGGTCTCTAGCCCACCTGAGGCCAGTGTTGCTCTGAAATTTGGTTCATCTGGGTTTGCACTTTTCTGCAGACACTAACAGTAACAGCAGGACCTGGTGCTGTAGGACAACAGTGATCATGACAGTTCTGCCACTATTTATTCCTCCCTTTGCTTGTAGACCTAATAAATCTCTGTGAATGACTGGAAACGTGAGAATCAGAGGACTGAACACCAGAGAAAGTGGGAAGATTAAATGGTATCTAACTCACAGTGCAGCTGGATGGATAATGTTCATAGTAGTCCATTCATTAGACACCAAGAAAATGTTTACATCACTTTAACTCATTTTTCACTGATTATCAGTGCTTGGTAACTATGTCATGTCAGTGGGCTATTTCAGGATGTGCCATAAGGTAAAAAAGGAATTCCCCGTGCCTTTAACAGCAGAATACAGCATGTAACAACATGAATTTGTTTGTGTGAATCCAGCACGCCCAGGCTTGTCACAGACACTTTAATGCTCTTTCAATAACTCTGTAATTTATTCAAACAAAAGCCTTTGCAATTTGAACACAAATATGACTGGCACATGGGCTGTGTTACTGAGTGCACAGGACAGCCTGACCCAATCATAGCTCCAAGGTCCAGCCTTCTCACCTGTACACTGTATTTTCCTGTTGATCAGGGTGTTTCTTCTGAACATTTGGGTTTCTTTGAAAATTGTAACTTTTTGGTTTTCCTGAAGCTTAAGTTATTATTTAAAGACCAGTCCTCTAATTTTCTTTTCAGAAGAAAATCATTGCCCTTCTGTTTTTTGATGACCAGAAACTGACTACAGATTATAGCCTTGTGCCATAGGAACACAGTTCCCAAAAGAAGGAAGGTAATTCTTTACCTAAGCAATAAACACCTTGTGTTAGGCAAAAATACAAATGTTATGCTGTGGTTTAGCATCATCAATCTGCACCTGTTGGATCACTGCACTGGAGTAACAGAGTTATGGATGCTGGAGAGCATCTCTGGAGATCACCTTGTCTAACTCCTTACTCAGAGCAGGATCACCTACAACACCTTGCTCAGGGTCATGTTTGGTTTTCTTATTTCCAAAGATGAAGAAACCACAACTTCTCTGTGCAACCATTCTCATGTCATACCCTCATGGTAAAACTGTTTTGGTAAAATTGTTTTAAATTGAATTTTGCGTATCTAAATTTGGGCTTATTGCCTCTTGTCCTGTTAGTGGATACCAGTGCTTATATTTAAGATTCAGAACCTACACATTTAGCTGTTTCTGTTTGGAATTATGAAAAATTTTGTAAAATCTCATTAAGTCAGGAGCTGGAAAATAAAGGATATTTTTGTTTTTCCAAGAAGATGTTTTCAACTTCCTCATTTGAAGTGCCAAGTCCTGCACTTGGGTCACAACAACTGCAGTCCTGCAAGCTGTGAGAAGAGTGGCTGGAAAGCTGGCAAAGGACCTGGGGGTGGTGCTACAGCAGCTGAACATGAGCCAGCTGTGCCCAGGTGGGCAAGAAGGCCACTGGCACCTGGCTTGCACCAGCCATGGTGTGGCCAGCAGGGCCAAGGCAGTGACTATCCCCTGTGCTGGGAATGGCTGAGGCCACACCTCAGATCCTGGGTTCAGATCTGGGCCCCTCATGATGAAAAAGAAATTCAGGGGCTGGTGTGTGTCCAGAGAAGGGAATGGAGCTGGGGAAGGGTCTGGAGCACAGGGCTGATGAGGAGCAGCTGAGGGAGCTGGGTGGCTCTGGCTTTCCAAACTCCCTAAAAGGAAGGAGGGGCCAGGTGGGGGTTGGGCTCTGCTCCCACTTAATGAGTGACAGGATGGGAGAAAATTGCTCAAGTTGTGCCAGTGGAGGTTTAGCTTGGATATTAGGATTTTTTTTTTCTTGGAGAGGGTTGTCAAGCACTGGAACAGGAAGCTCAGGGAAGTGGAGTCACCATCCCTGGGCATCCAAAAATGTGTGGATGTGGCACTTGAGGACCTGATTTAATATTGAACATGGTGGTTGTGCTGGTTGACAGTTGGTCTTGATCTTAAACGTCTTTTCAAACCTTACCAGTTCTGTGATTCTGTGGTTCTCTGATTTCCAAGAGAGGAAAGTCTGAGGCCTCCAACTTGGTGCCACAATTAACTCTGTGCTAGCTCCCTACTGCCTCCCCAGGCTGAGCTGAACTGTTGTGAATGACAGACCTTGTTCCTCACAGGGACAGTGAGACTCACTGTGTCACTGGGAAAAATCACACTTCTTCCTATTGAGTTGGATTTTCTCTTGTTTATGAAGCATTCTGGTATCTGTTCAGAAAATTCTGTTTAGGAATGTGTATTAATGATTCAGAATATGAAGTCACAGGACAAATCTAATTTTAAGCAGATATAATTTGATGAGAACAGAACCACATGGATGTCCAATCAGAAGTTAGTGGTTAAACTGTTTTGCTGAGCAGAACTGAGCATTGCTTACTACACTCATAATCTACGGAGGAAAACAACTGCATTTGCAGTTTTGGGCTGTTAGTTATTTGTAAGCATAACTGGGTATCCAGATACCTCCTAGCAATGGAAAGCAGTTAGTTTTCTGATTGACTCCAAACACAGCACATGAGGCTGGTGTTCAGCCATATCTTCTCTACCAAAGTTTGGAGCTAGAAAGGTAAATTCAGGCTGAAGCCAGGTGGCAGCTGTAACTCTCCATATGTACACAGAATTATAGCAGTTTGTCTTTTTATATCATTTTAGCTTTTAAAAATATTATAAATAATAAATCTAACAGATGTAAACAAATAGTATTTTGATCTTATTAATATGCTTAGAAAAAGGTTGAGTGATTCATAATCAATCTTTTAAATAGTGTTGACTGAGAAACCTGAGCAAAAAAAGATCCAAGAACTATTTTCAGAATCTTCCAGTCTTGGCAGATTTACAGACCAAGATGCTGAAGCTGACATGTACACAGCAGGAAGTGACTCATGGGGAGCCAATATCCTAATGTGATACCTGTTTTGATAATTAAAATGAAATTAATGGTTGTTTATTCCTGAAAATAGCTTAAGATACCTTACAAGTACAATTAAGTATAGAAATACAAATTTGGAATAGCAGGTGGTGTGTCCTTCTGCTCTCAGTCTTCTCTAGAGTGTCCCTAACAGAAGCTTCTTTGGGAACATTCAGTGATGCCCATTCAGCACCTATACCAATTAGTCTCTGTCAGTGCTTAATTTTTGTCCTGAGACAATTATTTTTCTTTAGTAAAATTCTGTTGCTCTGAATTATGCTGTTTTTATTCTGAATAGACAAGACCTTTATGTATATAGAAGACACAAATCAAATTTCCTTTAGTCTTTGCTTTCTTCAACTAAACAAATCCTTCAGCTTGCCTTCGAGCTTGAGTCATCATTTCTAAATCTTGAGTAGTTTGGTGTGTTGTGGTTTGGGTTTTTTTGTTTGTTTTTTTTGTTTTGTTTTAAGTGTTGTTTTTATGACCTTTTCCAGTCTTTCTCCAGTTAATTTATATAATTCTTAGGCTCCAGTTTGGAGATACAGGTAATGCAAATAGCAGTGCTAGTAAAAAATACTACAGCAAGCACCTCTTTAATTCGTCATTTATCCAACTCTCTAGTCAGGACACTTTATCTGATCTATTTTAACATATTTCTGAGTCCTTGAACATTTATATGGTTCCTCCAGCAGCCCTGTGGTTTTCCCAGTAAATGCTTCAGTGACAGTCTCAACCATTTGTTAATGCCCGTTTGCAAACAGGTGTAATACAGCAGCACTGCACAATTTGCAGCTGCCACTTGACTTGGAGAGTGTTAGGTTTCTCTTCTGTGAGAATTTAGGTTTCCCTTAGTAGAATGATCAGACTCTGATCACCCCTCACTGAAAATAGCATGGTTTTGGAGTTAGAGAACTGCTCTGACATAAATCCAGTGTGAAGGACACCCTCACCAGTGCTTTTGCTCTGCTAATTCAGAAAATGAGGATACACCTCTAACACCTCCACACCACTGTGCAGACCCAGCGTGGCTTTTTGGCTTCCTCCTCCACCCTGTCATGTACAGCAGACTGGTAATCTCTTTAGTCTTCACATATAAACCTAAGAGGTACTAACCCTTATTTCTGAGGAGGAAAACTGTGCTGTGGGTCTCTTCACAGCTGGATTTTTGCCTATCCGAATTATCCTCTAATCTGAAAAGATTAGTGATGGCCGTTCTGTTACAGATAACACCCAGCCCCCCAACTATCAGTCACGAGCAGAACGTGTGTTTCAGCAGCAGGGCAGAGCAGTTTGATTAATCTTTTGGATACAAAGGGTAAAAGGTCTTGCTTCCAACCCTTGCTGAGTCTGTGCCTCACTCAGGCACCTGCAGAAAGGTCTGTGAATCAATTTCCAGCTGGCTCTCCTGTGCCCCCTTCAGTGTGTGGCTCCAGCCACAGCGCACAAAGCAGTAGCGTAGCAACAGCTTCAAAATACAGACCTGGATTATCTAGGAAATTGTCCCTGCACAGTGATCGCAGCAATGGCAAACACAATGTAAATAATGTAGGTCACACCGAGAGAAAATTAAAGCAGGACTTATTTACTCTTTTTTTTTTCCTCATATACATTTCACCTTGTGATACCCTCTTTGATGGTCTGAAAACAAGGCTCTTATCCCAGCATGGACTGGTTTTTTCTTTTGAAACATCTCAGCACCTACATTTTTTGAGTGAAAAATGTCTGGATTTGTGGATTGATTACTCCTTTGCTGGCCTTGAAAACTTACCTGCGTAGCAATATTGTCACCTGTTAAATGGTTCCTATCCAAAACAGAGCAATTTGTAGTATTTCGAATTGGTTATTTCAGAAATACCTAAAGAGCAGCTCTACTGAGACTAATATTTCACAAACACAAAATAATGCATAATCCCTATAGAGTAACAGGTGATGATAATATGTCAATTATTTTGGAGTCTGCAAGAGGAAAGCAGCATTTCTGCTCTGCTTTGTTTTCTTTAGATATCAAGGGTTGGATTTGGCTCATCCAACTGAAGGTGTGTCTGTAAGCCATTAACTACACCTCTGCAGGATGTCTAGGGTCTTTTTGCAACAAAAAGCTATCTGAAGTACCATGATGGGATGTTAATTCCTGTGGCCAAGTGCAAGTACCTGTAGAGGGAGGTTCCTTGTTAGGTCGACTCTGTTCATTGTATGGAGCAGAGCCTAGTTCAGTCTTCCAACCACGGGCATCCCCTGCTGGTTTAGATGTCTAAAGGCTTTCCTGGCCTCCAGCTACCTCTGGAGTGTCCCATAAATCCTGTCTCATATATGTTTATGGATTTCCTCAGCTATCCTATCGAATGCTGCTGGATATCTAGGCTTAGGCAAATGCATCAAGCCATAAACTTTCACTGAAAACAATGGCCTGGTCACCTAAAGTTCAATAAACTGAATTCCACCAGTGACAGTTTAAATACAAATCTGGGATCACTAGATTAAACTAGAAGTGAATTCTGGTAATAGACATCTGGAAATAATCTTTGGATTGATGAGTTTCTTTTTTCAGGCTATTTAACTTGCCTTATTGTTTCAGAGTCCCCACTCAGCAACAACTGAAGTGCAACAGTGATCAAACAGTGCACTTCTGCTGTTCACTTACAGTCTAAATTAACCAGACAAAATTATCTAATACATTTTATCATCTTTCAAAGACTGAGATCCAGCACTCTTCCTTTCTTCCTTTAACTTCAATCAAATCTTATCCTTTTTTTAACAGCAATCCCCATATGTGTCTTTCAATTGTATTCATTTTAGAATTACATTTTATTTCAAACACCGCAGTAAAAGAGAAAAGCTAACTGAACATACTAAATTTGAATTCCTAGATACTGTTTCAGAGACAGCTTAAGATTTTAATTGGGAAAAGAAAAATTCTTTGTTTCTTTGGGTCATAAGACCCTGCATTGAAGGCAAATTTTCCCCTGTTCTGCCACTGTATTTACTAGTTCATTTAGAATTAGTCAATGTCCTCTCATAACTTTGTTTGTGGCTGAAAAGAGACATATAAATATTTTTATGTATTTGTGGCAATATAAAAAATATTTACCACTTCTTTGTGGAAAATATTATGAACCTGTATGAAACTGCCTTTTGTAGCAGAAGAAAAGGAGGAAGTGTGTCACTCTAAAATGAGTCATTTATTTGTCATCTGCAGGTATGATTTTTATATTTAGATCTCTAGATGATCTTTTTCATATCAATTAATGAAACAATTGTAGGTGAATTTTTACTGTTGGTACGTCTCTGATAGTACAAGACATCAGTGACATTGATGACGTTACAATGACGTGCTCAGGGATAGCTGGGAAGTGAATTTGTCAGTGTACAGGTTTGGTTCCAGTACATCCAGCAGTGTTCAAAACCAGGATTTTGATTTACAAGTTAATTGATTTTCTGTTGCAGGGTCCATGCAGGTGTTAATGAAGTAAAACTCAAGATCACATCTTCTGAGGGAAAACCATTATCTTCCTGCTTATATGTTTATAAAAGATGAGGCACAGAAAGGTAGAAATCTGCACACTGACCAAGATGGTTTCTTTGGGGATTCTAGGTAATCCGAAAAAGAAATTCATGGGACTTTTTGGGACATGAAATTGAGTATTCTGTTACAGACAGCCTCATCATGCAATACTTCATTCATAAAGTGATCAAGGTCTATTTAGAAGCTATTACTATTATTATTCATTTGGGAAATCTGTTTCAGAACATCACTACTCTAAAGGTTTGACACTTTAATTTTCAAATTACCTTTATTTATGTGCAGCTAAAACAGCTCTTGTGCCAGTATGGTCCATTAGTAGTCATTCATGCATTTTGCTCTTTTAAAAATCAATTTAGGCTCAGACAACCTCAGATGTTTTTGGGCTAAACCAGCCAATCCTTTTTGTCTCCATTTCTTCCAGTCGTCATAGTAATCCCCTTCTGCACATTTTTTTTTCCACAAAGGTGGCTTTTTTCACAATTGTATCTTGTCTCAGGTTGCTTCTGCTTTTTTATAGCTAAACTAAACAAGCAGTGAAAATATTCTTTTAATAACCTCCTGTTTTAAGATACCTATGATTGTTTGAGTAAACAAATTCTATTTGGGGTGAAGTGTCTATGTTGCTGTGCTTTGGGAGTTCTCAACACTGTCCCTGTAGCTTGAGAGCTCGTTGAGAAGCAAATGGAAGGAGTGGAAGCTTTGCATCTGAAAATATAAATGTTTAATCACTCTTCAGACCTCTGCTCATATGTATTTGTACAATTTTTGTATTAATTTTAAAATCTATTTGATTAAAAATCTGACCAGCAGAATTGTTTTATATTTGCCCACATTTATACTTGGTCTATAAATATGTTCATCCTTAGCTGTAACACTGATACTTTGTGTGGCCCCTCATTGCAAGAGGGTCTCTGTTATCCAGAAATGGCCAGTGAGGTGGCCAAATGATACTGGCAAGTCCTCAGTAAACAGAAATACTAGGAGAACTAATTTAAACTTATAAAAATTTTATTTTTCTTAATGCCTTCAAAAATTCTTCCTAATTTTAATACGCATTTTTATCACCATTTCAAATTAATTTCTCAAAGCCTAAAGTTACTACAAGGTCATATTTCCAGGAAAAGTTACTAAAAGAATATTCTGGACAAAGGTCCAGTGTCAAAAGTCTATTATACACCATGTGGCCTGTTTTGAAGAGGCACCAATCTGTCTTTTCTTTCTTTGGTGAGCACATGGATTTGTAAATAATCTCAGTAAGTAATTTCCACTTGCACGGTTACACGGTGCCATAAAAATCACCACCTTTGTAAACACCAGAGATTGATTTATATGTATACCACACTGAATGATTGCATCACTTATTGGACTTCATGAGGCACCTTAAACTCACTCATTTTCACCAAATACAGGCAGGATGCTGATGTGTTGAATCAGTAACTTGCTCACGGTCCTAAGGCGCCGTGCAGAGAGCGGCCCCAGCTGCGGGCGGCACTCGCAGCCCCTCGGCTCCTCCCTGGGAGACGGCTGCGAGCGGAGTTCGGCCGGGCAGAGCTCCTGTGCGGCCCCGGGCGCGGATTGGCCCCGCACCCGCGGCCGAGAACAGCTAAAAATAGCGCGGTATAAAAGCGCGGCCGGCAGCCCCGGCACTCCCTCCTCCGCTGCCAGCCAGGCGGGAGACCGCGCTCTCCACGGCCCTGCAAGGATGTGACCAAAGAACACTCTGCTGCCTAATTCCACTTAACAATTAACTTGTCAAGACTGGGCTGTGTGACTCATGGGGATGGTAACCAAGTGCATTTTATATTAAAAAAAAAAAAAAAAAAGGAAACAGTCTGAAGGGCAGATTTTCCAAGCAGAGCGTGACAGGTGGGCTGGTGGAATGTCTTTGGAAGTGTGCCTGTAGAATACTGTGTACAAGAATGTTGTACTTGTAGATACATTCACATAATCACCTGCATGGAGAGCGTACTCCATGACAATGGAGTACTGAACACTTGGGAAAACAAATGTATTTTCATTTGACAATGGTTTGACTAAACTGACATTGAGGAGTTCAGGAATCTATTCTTAGCTTGCTGTTGATTCTGGGGAAATTGGGTCATTTCCTTGCATTTTTGTTCACTTTCAAGCTTTTGTTTTAAGATGTAGCCTAGGGAATCGGTAAGTGCAGTAGCTGAGTGCATTGCAGAGTAAATCTTTGGATGTCTGAAGTCCTTTGGATGAATAAAGAAGACACCAGTGTTGAAAAGCTCCCTTTTTAAAGTCTGGCAAATGTTACACTGACTTGAAAACAGGGTGTAAGAAAGAATTAGGAAGCATTAAAAATCAGTGGCATTATCAGCCATATCAATAAACTATTCCCACATGTCTTACTTCCAGTGGCTCTGAGTCCTCCTCTTTGATTTTATGAAGCTTTGCACTATGAAGTTTGTATGTGTAGATTCCCCTTCATTTTCATTGCAGCATTTTAATTTTTTTTCCTGGTTTACAATAATAAAGTGCGAGGTTTATAATATCTTGGGAGAGTAATAGATGATGTGGCTAACTTGCTTTCAGTCTTGGTTCTATATACTTAATTCTCTAAAAGGGCTATCAGTTACCTTTTAATTTGGTGTGTAATTGCTAGATCTATCATGAGATATGAGATAATTGCAGAGCATGTTGGTTTGATAATTCTGTATGTTAATCTTTTTCTGGCCAGGAGACCCAGCATGGTCAGAGATGATCAAAACTCCTTAACAGTGACTTCCACCTAGTCAAGATGCAGAGCTGAGAGGAGTCAAACCTCACAACACACACAACTTCACCCCTCTGAATTCTGCTTTTCCTCTCTGAAGGTCAATTTTCTGCCTGAACCTGTAGGCAAGGCTTAACTGGAGAGTCTGTTTGCTGCCACTCTCTGCAGGAGAATTTAGTTTTCTCTTGACATCATGAGGTACCTTTATATATATTTATTAATTAGTCTGGTATCAACTCTGACTTGCTGCTTGGCTAGAAATGGGTAAAAGTTGGTAATAAAGAGTAAAGGGTCTATATCTCATTAGAACTTTTCCAGCTGATGTAGGTCTCACAGGAAAACCTAGTCCATTTTCTACAGAATAGTATCAGAGTTGTTACCAAGGTCAGAGCAATGACACTGCAAAGACAAACTGGGCTTTGACATTTTGGTGGGCTGTGAGGTTGCTCCCAGATATTGCAGCCAAGGGTAGCCAAGGGTCCGCATTTTTCTTATAAAAGTGATACCTGCTACATGCTCCGTGAAAATTTGTGATTTTGGCAAAAGATGGAAATTTTGTGGAAAATCTTCCACTTAAGAGACAAAAAAACCCCTTATGTCTTTCTGGTTAGACTACCCAGTATTCCCAGTTCTGACAGACTTAAACAAGGCACCACTGTTATTTAGACTATGCTCAGTGCTGAATTTCACTAAAAATTTACTTTTAGTCTTAAGCCAACCATCTTTTTAAGAATTACCACAACCACCTTTCACTTAAGGATGTGGGACATGTTCTTTGAAGTCCTAATGAGCTGGGTTTGCTGGTCACCAGCAAAAATCTGCTAATATAAAAGAGTATTTGCAGAAGAGAAGTTCACCTCTGTGCTTAACTCACCACCTTGCTTCAATTCATCCTGGTTGTTTGTGTTAACTCTGCAGTGAAAATGGTCCTCAAGCAAAAAAAAAAACCAAAAAAACAACCAAAAAACAAAAACACAACAACCTAAAATGGGATATCACCAAGTCAACTTTAGGTGCTGCAAGATGTTGAACTCTTACTTTGAAGTTCTTGGGAAGGAAAAAAAAGGACAAAGAACCCACGGTTCATTTCATAACAGCTTGAGGTGATGCACTAAGGCAAGTGAGCTGGCAAACTGTGGAAAGTTTATCACAGAAGTACCAAAAGGTGAAATGAAAAATGAATGAAGGCAATTTATTAAGGAGAATGGAAGAGTTCTTCAGTTCACTGTGAGGCTCAAGGTCAGCCAGCTGCATTAACCCAGGCTAGCAGCACTGCCATTGACCAATGGCATCACCATTGCAGAGGTTAAACTGCTGCCACAGAGGGATGTAAGGATGTTGAGCCCTGCTATTTCACACTGATCCATTGTGAGTTTATCAGGGAGCAAAAATCCAGAGGCCCTTTTCTTAAGCCAAACAGTACATACACCACAGAGGATTCTGAAACCCACAGTGCAGATCCATGCACATAACCTGCTATGCAGGTACTGATGCCAGGGTGAGAACCCATGGGGGCCAGCCTGAGTCATGAGTAATTTCAGACTGAGCTGCTGAAGGCTTCAACTTTTAGACATAATGTGCATCAGGACAAAGAAAGTAATTTCAGCTCTCAGCCAAATTGTTTGCTAAACAACAGTGTGAAACACTAATGTGTTCAATGAAATCAGCAGCAACTGTGCATTCTTTGAGCCTCAGTTCCTGGGAGCAATTGAAGCCTAGCCTGAGATGTGCATGAGTTGTACATGCCATTTTGAAATCTTTCTGTAAATAATAATTCAAAAATCAGGATTAATGTAGTGTGTTGTGTGCTGGTCTTTTGTTTGGGGAGGGATAAAATCCTAGTTTGTATGTTCATGCTTCAAATCTTAATTAATTTAGACTTAATTTATGATAAGAAGCATATGAAGAAGTGAACAGAAATAATCTAGAAAGGGACTTGTATGATAAACTTCTGTAAAACAGGATAGGAATAGGCATTACTTACTCTGTTGCAGACTTGGAAGCAAAATAATGTAATTTTAGTTCTATGAGAGTAGTGAGTCAACAACAATGGGTACATCACAATTACCTGGTGCTGTTTTTCTTCAGCACACTTGATAGCATGGAGGATTCATTTTGAAAAGCAAGGGCTGAGGATTTCTACATTTCTCCTTTCATCAGCTGCATTATCCATATAGGCCACAGTTTGGGACAATCTGTCATGCTCTCCATTGTATCTCCTACAATACCATTTTCCAGAGCAGTCTCAGTCCTGGTTGGAAGTATCTTTTGTTTTTAATTGAAATGTCAGTTTTGGAATGATAGTGAAATAAACTACTGCCCTCTAGAAGCCTCTGTACCGAATGCAGCATTAGGAGATGATTTTGTACCTTTTCAGAGCCACTTCCTTACAAATGGGTACCTGAGACTGTCTCTATGTGAGCACTGAGATCACAATCCATACTGCAATCCCTCTTCACACTGAACAGCAGCAGGTTTTCTCTTGAAGGTGTTAATGCTTATCAATGTTACAGCAAAGTCTGATGCTGCATCCATGTGAAAACATAATTATATATAAAAATAATTCCATGGTTTTGGACTAGAACTTTACAAAACTCCAGTCTGAACTGATTCATTCTGCTAAACAGAAGAGTTTCAACAAGATAATTTTAGAGCTAAAATAATACTTTTAAATAAAAAGATAAAGGAGAGCTGTATCATGGCTGTGATAGATTCATAATATATGGGGGTGGGTATAGAGTGGGTTACCTCAAACTGGCCAGTTAATGGAGTACAAAGTTTTCTGGTCCAGGCTTTTCCATCCCATCCCATCTATTAGAACATTCAGGCTGCACAGCTGTTTTTGTATCTCTTGATGTCTTTTCTTCCTTTACCTTGAGTGTGGGAAAATTTACAAAAAGGAACAAAATCAAAGTTCTTCCATCAAATCAACACAGTTTGCCGTACTGTATATCTTTAGAGTCAGGGGAGAGTATCTGCTCACCCAGTGTTGGCATGAGGCTGATGAGAAGAGCTGTATGTCCTTGCATGTCTTGTACATTTGGGGAGGGGAACCTCCTGTCTGGCCCCAAATATCTGAGAAAAATATTTTGATTTTTCTGAAATTCAGACAAGAAATCGATAGTGACACATTGTAACTCAAGGGAAAATAAAAATGACTGGGTTGATTCCTCGCAGTTGTTAACTTGTTAAGTGTGTTGCATATCAAAACTACTAGCATCCAATAAATGTAGTTGGAAATTTCCAGTAATTCAGAACTGTTTCTGGAGGAGATGTTTTCCTAACCTGTTCAAACTGCCCTGGCTGCTGCTTAGGTGTGGGGCTTTTTGACAACTAAGCAGTTAAATTATTCCCTGGTGAAATCATAGCCCCAAATATAATTTGCTGCATTTACTGCAGCTGCACCAAACTTCTGCTTCTTTTTATCACAACAATGAAAAACATCGCCTGTGTCATATAAAACTTGCAATACCTGCTCTGATGGAAGGAGCTAGATGGAAGCACTGGGAGATGGGTGTGCTTTGTGCTCTGATCCTTCTTGGTAACTAGCAATGTGCAGGAGAACTGATAGAGTTACATTCTGGATGCTTGGCCTCTGCTTCACCCCCTTGGGACAAATCTTTGCTGGAAGTGAAGCTTGGATCAGGCCTGTGAAAGCTGATAGTGCATCAGGGTTCACCTACAATAGAGGTCTTACGTAGGGACGTGGCTGTTCCTTTTCTGAAGCTGTTCTTTTATTAATGGGATGACATGCTCATATTCATTTCTATATCTCATAAACTTCAAACTATAATGACCTGGCTTATGAGGAGTTCATAATTCAGTGTCTAATGATCTTGTGTGTAACTCAAAGCCTCTGCTACTTCTGACTTGTGAGAAAATGATAGGCCAAACTAAGTGACTCATTCTTTGCAGTAAAATGAGAGTGTGCTAATTATTTATCAGTATCTTACCCTTAATTTGGCTCAAGAAAGAGCTGATTTCATCATACACAAAAGAGCTGTGTAGACACTAAAAACTATTATAGTCAGAAAGGTTCCACCCAGATGTAAGCGATAAGTCAGTTTTATATGACAGAGAAGCAGTAAATGCATGAATAGATTCCTAAAGCAGTGCATATATATATATATGCATGCATCTATATATATTTCCTCCTACTCACTGCCTTCTACAATCATAAATTTATCATAAATTCAGCTTCCGGAATCCCTTTATAAAAAAATAGCATTATCTGAACATATTATGTTGTCTGTTATGTTTGGTCTCTTCTAGGGATTCCATGGGGGTATTTTTGTAAAATAGAGGCGTTTTGTTTTGTTGTTTTTTTTTTTTGTTTTTTTTTTGTGGTTTTTTTTTTTTTTGTGGTGGGCTGGCTTATTCTTTCCATGGATACCTAAAAGCACAGCTGGAACACCAGATGTGTGGTATTTACTCCTCAACTTCTGTAGCCTCTGAGCACCCCATATCAGGTCCTGAGTCAGGAGGTTAGGTGGAAGCAAATGGGGAAGGCACCTTCCAGTGGCAGCACTGCCCAGAATACCCTGAGCCAGGTGGGATCTGGCCCATCCCTGCAGCAGTTTATATCTGGGTTACGCTGGAAATGGCTGCAGGGCACATTTTGCTCCCCTTGTATTGCAGTTTCCCTTCTGCTTTGCTGAGCCTCAGCACAATAACCTTCGTCTGCAAACTAATTAGAACACACCACTAAACCCAGACAGTAATTGGGAGGGAAGGATTTAAATGTTTTAACACATTGAGGCTCTACTGAAATTGCTTCATCTAGAGTTTGACTTTCAGAAGCGCAAGGCATGCAAAACTTCTGGACTGAGGGATGGCACAGGCACAGGAATCAGGCTCTAAAGCCATAGATTTCTTCTACTTAAAAATTACTGCAGGATTTGACTGACCATTACATGTTTATATCATTATCCTAGACTCAGTGGAAAAAATTAGACACTTCTAGGGCATATTTTTTCATTCTAAAATAGACATCTAAATAGGTCACATGCATCATAACTTGTAAGTGCTGAGATTTTGAAAGCTGATTTTATTTCTACCCTTTGGTTTAGCATTAGCAGCATTACCTCATTCCCGTGCTCATAGCTGGCAGTGTCTTCTCTTCCAGAGCTGATGGTCCTGTGATACAACTCCTTCAAACCACTTGCCTATATCAAAACAGTGTTTTCAGTGAGGCTGGAGCTACAGGTAACTTCAGTCAAGATGATCCATTTCCCATTGTTCCCAGGAACCCTTATTAAAGGGAAATTATGTCACGACGAGGTCCTAGAGCAAAACAATTTTTCAGCAAATTCCAAAAGCTTATAATTGTATAGTTAAGAATGCATTATTTAGGGATGCATTTTAGAGATACAGTGATTACTCTTAAGTTTTTGGCAGACTTTTGTAACTGTAATGCATAATTACAATGCAATGATTCTTTCTGCCACATGTAAGTACACTTAGCCTATGTCCTTTGGAAACTTGCCGGTAGGCTTAAGAATAATTGTACTCTAAATGTTTGGTAATTAATGTGCCTGTTCCAAAAATTACATGTAAAAATTTGAAATCAAAGGAGTAATAACACTTAATTCTCTTATAGTTAACCTTACAGTTATTTGAATGAGTGCTAATTAGATCTAAAAACCATAAGCATACTTTTACAGTAATTACAATGATGTAATTACAGTTGCAACAGCATAATGAGATTTACTTGTTAACCATTTCAGCTCTTCATGTAGTGCACATGAAGCAGCTGTTGTGGGAAAATTCCCATAGAACTTACCCAAAGGGCCATGGAGGTGTTGATTGTGAGTGCTCTGGAGCTGTGTCAAATGCCTACAGAGAGGACTGGAGATCATCACAGAAGCACACAGCTAAGAGAACTTTCAGGAAAGGCGAGTGTTTGATCATGTCAAAACCCTCCCCAAAAGGCATCTCTGTGTCAGAAGGGGAAGCTAAAACTGCTCCTGTCTGGCACCTTGAGCTGCCAACAACCCGTGAGCCAGAGCTTTGGCAGTCCTGAAACAGGATCAGGGGCAGAAGCGTAGGGAGAGACTTCCCGAGGGCAGGAGGACACAAAGTCCCTCCAGGCAGGGATGGGAATGAGGAGGAGGTGCCATTGACCCCTTCACCTCTGCCTGCTGTCCCCTCCTGTGCCAGCACTCCCTCCCTTCGTGCCTTTTGGCTGTGTCAGGACTTTCTATAGGTGCCACCTCATGCTCAGGGCTGCTGTGCGGTGCCCTCTGAGTCACGCAAGGAATGCAGGGCAAAGGAAAGGCAGCAGGGATGACAGCAGCATGTCAGCAGCAGGCTGAGGCCCTTGGAACTGTTCTCCCATGCTCCACCCAGCAAATCATTGCCCTCCTGTCCCCCCTCTACAACCAGCACCCCGAGGAACATGCTTAGAAATAGTTATGGGACCCAAACATTTCCATTCCTCTGTTCCTGAGCTCCATCACATCACAGGTGCTTGTCTCACCCGAGTATTCAGTTTTGGCTTCTGTACCACTTTGTACCACACACATCGTGGGGGCTGCTGAGGCAAAGCTCTGCTTTTCTTCCCATTACTTGATTGATCCAACAGCCAGTGCACAGGCTCTTTTTCTCTTACCTTTCTTAGCAATAACAATATTAGGACTTTGAACAGCTAGAGGCAGGAAAAACACCCTTCAGAAAAGCAGAAAAAACATCACTGTTGCTTAAAACAACGAAACCAGCCCGGCAGCAGGACTTCCTTCTTCCCTGTCCCTGGTGCTCCCAGCTGTAGAATGAGGGAGGGAACAACAGAAACGCTGAAAACAGGGAAGAGCAGAATTATTTGTTCAGAGACTGATCTTACCGTAGGTACCAGGAGTTTGTCTCCTCCCCTATGAGTTTAACCCCACCCTCTGTTTTTTTATGCTCTGGGCTATTTTGGGCAGGCAGCGAGGGCTGCAGCTCTGACAGATGAGGATACTGTACCAGAGCGCAGCAGCACTTGTTGCTCTGAAGAACTACCGTAACAGGGACTGCTCCTCTGCTGCCTGCCTTTTCTTAATTAATTGCCTGCAACTTGTTTACTCCACTCCTTTCGAGCTTTATCATTACAAGTGATGTTTTAAGAGCTTTGTGGGAGCGGTTCAGAAAGGAAACTCGCCGTGCAGTTGAAACCTCCTTTTGCCACTTAATATCAAGAGATCAGCTGGTAGCCTTGGAGGTGAAAAATGACAGACTCTGTTGCTGCTAATGGGGAAGGAAAGGACCCTGAAATTGAGCTCTTTGTGAAGGTAAGTTGCGCTGTGAACTGGACACTGGTGTGACTCTCAGACCGGCTCAGCTTCTACTGAATAATCAAACTTTAATTTTCAGGCGCCGAGCGGAAGCGGTGCTGTGACAGCCTGTTATCTCTCACACACACGCTCACTCTGCTTTCTTCTTCGTGACATTAGAATTAGGTAATGTTGTGGAGGGAGAGTCAGAGTTCCTGTGCTTTATTGTTAATTCTCTCCTCCTGAGTTTGTTCTGTTATTCTTAGCCTACTGCCTGCAATGTGCTGTGTCCTAACTTTACACTTGAGGTTGTGGGCTTCAGGTTTTGCTCTATGAATCCTGACTTTCTTTTCCATTTTTGGGAGGAGCTGGGGATACCAGGATTTGGTACCTCAGCAGAGGCTGTTTGGTCTGAAATGCTGATGGACTATAAAACAATAAAGATTGAGATAAGCTGTCAGTCTTCTGATTATTTACTGCAATACTTCCTTTTTTCCCCTAAACTAATACAAAATCAGTTTTTACTGTTGGTTTCCTCAGACTGAAGCTCATTCTGATTTTGTAGAAGGGTGACTGAGAGCAGAAAGCAATTAAATGAAAATATAGAAAAATGATTACAGCTTTCATGTGGTAGGGTTTCAGAATGTTTCAAGTTGTGTATGGGTGTTGGTCTTGGGCTGTGAAAATCTTACCTTTAAAATCAGTGGCACAGTTGAAACCCATGACACATACAACCTTATTAACAGCAAACTTCATGCAAACTCTGTCTCAGTGAAGAGCTCAGATTTTTTGGTGTTCAGAGCGTTTTAAGGCCTCTACACACATTGAGGCTGAGATCCCCTATGCCCATGTAAAGTTATGGAATGGCTTGGTTTGGAAGGGACCTCAAAGATCTTCTTGTTCCAATCCCTCTGCCATGGGCAGGGGCATCTTTCACTAGACCAGGTTGCTTAAAATCTTGTCCAGTCTGGCCTGGAACACTTGCAGGTGTTTGGTCTCTCTGAGCCTAATCCATGTCTGTAAATCCATTGGATTATTATGAATATGTGGGAGTTACCTCAGACCCTTAGCAAACAGAGCCCTGAATGATTGGGAAAGCAAATTCCAACCCCTCCCTTCTGTCAAGATGAGAGTATGTAATTGCTTTGTACTCTCTGATGGATATTTTGGGCTGTAACTTGAAATGTCAGCCACATCCATGATATGTATACACAGCCTCTTCACACATCTTCTAAAACCAGTCAGTTCAGGTGCAGGTGCTGTGACTGAACCAGCAGTGAGGTCTTTTTCCATAGCAAACAGATTTGGCAAGAATTTCAGGTTCATAAGAGGCCCGTAGATACTTTTTACAGAGAGCTTAATGTACTAAAATGGACCAGCAGGAGTCCATACAGCCAGATACCTGACCTCTTACAAGTTGTTTCTACCAAATTGAGTTTAATGAAGATGTTTATGGGCTAAAAAATAGGTCTGTGATGTTGTTTGGTACTCTGTCATCAGCCAAATGTGTGCTGGAATGGAAATCTGTAGCTTCTGATTTGTTTTAGTTCTTGCACTATTTCACTGAGGCTGACACAGATGTTTGTGATATGTGGTTCTTTGACTACATCAGCTGTTAAAGTGAAGGTCATTGCCCAGATTCATTGTGTGAATAAGATACTGGGGAAAATGAGCACTGCATTAAACCAAGCCATGCCACCACCTGAAGATTTATAACTCCAGAAAGAACATTTTTAGTAATGTGACTTTCTGCATAATGCATATTACAGAATTTCATAGAGACTCACATAAAACTCAGAGCTGGAACAGAAGAATTAATTGGTGTCTTCCTGGAGACTTTCCATTTAGGTTGAAAAATTGCAATTCTTGATGTTTTGGAAGGGTGCCATTAATTTAATTAAAAGTTTAAAAGGTTCTATAGTAAAGCATGTGACCAGAGTATTAAATTATACATCTCAGAAGTTCAAAAAGAGAACATCCAAAGGAGAAACAAGCTGAAAGCTGAAAAATAGAAGAATATAAGAGTATCATGAACAGGTGAAAACTTTCCTGGAGGCTGACTGCAAAGAATAGGATGTTAGTAAGGGGAGGTAAACAGGAAGGCTGATCCAGGAGACACTCTGCAAAGAAGATACTTATTCTGTCTGTTTTAAGGCAGGAAAGAACAGAAAAGTAGTAACTTCTGGAGGACTGTGAGGTACTGGGACAAGTGGCAAATGTAAGTATACTGGACCACACTAGAGGCAAGTTCTAACAGCAGGGGATATTGGGATCAATGAGCAATTCCTCCTTTGAGTATTATAGAGGTGGTATTTCACCCAAGGAAAAGAGTTCTGTCCTGCATCCCTGAAGGAGCACACAAAAAATACAGCAATAAGTGAGAAAATGTAGGGCAGTAGATGTGGCCTTGTGGAAACTGTATCTTCCACAAGCCCCAGAAAACCAGAAAGAGCTGTTTTTCACCTGCTACAGTGTCCCTAATAAAAGCATTTTCTGTCTCAGGTTAAAAAAAGAAAGGTGTTACACAATTGCTCTATTTCTCTTTGCTGTTTGTCAACCAGGAGTGCAGGAGCCTCAGACAGACAAGCAGGGAGCAGAGTTGTAACCAAAAGAGCTGCTCTGTAACCCAATGCAGGTTGGCTCAGGATCTCCTGAGCTGCACAGACAGGCTGGGCACCACCAGGACACAGCTGAGCTGTTTTGGCAGGGACAGGTTAAGTGGTTATCACACCTATTTGTTATCACCCCAATTGATTTCACTTGTTTTCTAACGGTGCCCTAACCTGGATCTGTGAGGTACTTTTTTGTGAACAAGTGTTTGTTCTTGCAAGGTGCATGTTTGAGAGCAAACCCCCCCAAATCTGGGGCAGGACACAAGGAGAGCGATGGTGGGAGCGGTGAGGTCTGCCAGGGAGGTGGTGCTGCCTTGATCAGATGTGCAGCTGGTGTGAGCAGCCCTTTGCTGAACTCTGAAACTCTCCAGCAGCAATTCCCTCTCTAAACTTGTTTGACAGGGAATTGGAGGAAGCTGCCAAGGAGAAGGGTTTTCTGCGTGGTGCCGTGAGACGCTGGCGGCAGCGGCGTGGGGAAGGGAACATCAGGAGGTAGTGCTTGCTCTGTGCTAAACCCAGCTTGCTGTAACTCAGGGTAATTTCAATCCTCTGTGTGCTGGAGAAGCAAAGTGCTTCTGTATAAACAACAAAGACACCCTCATGGAAGATATGTTTAGCTTTTCCTGGCAATCTTGCACCTGTATGCGTGAACTTAATGACAAAATTGAAATAGTGCTCCTATTAAGTGAAGTAATGAAATTAAAACCCATAAGGGAGGACCACAGGACTTTTGTGGCTTCTTTCTGTTTGCAATGGAAGCAGGTGTTTTTATGTACATTCCTTGCCTTTCAGGATTAGTACCCAATATCAAAAGTTCATTTGAATGGAGATGCATTGTACCCATGGAAAACAAAACATGATGCAAAGAGGACTGCATTGCTCAGAGTGCAGTCTAGAAAGCAAACAAACCCACAAGAGGACCAAAGTACATGCCATTTAAAAAAACTTCCTGCTTTAGAAGCACTCTATAACAAGATATATCTTAACCCATATTTCTGATAGTGAAAAGATGGTGGTGTCACGGTGGTAGGAGAATGTGTGGTAAGCTGGCAGGCAGCTGCTTCTAGAAGGAGTCATTGTTGTAGCACTGATGGATTAATATTAATATTAGGGGTATGTTCATCACGTCATTATGTCCTGGGCTGAACCCAAATCAGAGGGACCTTGGTCAAGGGAGGTGATTCTGCCTCTCTATCCACTCTTTTGAGACCCCCACCTGCACTGCTGCATTCAGCTCTGGGCTCCTCAGCAGAAGGAAGATGTGAACCCACAGGAATGAGTCCAGAAGAGGCCACCAATTGTATCACAGGGCTGGAACACCTGTGCTATGAAAGAAGGTTGGAGAAGAGAAAGCTCCAGGAAAACCTTATAAAACCTTCCAGTACCTAAAGGGGGTCACAGAGAGACCTTCCACAGAGGCCAGTAGGATAAAGGGGAATGGCTTTCAGCTAAAAGAGGCTAGGTTTATATTAGATGTTAAGAATAAATTCTGTATATAAGGGTGGTGAGGTCCTGGGACAGGTTGCCCAAAGTTGTGAATCCCTGACAGTGTTCAAGACCAGGCTGGCTGGAGCTCTGAGCAGCCTGGTATTGTAGAAGGTGTCCCTGGCAGGAGAGTTGGAATGACATGACCTTTAAAGTCCCTTGCAACCCCAACTATTCTAGGATTAGGTGAGCAAGAACTTTTGCTTAAAATGTGTAAGGCTTTTCTTCTCAAAGTGTTCACCCAGAGTCACACTGAACACCCTTCTAGGGAAAATGTGAAGGTGCTGTAAGTGTAGAAATCAAAAGAGACCTCACAGGCCTTGAACTTCCACCGTTTCTGCTTCAGACATTTAACATGTCCCCATCTTCCAGCTGACTGCAACCCATTAGGATTATGTCTAAAAGTGATGGCAAGATTTTGTACCAAACTTATTGTTCTGAATGAATGGGTCAGTCAGAGAACCTGGCTGCCAGGACAGAACAGTCATCAACAACAGAGTGCTCCATCAAAGACCCAGGAGCTGCTGCTCCCAGGAGGCTGCTGCTGCCCCTCGTGTGGACAATTGTCCCAGAAATTATCTCAGGGAGAAGCAAGTTGGGTGGGGTTTGGTTTTGGTTTTGCTTTTTTGTTGTTGTTGTTGCTCTGGCTTTTTTGGGGTGCATTTTCTGGATTTTTAAAGTTATTTCTGCTGGAAGGTGATTTCAAACCAACTTTGGTTTGGATTTTGGTGAAGTGTTGTCACATAACCTTAAAGGAAGATATAAATAAAAGTGTTACTCCTGTTACAAGCAATCTTTCCCCACTGTTAAGGCTTTTGTGGTTTTAATATGAGATAATCACTCCAATAAGAAAACTGATTTCAGTTTCAGATTTTCAGCATTATCATAACCAGTACTGGCTTTGCAAACAGGGAGAGATAACTTGGTTGTAACCTTTTATAACAAGATGGGCTCTGCAGTGTGTTTGATTCATAGACTGCCCTCAAAAAGTTTAACTGATGATGACAAATCAGAATCAGATCTGTAGGGCTCTAAGATTATTTTTGTTTCTTGAGAAGTGCGAATATTTCCTCGGTATTAGGAGTTCAGCTTGGCTTTCGTACAAAATCGTTCCTATATTTAGCTAAACTTTCTAGATAATTAGGAAATAACAACAATAAAAAAGCACAAGGAAGAATAATGACACTGAAACATCTGGTCTAACCTGTCTGGTGCTCCAAGACTGACCATAACATGTTTTTATTGCCAAGCCTTTCACATTTTGAAAAAGCCACAACCACCCTACAAAGCTGATGTGTACGGTGTGTGCAGTCTCTGACACTTTTCAGCTGTCACCCTGGAAGTGGTGGGAGCACAGGGTTCACTGTGTATCTTGAATTTTTACCCTTTGGGGCTGCCAAGCAGGTGATGGGCACCATGGTTTGTGTCTCTTCAAACTGCTTTTGGTGAGGCAGTGCACGATCAGCAGCCTGAGTCTCCTCTGCCAGCATCCTGGCTTTGTGCTTTGGTATTAAGGTTACAAAATTTACAAGGTTTGCCAGTAGTCTGGACACCAGGGAGGAAAACAATTTCACTAGGTTTGTTTAAATATCTTCAAATGAGTTTTGAAAGTGCCATGCAGGGGGACTCAAGTATTTCAGTGTAGTGGTTCTGCTAAGATCATGTCAAATCAGGAATGAACAGAGTGACAAATCAGTAACAACTCCACTTCTGACCTCCTTAAATCAGGGAAATGCTCCCTGGACTGATCATTGCATCTCTGGTGGTTTTTTTTTTTTTTGGTTTTTTGTTTTGTTTTTAATTAAAAAAAATAGAGGAAAAAAACATCTGTCTTAATTAAAGAATTAATTTTGTTTTAAAATTCAATAAATTGCCATATAATCACTTAGCAAATGTTTTAAAATTACAAGTTGCTTGTTTTTCCTTGTGATGAAGAGAAACAATACTTTAAAGAAGCTTTAGCCTGAGTTATACAGTGCAGCATCTGTGTGTCTGTGTGTCTGTTTTGTCTCTGAGCATTTGGAGGTTTTGTTTTTTGTCAAGACAAGGGCCTCGTTGGTGGGAATATTAGAGACAGGCAGTAAATTGTTTAAGCAGGCCAAGTTTATAAAGTGACTTGGCAGGGATATATTCACTATCCTGGCCACCTTAAACCTAGTCTGGAATGTTTTTAGGATTGCCTGGGAAACTGGTTCTCAAGTTAAGAAGGTATTTCCAGCCATGTCTCCTGCCTAAGTTTATGGTCTCATCTTTTGTTTATGGTTAAAGGTGAATGATACTCTGATCTTCCATGGTTTTGGGGTTTTCCTCTATAAACAGCTGTGACTATTTTCTTTTTATTAAACTTGATGGAATCGATATACATGTTAATTGTGATCAAAACATCTGCTTAAAATGAAATATATTTCAATGCTTTGTTGAACATACATACTTTTTATAAATGGGTTCCAATCAAATAAATAAGAATTCAGAAACATTCAGCTTGGATTGTGGCCACAAAAGCAAGTCAGTTTTGCACTGCTGAGTTCAGTGGCAGCAGAATTAGGCCTGCCTAAGTGCATTTGAGATCTTCTTTAAACTCCGCTTGCTGGCTTCTTCCTTTCTTCTGGCTTTTCTGAGCCACACAAACTGGGTAAACACTATGTTTTAATTTAACCATGAAGAACTGGTGATACTGGAAATTATTATTGCTAATAATAATACTTCTAAGTATTAGAATTAGCCACCAGTGTGCTCTGGATGCTCTATCTTTAGCTGCAGGTTGCTCTTTTTCCATCTCTAGCAGCTCCCATCCCTTCAGGCTCACACGTTGCTGTGTCGTGGTTCAGCAATGACAGTGAAGCTCCAGTGTCCTCAGGAAACTTTTATTGGCAATATGTGGCTCTGCTGAGGCTAATCCAGAACAGCAAATGTCACTGGGATCGTTTGACATAACATCCCCAAAATACACAGGGAGCCTTTCCAGGAGAGCCAGCAGGAAATACGTCTGCCTGTGCTCCAGGATTTAATGTTGGTATCAGTCCACCTGCCTGTGTCAAATAGAGTTTAATGGAAGGCTGGGTAAGGATTGTTTAGGAGAGGACATTGATCATCACAGCAACAGTATCATGTAGTTCTTGTGTGGCACATAATTCTTCAAAATGTGGCAGATATGAGCAAAATAATCCCAGCAATGCTGCAGAGGTAACAGAAACATTATTTTGTTAGTAATATTTCCATTTTTCAGCTAGGAGCTCTGGTAGGTTTTTAAACTTACTCTTTTTTAAGAGAGTTAGGTAGATGTTAAAGGACTGTGACTTTATTTGTTAGTTTTGTACATGAATAATAGAAGGTTTCAGTGATAAACTTTTCTTTTAGCTAAGGCTGACTTAAAAGTCAGAGAGAATCACTTGGGATAAGGAAGGGATTGGTTTTGTGCTGGACTCAGTCTCTAAATCTTACATGATGTAGGAAATGAGAGCTGGTACCTAACGTGCTACAGTTGGTACTTTGTAAATAGCTTGAAGTGATTTGCTTGACACAGTAAAATTTCATGTGGTAATTTCCTTAATTCCCTTTCCTTCCTTGTCCTTTGTTCTCCCCATTTTTTGCACTTCTCTGTAGCTGACATGCAGTAAAACTCATCTAGATGAGGTAGCAGGGATATATATGTACATCTGGAGCTGTGAGTTTAAAAAATCTGGTTTTTGTGTATCTGAGGAATTTAATCAGCATCATGTATTCCTGGCATGATTTTTATATTAAATTTAAGACTTGGAAATTATTACAGTGGAACAGAAGTAATTCAAAGTGTATCCAGCTGTTTTGCAGTTCCAAAGCCAGTAATTTATCTAATAATACCTAAGGGTAGAACTTAATCTAACTGATTGCATTTACAACATATCATTGCTGTTTGTTACATAACTTGATTGCCAGTACACACGTAAATGGAGAATGATGAATTGATAGGATTTTTGCTCTCTCTTAAATTTAAAGATTCTTTGTAAATGAGTATTATTCTGTCCCTCTCAAGAATAATTTCATGACTTATTTTTTAAAGTATTTATGATTTTACTCTTCTGTATGTATCTATATTTTATTAATGGTGGTATTCACTGGATTCAACACATATTCTTCTTTGATTCAGTGGCTCTGATGCACCACAGAATCATGGGTACAGTGTCATAAGAGGAGATGTGCTCAAGAAAGACCTTGGATCACAAAGCCCCTGAGATGCAGTTCTCTAACACACCATAGCAAAGCTTTGCCATATTAAAATGGCCCCAGTGTTGTCAACACCCAAATCAACCTTTTTTTTTTACTTTCCAGTCTATGAACAAATAAGCACTTCAGCACTTTATCTTAATAGAAAGCAACAGCACAGCTCCCATCATTCAAACTCTTAGATTTTTATTATTTTTTCTCATCAAACTATGAAGGTCCTGCAATGCAAATTTTACATGTTAAACTCAGTAATATTTCTATTTCTAGGTTTTGACCCAAATTCTTCACAGGATTTGTTTACTTTTGTGCTTTTCTGCCTCCTTCAGTGACCCAAGGCAAGTTTTTCAGGCTCTCCTCACCTTGATAAAATGCTGATACCAGTCCTTCTCTGGTGCTGAGTTTGTGTACATGTGTTGCATTTTCTGTAGACCAACTTCTCTGCTTTTCCTGCTTGTTCTCACACACAGACTCATAAATTTATACCAGTCTTGTAATCCCAATGATTTCTGTGTTGATCCCCAAAGCAGCCTGGTTACTTCTTAAGAGGTATTGTATATCTGGAGCTCGAGGGCTTCTCCAGTCTTTTCCCCTGTACACTTGATTTCCAAAAGACATTAAAATAGCTCCTTTTTATGTATTTCTGGCAACCCTTCATAAAACTGAAATAAAGCACTAATTGTAATGTATTTCAGGAGGGCTGTGTTGTATTAATGCATCTGTAGGACAGTAGGAGTTGAAACTGCCCCTGCTATAGCTACTCTGGTGTAAAGGACATTATATTAAGAAGGATAAAGATGCTCAGATAGTGACAATTTGCTCTTCTAAATCCTCATCTTGATAGATGCTAATTTTGTATGCAGTGCAGGTGACAGAAGCCTATGGCATTCACCTGTATGTGCTTGCTGCAAAAGGTAATTAAAATTCTCAAGGCCTAATATTCACAGCTGAAACTGATTTTCATTTACTTTAAATAAAACTTGCAAGGATATTATATGGGAGTGGTGAATTCCAACCCCCTCCCCGCCCGCCTTTATTATGTAAATCCTGCTATAAAGAAGCAGTTTCTTAACTATTTCTGTTACTTCTCTTGCATTTCATAGAATCATAGAATGGTTTGAGTTGGAAGGGACCTTAAAGTTCATGTAATTCCCACTCCCCTGCCATGGGCAAGTACACCTTCCACTAAACCAGGTTGCTCAGAGCCTCATCCAACCTAACCTTTAATACTTTCAGAAATGAAGCATCCACAACTTCTCTGAACAATTTTTTTGTTTCTTCTAGTCTAAGAAAAACATCTGACTCAGGTCACCATTCACCAGTATCTCAGGTGTTAAAACCTGTTCATGATTATGGGAATGGGGTTTATGCACAGAGGAAATTTGCTTGCTATAGGTATGGCTTTAGTTTCTGTTTCTCTTAACCAAGAAGATGCCAAAGGAGACATAATATTTTATATAACTTCTGCTGCAGGTAAGGACATAAGTGCAATGCTCTATTTCTTGGAGAAGGGCTCATCAACCCCAAAGAGACTGTGCTGCTGCAGGCTCACAGTGGAGTTCAAAGTATGAGGAGCTAATCCTCGTGTGCTCCATCTCAGAAATCTGACAACTGAGTTCAGCAACTCTCTGCATTCAGAAAAGAATGTTTAGCATCAGTTTTAAATGTTCAGAAGATGGAATTTTTGGTGAGTGTTGGGGTTTTTTTGTTTGTTTGGTTGTTTTTTTTTTTAATTCTTGGTAGTAAAGCACAGGGTGATACTAGAAATTCTCCAAACTTCCTAGGTGCTGATAGCAATTAAGCATCCTTAGATCCCAGTTCTGCAAAGGAGGCTGTGCAGGCTGCTCTGTGCTTTGGCAGGCACCTCTAAACATGAGTGTCTTTGCAAAAACCATTCCCTGAGGTAAAAAATAAATACAGATGCCTTTTTATAGTATTTCCAAAGCATTGAACAGTCATGGTCAATACTTTACAGGTGCAGAAGCTGAGAAACCATGGCCTTGTGCAAGGAGGGCCAGCATGAAATTCACCTTGATCCTGTGCTCTGTCCTTTAGTCAATAGCTCTTGTGTCCTTTGGGTTTTGTAGAGCACTTAGCATGACTAATTCAGTGTTCATGTGTCACTCAGGCTTAGTAATTCACAGTAAATAGCCCAATAACAAACACACAAATCATACTAATCACATCTATGCATTTTTACTTTGTCTTTTTGCCACTGCTGTTAGTAGGGAGGGGTCAAGGTTTAGATTATCTTTTGACTGGCTATTTTAAGCAACAGACAGAACTTATGTGTGTTAGGATATTGGAAAAGAAGTAGAGAAAAATAATTTTAAGGCTTAAAAATTGCTTAAGATAGGCTGCCTTTAGGATGGCAATCTCCTTTAATTAAAAGAGCAAGCATCACTTGACTGTAATATTAAACATATCTGCAGGATCTTTTTAGTACAGTGGTAAATAGATATAACAAGACAGAGAATCACAGAATGGTTTGACTTGAAATGGACTTACAGACTGTCTGCTTCTAATCCCTCTGCCATGGACAGGGACAACTTCCACTAGACCAGGTTGCTCCAAGCCCCATCCAACGTGGCCTTGATCCCTTCCAGGGATGGGGAATTCACAACTTCTCTGTGCAACTTATTAATAGTTAAGGTCAAATGTAATCAGAATAGAAGTAGGCTTAATAATAATTGTAAAGGTGATTACCTGTTGGAATGAACCACCAAAGAAGTCATGCTCTGTCTGCCTCTGGTTCAGATCAAGACTAGGTATGGTATAATTAAGCACACATAGCTAGGGACAAGAAAGGAATAAATATGCCAGAAAATCTGCAAACCAGCACGACATTGTTATGGAGGAGTTCTTGACAAGACAGAACAGGGCTCAGCTGAAGCACAGAAGGAATCTTTGCTTTCTGTGCCTCTGAACAACAGCACAAATTTGGTTGAGGCTAGTCTGACAGAAATGATGTTGAGAGGCTGCTTACATGTGCTGGGTGTGACAGTGGAATGTGATTTATTCAGGTGCTGGTTAAATATGGGATTGCTTATCTTATATGCTTATCAAACCTGGTTATGCCAGGGCCAGACTTTGGAAGGGCCTCCAAAGGCTGAGCTGATGATTGCTGTGCCAGTACAGGTCAGACCTTGAAGATGAGGTGAGGAAGAGCTAAACTGGGAGATGCAGTAGTGGATTTCCCTTTCTGTCTGTCATTGCCTAAGGCAGGTCACAACCCTGTGCCTTGGCTTCATTCCCTATGAAACATTTGCCCCAACATCCATTTTTATATCTGTGTAGTCCAGTAGCATGTCCAGATAAAATTTCCTCTCTTTTCTCTTTACAAAGATGAGTGACTGTAAAAGCTACCCAATCACTGTGGATTGACTCCTGACAAAATACTGAATTAATTTTCAGGTTGAGCTGGTGCTTCTCTGTATGGATTGCCAAGCTTGTCCTCTTCATGACATTTTAACACCCAGATAAACACCCTGAACCTTGACTTCCAGAGCATGTAGCTATTGTTGTTCTGCCTGCTGGTGCATGCCTGTACCTGTGTATTGTCCCAAACAAGTGGAAATCAGAGAAACCAGCCCTGATGGATCATTGCTATTGTTGCTGGTGTTTTTCTAGATTGTGACTCTATTTGTGTGGATCAACAGGCACGTCGTGTTACTGCTTTCCTTTTGCTTTTAGCTGCTGAATGGGCAACTTCAAAGAGATGCAAATGCATATCATGGGGGGAAATTATTTTCTTTCACTGCCCTGTGTTTTGTGGTGAGCCATTGCTGCTGATTCAGTGTGCAACTGGAGACCTGTTTTGTTTATTTATTTTATTTATGGTATTTTTTTAAAAAGCTCTTCCTGAATGAAGAGGGATTGAATCATGGAATATTCTTGCAGGTTCTAGGTTCTCTCAGAATGGCAGTTTTTGTTATTTTTCTGTGCTTAGTTCTTTTAAATATCCAGGGCATGCCAAGAGGATTCAATGCAACAATGCCCTTCATTATTAAGTCTATTTTCAGTCCTCAATTAGCATTTGGTTCATTTTAATTCACTTTCCATTCTGCAGTTTGACAAGGAATTCTGTTTTACCCTTTCTATTACCGAATGCGCTAAATTTGAATTTTTGTTTTATTTTTTAAAAGAGTATCTCTGAGTCTCACAGTTAACTTCTAGAACCAGTCCTAGGGCTGGGTCTTGCTTGAGGTTCAGAAATGATGATTCCTCTGCATTAAGCCCTCTTTACTCAGCCTGGTCCAAGATGGAGCCACAAGGAGCTCCTCAGAGTGCACAAATGTAATTTTCTATTCCATATTTACAAATCTTCAATTATATGTTTATCTAAACACTCCATAAATCTTCTTGCTATTCAGTCTCTACCAAAGGCAGGTGAACACAATTGTGGGAAGACTTGTTTCAGAGTGGGAAGTGGCTTCTTGTCACCAGCAGCCCCATGACCCGTGCTGTGGAACGCCTCTTTCTCTCACTGAGCAGAATCTCTGCTCCATGGCCTCATGATTCAGAGTTTATCTCAAAAGAGATGATTCAACAATAATAATGCATCTTAGAAATGCTGACTGTAGACAGCTCCTCAGGTCCAATCTTGAAGAGCTGGGAAAGGATGTGGCCAAGATAGCAAATTTGAAGAAGTTATATAACTTTTATAGAAAGTGATATATTTTTCTATAAAGTTATATAAATATTATAATCTTTATAAAGTTATAATTAGTCCCATGAAATCTCTTTCACTCGGAGCACCAAGTTTTTAACTTATTAAAAAATATTTGAATATTTATTTAACATTTACTTTAAGCCATATCCAGGATCTTTGAAACTGTGTGCAGCATTAGTACTAATCACCTTGTGCCATTCTGCCAGAAAGAGAGATTTTTGTACTAACAGATGTTTAGCTTTTCATTGGAAGTGTGAAATTATAGGATTTCTCTTACTTGTTATTTTTTGAAGACCACCCGTGTGTGATTGACATTTTGCAATAATAGGGGAAAAAAAACCAACTCCATTTTAGAGAGAATTGTAAGTAAAGATTAAAAAAACCAGCTTATTTTTCAGATCTTATTCAGGTATTTGAGGAAATTAGGCCCAGCTGTACACAAATGCATAGAAAATGTTCAGAAATTCTCTTGCCAAATTCTGGTTTCTCAATTACCTGATTACCCTGCATTGTCTCCAGAGAAGATGGCACCTTCTTGTGAACTTAACAATAAATGGATGAGGAGATTTAGAGAGCATGACCCTTGTGTCACACTCCATTCCCACCATATCAAAAAGGATTTGTTTAATTTGAATAAAGCAGCTGGGTGACAATGGCAGAGAAGCAGAATGGAAAGCCAGAGAAAAGGATGGGAGCTGGGGACAGATCTCAGGGTTGCTGTCACCAAATTGTGGTGAAGCCCAGGAATGGGGAGTATGGCTGAAAGGTGAGGGGCATAAAATGAAATAAAATCAATGAAGTCATTATTTTCTTGCGGGGGGAAGAGTGCAAGCAAGAGACATTTTGGGAAGAAGGCTACTGATGGCTTCTGAGAAAGCTGTCAGAGGAAAGAGCAGGCTGGAGAAGAGTTCTGCTGTACAGCCATGCTGGAGTCACTGCTGAACTTTTGGGAGGGTGCTCCACTTGGGGCAAAAGGGACTTAGGAGTGATAAGAATAATAAAAATAAAGATGATATTTGAAATTGACAGCATCATCAAGGATCCCTGAAACAAAAGGACAGTAAGAGGTGAAGAGGTGCTAGGGAAAGTCCAATTGATTATTTTGATGAATTAAACTTAATTAAGCTTTGGTTTTGTGTTTGGTTATTTCTGTTTTTCATGCTGTATAACAGGATACAATGAAATCAGAGGAAAATCACTCTGAGTATCAGGTAAAAATTTGTTTTGAGAAAATGAGCAAAACTGTTTCTTTTTAAAGCATTTCAAACTTGCTCAAACAGTACAAGCAAAGAAATTTAAGAAATCATCCTGTATTGTGATACTGAGCAAACAAGAAATGTGTTCCAGACTTCTCTCATTGATCTGTTCTTTTCTGCTTAAAATATTTATCATGCATTAAATTCAGAAGCCCATACTGCAGAAAAATATTTGTAAATTCTACTTTTACTAATACACACTTATTCAAAAATTCTCAATAGCTTTTGGAAAGCACCACTGTTTATTTCTCCATCATTTGATATTGAGCACACAAATTGTTTTGCTTTTAGGTGGGTCCCAAGGAACATTTACTTGCTGCTTGTGTGTATGTCTTAGACTCTTGCTTTCACTGCAGGCATTTCCACATATTAACTCAGAATTTGCTCTCTGTTTCTTGTTTAATGAAACTTTCAGAGGGAGTGGCATCAGAAAAGACTGTCTTGTAGTGCAACACCCCTCTAATGGCTAAATATGACTGCATGTCTGTGTAGATGATCAGATGAACAATACATCAAGGAACAAAATATGAAAAATAAAAAAAATCCCCTCAGTACTGAACTCTGTAATTATTTCTCTGTGAGTAGCTGAAAACCAGAAACTTTATTTATAAGGCATTTTTATTCTCAAGGCATTAAGACTTGGTCCAAATACCAGTAATATTGTATTGACAAGTTTATTGGAGTGATCGAGGGTTGAGCTTGGAAGTCACACCGAGGTGCTGACATCAAACCAAAACCTGATTTGGGCTGGGGTTTGCTGGTGCTTTGCAGCACAGTTTGATCTGCTTTCAGTGGGAGTCAGAAACACCCCTCACATCTCGGGATGGAGCTTCCCCCTGCCCTCTGCAGGGCTGTGAACTTTGGAGATGCAAAAGGAGAGAGGAAGGCCTGGTCCTGCCCACTCTGGGACACCTCCTCAGGGCTGCCAATTGCTCTGTTAACCCCTTCAGAGTCACTGAGGAACTGTATTTTTATGATACAGTTTATATGTTAATATGGTACAAAACAAGACCCCCGAGGACACTTTATGGGATCAGCTGATAGGGTAAATGCCCTTATCAGCATCACCCACCATCCAGACCTTTATTTGCAGTGCCTGCAAGGCACTCTTTCCTAAGACTGCAAATAAAGTCATGGAATTTCAATAAATAATTCAGCCCTGGATCTTATTTCAGGTTCAGCGTTGACTTTCAGCACCTGGCTGCTGTTATTATTTGTTAGTCTGATATGCTGCTTAGAGGCATGGAAATTTGGCTGCTATTCACCAACATTTGCAGAATATGCTGTGTGGCCAGATTACTACCCCTGGCTCAGAGATTTTTAACAGAAATCCAGATTCCAGATGTGCCAGATTTAATTCTTACAAGAAAAAAAATGCATGTGGGATTCTGGTACTGTAATGGGAACTCTGAAGAGATCTGGTTTTGGAGAAACACCTGATTTGCACCTGATCTCCACTAGAAACAGGAATAATTTGGCTAGAATTGCACTGCCTATGACACCTTTTGGCACTGATCTATCTCTCATTTTATGTTCTGCAGCTTCCTTGGGGGATTTTGTTTTTGATATGTAATTAGCTCTCAGTATATAGAATAATCAATATCTGAAAATATTAAAATTGGTCCTTTGTGAATAGCTAAATAAGAGTTATTCACAAATTCTTTCTTCAGAGCACTTGTGGTTTTAATAATTTATTAGGAAGAAACTAGTTAATCCAAAGTATGACTCTGCTTTCACTGAAGTGAGTGGAAAATGTAGTGAGAATATTTTGAGTGAATACTGACTGTTATAGAATTAGATAAGGTACATTATCACCGAATCATAGAATATTATGTGTTGGAAGGGACATTTTAAAGGTCATCTAGTCTGATTCTCCTCCAGTAAACAGGAACATCTTTAACTAGATCTATTTGCTGAGAGCCTTGTCCAGCCTTGAACATTTCTAGGGATGGGGCATCCACCACCTACTCCATTAGAATGTAACCCATTAATGGGTGGGCACCTAAAGGTAACAACCCTAACAATATCCTGCAGGCTTAAGCTTCCAAAATGAAGGAGCTGCACTATGGATATGCAGAGCAGGAGCAGGCACTGGTATCAATATCTTGCAGGACAAGATCCTTCCAGTACCTTAAGGGAGCCAACGAGAAAGGTGGAGAGAAAATATTTACAAGAGCCTGGAGCAACAGGACAAGGGGAAATGGCTTCAAACTGAAACAGAGCAGGTTTAGATTGGATATTAGGAAGAAATTCTTCCTGGTGAGGATGGTGAGGCCCTGGCACAGGTTGCCCAGAGAAGTTGTGAATTCCCCATCCCTGGAAGTGTTCAAGGCCAGGCCAAATGGGGCTTGGAGCAACCTGGAATGGTGGAAGGTGTCCCTGCTCATGGCAGAGGAGTTGGAAATAGATGATCTTTAAGGTCCCTTCCAACCAGACCTGCTATGATTCTAAGTTTATTTGTCTTAATAACAGGATTTGTGACTTTCTTGTTCAAAGCCCTTTCTTTCTCCTATGAGATACACAATTTATCCAAAACAATCAACAGCAGCTGATGTTTCAGCATCTCTATTGAATTTTACTAAAATCATGACAATTTTCTAAATACTGCTGTGTCCTGACTCCCCAAATCCTGTCACTAAGGTTCATTCCAGTACTTGAACCCACGTGCATAAATGCAACTGATAGATAAGAAAAAAAGATTGCATGTATAACTGATGTGACAATTTAGGTACCTTTTGGAAAACCCCAGAAATGAGATGTTGACTTCCTTGGGAGCGAGAGCTGCTCCCTGCAATGCAGACAGAGAACGCTAGAGGGGATTTTACTACCACTCTATGTGAGGCCTGTGGCTCTCCCAAAAACCCTTCCAAAACATATGTTATAGTTCAGCCACAAACTGTTAGCTACAGGCTGAGCAAAATCTATGTTTGTATGATGCAAAAGATCAGGAAAGATTATGATAATTGTCCCCTCTGGCCATGAAACCTCTGAGTGAAATTCTGGTACTGTGAAAGTCACAGGCAAATTTGCCATTGATTTCACTGGGGTCAGACTTCATCCTGTGCAGGGTGGAGGGTGACAAAAGTCTGTGCCACCAAGCATCCAGCATTGGCAGCAGGAGCAGCTTTATTGTCAGAATCACTAATGTACACTGTTAAAAAGGGTTTTTACAACATTCTATGTCGCCTCTTTGCTCTGCAGCAGGATGAAATAAATCACGGCCAGTTTTAACAACTTTTGGTTTCTTCAAAGCCTCCACTAGATGCAGATTACACAACCTCCTTAGGAAGCCTGCTTTGTGTTTCATTAGTCCTATAATTACACTAGCTTTTTCCCCTTCTAAATCTTTATTGTTGCAAATTGAGCAAAATACTTAATCCCATTCTCTGTGGGCATGAACAACAATGGATCATCCTCTTTGTGAAGCAGTCTTATGCATGCTTGGGGAGACTATGCTGTAGTAGAGCAACACATGTACATCTCATTATCTTGTTGCTGTTTCCTGTAGAGGTACAGGCTGATGATTCACATTGTGATTTATGTAAAACCTCCTTCACTTTGCCCTCACAGCTATTGCCCATCCTGCATTTTGTACATTACATTTTGTTTTTCTCACATCTTACACCTTGTAGTTTATTTTTCTGAATTTCATTTAAGTGATTTCAGACGCTTCGTTCCAACTTCTTAGGATCACTCTCTGTGCTTGTTGTTGTCAGGAAATTTTGTAAGGTTCTGTTTGTTCCTTCCTCCATCTTGCTAATGGAAACATCAAATATGACTCATCTTGTCACAGACCTTTATGGAATCTCTATTTGTTACATGTTTATGTGCTAACAGAAAACTTGATTATTGCTGCTCCATAAGTATTTTTTTTCAACTACTTGTACAAGCACTTTGCAGAAGTTTCATGCAAGTCTTTTCCCCCTATTTTGTTAATGAAAATATGGTCTGGATTTGATGTGACAAACCTTACAGAGGTCAGCTCTAGGTACCTGCTTCTTTTTTCCTACCCAAAGTGCTGGGAAACCTGGCAGAGAACAAAACTTACTTGGCTTAATTAATTTTATTTGTTCCTGATATGTCCATATTGTCTTTTCTTATCAACATTAGATTTACACATTCACTTGTGAGTTACTGTTACTCATTTGTTCTGGTATCTTTCTATATGCTAAACTTGTATATCTGACATTTCTTGCATTCTTTTTTTGTTCCTGTGGTGTCTCACTCAGAATGAATTATTGACGGGTCCCTAAAATACAAAGCTTTTAAAAGCTGTTTTCTGAGGTTGCATCCACTGGCTGATGTGGGTATCCAGGACCCTTTGCCAGGATTCTGGTGAGTGGTGGGAGCACAGTTGCTTTATTAAATTGGAAAAGTCTCAGGAAGAAGTATAAAGGAGGATTGTTGTTTGTTCATCAAGCGAAGAATGAAACACCTGTATTTTCAGTCCACTATATTCTGAAACACAGGAACTTTGGGTACAATCTGCTATCAAGAGCAGACAAGAATGGCAATTTTTGGTTATGAAGAATTTCAAGATTTTGCTCTAAATTGTGCTAAGTCTAAAAAAACCCATTTTTAAACATTCACAGCATTACTGAACAGAGGCTGTGGTGGGTTTTCTGTGAGGAGGGAAACTGCAATGGTAATTTTAGAAGGAAATTTTGGCTGCTGGGTGGGCTGCTGGGCAGCCAGGAACCCTGAGAGTCCTGCTGAGCTGCATGTTGTGACCTCCCAGCTTTGTGTGGTCCCAGCACCTTTCCCGTCCTTGGGGGCTGGCCAAAGACCACAACTCCAGGTGTATTCCCCAGGGTGACCTGGCCAAAACTTCTGTGCATCTCCATCAGGTATTTGTCAAATTCCGAGTGAGCTCCACAAAGAATATTCTTCCAATGGAGATTTTATTTTTGAACACTGAATTTTTTGTGTAGTTGCTCAAGAAACTCACAGTCAGTGATACTTCCCTCTTACTGAGGCTTTTAAAATCAGCTTTTCATTTTGAGCAAGCATAAATCTTGTGGCATAATTTGCCAAGTGTAGAGAGTTGATACTTGTGAGAAGTCAGCTGCCTTCAAATTGTCTCACAAAACTGTTTGCCACTCTGAAAATGGCAGCCTGCATTTAGCACCCATCCTTTAGCTTGTATTTTGCTGACATTAAAATAATATAAATACATGCTCTATGTGATTTCTTTCTACAGTACTGCTGGTGTTACTTAATGGTTCTTACTCTTTTGGGAGCTTTTCCCTTATACATCACCCTTAGAAAGTCAGTCTTGGTGTTCAGAAATTCCTCACAGCAGAGCAGGCTGAAATATGGTCTCTTGAAAAAAAATATTTTGGTACTAAACTGTCTGTTTTTTTCCATATATATATAAATATATATATATATATATATATATATATATATATATATTTGTGTATATTTGGTGTAGGAAGTTTTGTTATAATTCCCACTACCTCTGATTATCTAATATTAAATTCTCATTAAGTTGACTACTTAATGAGAATTTAAAATTAGAATGCAAAGGGAAATAACAGATCTACAAATACAAATAATATCATGTTTCAGGGTGTCAGACTAGTCTGTGCTCTTCTACTTTAGTGGTATTTGTCAAGTCATGGAACTTTAGAAGAAAGCAGAAGAGGTGATGGAATAGCATGGAATCCTTTCCATGTGATCAGACCATTCACCCATGTCTAGTCTGTAGTTTTCTAAATCTAAACTGCACATGACTGATTAGAGTTCTCAGACATCACAAGGTTTATTTCAGAGCAAAAATTATTTCATGCAAGAGCAAATGCAGTGGCCAGTGGCTCCGGCAAAGCCCTTGAGGCAACTGAGACCCATTTGTGCAGGTTGATCCCTGTCCCTGCAGCTGTTCTGCTACCAGGGCCTCAGCTGATGTAGCAGATTAATCTCATCTTTAACTGTGAATATCCTAAGCCATCATGAAAGGATTCTCTGGAAGAAGCCAACCTATAGGATTGATCCCTTCCTGCCCATGCTGCCCCTCATGTGGATATAAAAAGTTTATACGATTTACCAAACCTATAGAAAATATTTGTCATGTTTTAACTACATGATGCTCATGGGGGACTCCAACCTGCAATTCCATCTCCTGAAAGTCTCAAGAGTACAAATGCATCTCTTCCAAAGCTGCAGAGATCTGAGAGTGCAGTGACAGCCCCTTGGAGATGCTCAGCCCTGGTGACGTGCTGCTCAGCTGCTTGGAACCCAGTGTGAGAAGCCAGCTCCCCTCAAACTGGCCAGCAGCACAGACCAGCTCAGCTTATGTGCATCTGAAATACATGCCTGGATGTAATGCCAAACTGGGACAAGCATTTTGGCTGGCTTCTGGGGAGCTGGCTAAAGAGTCTCACCACTTCCTTTTTGTTTTGTTACTACCCTGACAGCCCTTCAGGCAAGTGCTCTATTTGTATTTGACATATATGCACATGGTCCGTTTTCATGTGTATGTGCTTAGGAATATTTTCCTGCTCCAGCTTGCCCTCCTTTGGAAGGCTGCTGCCCACAGCTTCTCCTAGGAAAATGAAATCTCAGGAAAAGTCCAAAGAAATTGAAATGATTCACAGCAAATTTATTATTGTTTTCATAGGCCCCTGTTCAGGAAAATACTTAAGTATGTGCTTAAGTCCTATTGAAATTAACAGGATTTAAGAACATGCTTAAAGTCAAACATATACTTCCTCTGAATTGGGATGAATTTCAGCACATGCTTAAATGCTTTCCTGAATCAGAGCCACAGTCAACAAGAGTGTCTTGTGATGCACAGGGCTTGTGAGACAAGATTTACTTCTTACCTAAGACCTACCAGTGCTGCTCTATGAATGTACAGTTCTTAGCTTGCATCTTGGTTGGTGGCACTCCAAAAATCTCACTGGCTTTTGCATTTGGAAAACAAGTTGGGAAGGAAAAAAAAAATACAAGAAAATGGAAAAAACTCAAAAAAACCTTATTAAAGCAATACCTTGGCATGTCTGATCTCATGTTGCAACCCATGTCTTTTTCCCTACAACAGAGATTTTTGCTATTGTGTGTGGTATAATTACTAAGACAGATTTTTTTTCTTAATTGCACAATAAATAGGATATTTCCTGGCCTGCTTTGCATTTCCAATAGGATTTTCACTTCCCCTTTGGGTTCTAAGCGTAAGGAGAGTAAGTGTCAAAAGGCAGGAGCTTTCCCAGTTTTAAAACAGAGAGGATGTAACCATCTGTAATGTGAGCCTTGAGTCTGATTGTAGAGATGACGAAATCAAATCTCTCCTTAATCCTTACTGTGAAACACTGAGGTGAATTATGCTGCTTGTTTTTGTTAACTTGTTAAAATCCTTTTGAAAAGAAATGTGTTTTAATGTCATAAAAAAACCCCTCCTTGCTTTACCCCACAGACTAAGACCCCTGGACCATGTGCAGAGTGACCTCAATGCAGTGAAAAATGAAAGGACAAGGAGGATTGATAAACCCAAATACATTATTTGCCTGGAAGAACCACAGTGCTTTGCCATATGCAATTCTTTCCAGTGCAGCCATTTTTTAAGCTAGATGCTTAGTCATTATTAATGATGGTGTATTTGAAGTTCTGCATTTTGGGAAAAAATGGAATTTGTCTTTTTTTCCTCCCTAAAGGTTAGTTAAAATAATATACAGTTGTCTGTGTGTATTGCATGTACCAGTTGGCATATTTTTTGGAATATGGGAGGAAATTTATTCCAGTTACTTCATTTATAGCAAAGTATTAGCTTGAACTTGAGAAGAACTCCTTGTTCACGTTGTTCAGCTATGCTATGCAGTGGTTGGAGGCTTTTGATGCTGCCATGACTTCACAAAAATACTTGACACAAAGTAAAAATAAAATCACTGAGACTATTTTTTCTCCCTCCTGAAACCACCTAAATTTTGTTAATTAATGATATGTTCATGCAGCCCCCACACATGCACACAAATGTCATTAAGATTTAATTAATTCACTAGAAATAGCTGAACTGTTTAAGGAGGAGCACTTTATAATTAATAAAGGAGAACACATTGTTCATTCTTGCCATTACTCAGAGGGAAGCGGCTGGTTTGACAGGAGGCTTTTCCTGATGTTATTACACTGAGTTCCAGGGCAGGACCTTGCATCACTTGGTGTGAAGGACAGAAACAGCTGGAGACTAAGTAGAAAGGCATACTTTCTGAGTAGATAAACTAATAAAATTATGTTTGTGGGAAGCAATGGGAGCAGAAAGTGCTGTTTCCAAGATGGAGAAACGTAAGTCTCTAGAAATTCTGTCTCCACAAACTCCAGACTTTTCTATTGCTGGGGTCCATGTTCATCAAAACTAAGACACTCAGTGGATTCATTCAAAGTGAAAGGTGGACAGATTCATCCTTCAGATGTGCATCTTGGCCTTGCTCACAGAGGAGACCTTCCCTTGGGCACCTAAGTTAAAATTCAGTGGGGTGAGTGATTGGCCAAAGAGTCTTGCCCAGCAAATCCTCAAATCTAGTGTACTTTTCCACAGTCACTATGGGAATTTGCCTTTTCAAGTGAGGCTCTTCTCAGTTAGGAGTGTACTTTAACATCTCTATTTCCTTTATCCTAGTGCCCACAAAGCCTTAAATCTGTCCCTAGCTGCAGTCTTTTATTCAGAATTGTCAGTACTGTCCCTAGCTGTAATCACTGTATCTGAAATATCCAATATTGCTGGCAGGGAGAGTGAATATATCACCAACTTTCTCCATTTTATAAGTACTTCATCACTTTCACTCTGTTTCAGGGAAGCTGCATGAGAAAGCTTTTGTGAAAAACAGCACGGATAAATGGTGGTTCTCCAGCTTGTCAATTATATGTTCTTTTCTTTCCATCCACTGCTTGAGTTCTTGATCTTCATGAAGGTATTATTTAATTCCTGCTTTTCTGAGCCCTTACTCTTGGACAAATATATAACAGATTTTTATTTAGGCACTACTGGGTGCTTTAAAAAAGCTATTTTTCTTTGAGGCTCAGAGTGACTAAGCCTAGGAAGTTTTCTTTCTCATCTCCTCCTGGTAGTTAATAGCCTTCACAAGGGATCTCAAAACACTCTGATAAACCTTTGAAGTTGTTACCTACTAAGGTTTTGCTCTTTCTGAGTGCTGAACATTAAATTACTGACTGCTGTTAGAAGCAATGAGAAAGGATTCACAAAACCAACAGAGCTTTGCCTATAATTTCCTCAGAAAAAGAGCTGAATATAATAGATAAATTGTGTTGCTGGGGAGATTTTGATTCTGTTCCCTCCTCTGTCACCAGTTTGCCTTGTGATTTGTGGTAGCATTTTCAGTTATGCCAGTCACATGAGATCAAAACCCATGAGTCAGTCTCCACCCAAATCATGAGCCTGGCTTCCAGATCCCAGACCTTTGAACAGTGATCATACTGTACTTTTTCTTTAGTTTATCTTCTGGTTTTGCAGTTTCCTCTGCCTAGTCCCAATGTGTCTCTAGCAATAAATGTTTCCCATTGCTTTGGTAGTGTTGAGAAGGAATTTTGACCATTTGGGACTGTTGGAGCCCTTGTTTGGCCTACACAATTAATTTTATTTTTGATCACCAAGTCAATCTTATTTCTTCCAGATTTCACATCTTCTTGAATTTCCCTATGACTTCTACATGCCTTAGCCCCACATAACCCATCACTTCTGTTTCTCCCTTGTCATTATCATTCTTCCAGGCATATGGTGCAACTCTTTGGGATGTCCTTTGCTAAGAGTTGGACTCAGTGATCCTTTTGGGTCCCTTCCATTCAGCAGATTCTGTGGTTCTGTGATTCAGCTGATTCTGTGATTGAACTGCTTCTGTGATTCACCTGATTCTGTGGTTGTGTGGTTCAGCTGCTTTGTGCCTCCTTCAGTCCTCTGGTCTGGAGATGGTTTTTCACCATTCCCTTGAAGGACAGAGAACGTATAAGAAGATGCAGGTCTGGGCAACCCTTAATCTTTGCATGAGAATAAACAAATTGAGAGAGCAGGGAAACTGTGTCCCCGTGTCTTTCCTGAAAAAAGGTGAAATTGTGATTTATGACTAAGATGGTGAAAAAATCAAGGGGAAGTTTGGTGTCATATCACTGCTTTCTTCCATAGCATTTGCTTCTTTTCAAGAAGGACAAGAAGTCAAAAGCTTCTGGCAAAGGTTTAACAAACAAAATCCAAATCAGAAAATGTGACTTCACAGTAATTATGGCATGCACTATGGTGGTGCCTGGTATTCCCATGGTGACATTGTTGCTGTTGCCATGAAATTTGCAGAACAGACCTAAGGATGAAATTAATGAAATTTTGCAAATCCAGGCTACTCATACCTCAGGTAGATGGGAAATGCATCCTCTCCTACTCATCCTCATGCTCTAACATTCTTTCACCCACGTTGTTTGTTGATCCTTGCATATGCCATGTGCCAGACATATTGCAGATCTATAATTTCAAGTAAAACGACAAACAGACTGTTCCCCCTATATCCAAGTAGCTCTAGAGTCTGAGTGCTTGAAACTGAATCTGAACCCAGATGAGATCTCTTTACACAGCTCTGAACTTCATGTCAGGTTGTCTCCAAGCCTTGAATTCACACTCTTCCCATAGCTTGATGATAGGAAGTGTGAATTTGTTTTTAAACCCAGAACTGTCAAAAGTTGCATTCAAGACATGAGAAAGATTCTTGATACTCACCAGAAAATCTTTTGGCTGAACATTTCACAGTCAAGGCCTGAGTTTGTACCAACTGGACATGTCTCAAAATGTTTCTAGTTGTGCTGCGATGCTTCATAGAGCTGCGATAATTAGAAGGGATTAATTCATTAAGACAGAGAAATGCTACCTCACACCTTGAATATTAATAAGAGAAAATTTATGACAGCCAACAGAGTAACATAATAATTATAATAAGTAATATTGTCTCCAGAGGAAAAGGCTATTTATCTGCTTAGCTCTTTCATCAGCCATTTTTGGACACACACTGTGCTTAAAATGCAGTTATGCAATCCATGTGGGTCAACAACGGAAGGTTGGTTGCTTCACCAAGATTATAAGAATCTTTTAAACACAATGGTACCACAAATTAAAATGGAAATCTATCAAAACAATTATCGTCCTGAAAGCTTTGGCCACAAGCATGATTATTGTAGAAGGATGTTGTCCTTGGCCACAGCTTTGGCTCAGTTCAGCTGGTATTATTTGTATTCCTCCAAGGCTCAAAGTTAGAATTTACATGGCTAAGGACCATAAACTTTTAGAGGAAAAAATAGGCTGTTCCTCAATGCTAACACTAGCAGTTTTGTGTTGTTGTGTCGTGGTTTGTAGGCAATTTGTTAGATACTAGAGATAGGAACAGACTGAATGTGGCTGAAACCTGCCTTGAACTTTGGGAGGATTCAGACAGAGATTTCTGTCTGGACCTGGCTGTTTCTGTCTGAAGCAGTTGTTGATGTGAACACAAACGAGTTAATGTCCAGAGTTTTTGAGTTTAAAGTACATTTAGATAGTGAAACAGTGAAGCAGATATTGAGCTGATACAAACTGCAGTCTACAGACTTAAATAAAGCAGAAATCAAGTCCTGAGTGTGTCCACCGTGTCCATGAGGCAGGCAGTTGTAGGTGTGAGAGCAGGTGAAAGAACACCCTGGATGCTGCTTGCCATCAGCAAGGGACACATTTCCTTAGAGATGTCCTCAGGAGAGGCTCCACGTTGCATCCTTGAGCTCCTGACAAAGGCTGAATCCTGCAGTAACTCCATTCTTGTGCTGATGATAAACTATTTTAAATAACAAGCACTGCTGGTTATTTTTAAAATGCTCATTTTTCTTTCACCATCCAATTTTCCGTCTTGAGGGAGGTAAATGAGTAACAAATCTGAAATCCATTTTTCCTTTCCCCCCGCCAGGCTGGTATAGATGGAGAAAGCATTGGGAACTGCCCATTCTCCCAGCGTCTATTCATGATCCTGTGGCTCAAAGGAGTTGTGTTCAATGTCACCACTGTTGATCTGAAAAGGTAAAAATTGTTCTGTTTAATTGAAAATAGGTGTATGACCCAGTGTTTGCACTATAGAAAAAACCCCTCCAAGTTAAATCAGATTTTTATCTGGCCTAGAAAGCCTGTGGTGCACAACAAAATAGTTGGGATTCAGGTTTGGCTGTTGTTTTTATTTTTTTCTCACTTGTGGAATGTTTTTATATTAAACAGGGTGCTTGGGGTAGTTTCAAAGTCTTCCAACCACAAATTACTGGAGAGGAAAAAAAGGCAGACTGATTTTGTAGGAACTATAAATATCTGTGCAACTACCCGACCATAAAGATTAGTGATTTCATGACTTTTTCTCTGCTTGCAGAAAGCCAGCTGACCTGCACAATCTGGCTCCTGGGACCCACCCACCTTTCCTGACATTTAATGGAGAAGTCAAGACAGATGTTAACAAGATTGAGGAATTCTTGGAAGAGATTCTTGCACCTCCAAAGTAAGATCTTCAGATTTTTTTTCAGTCAGTTTTCCATTTCCTAGGAATGAAAGATGTCCTAAGAGGAGTTCCTAAAAAGCACTCCTTCCTACAACCTTTACTTACAGGAGTAATATTTATTTATGAAACTTGCTGGCTTCAGCGAGATGACTTCCATGTGTGAAGGTTACTTATGTGACTAATAACTGCAGAATGTTTTCTCTGTACACATTTCAGGATGCCCTTGTATGCAGAATTAAGGAGACCAGTACTAGAAAAAATTTGTAGGGGTCTGGTGGCCACATTTTGCAAAGCTAAAAATAACTTGGAAGAGATGCTGAGAATTGCCACACAAAATATCTGTGCCAGGAAAAGCATTTTACAGTGAAAAACTAGAGGTTTCTGAGCTGTATGGTGTGTTAGGAAGGTTGGAAGGGGAACTGATTACAGAGGATGAGAGGCTCGGGAGACAGAAAAGTGCTCATTATTCTAGTCAAGAAATGACAAGAGCCCATAACTGGAAGTTATAACTAAACTAATTCAGATTAGGAATAAGGCCCTGATTTTTTCAGTATGAAAAAGCTACCAATGAAAGATTTAGATTTACCAGATATGCCTTACTAATTCAAACATTTTGGACTTAATACAAGGATAATGGAAAAAATAAATAGTTGGCTTGTGCGATGGACCTTAGGATCTAGGAATCCATCAGATTTGGATTGGTTCCTTGTGGAGCATTTTACATCCAAGTGAATCAGCAGCTATAGGCCAGTCCTGAGGCAAGAGATCAGGCATTTAAGTTTTCTATACTCTGCTCCAAGACCACTGAAGTCAGTAGGAGTCATTAGTTTGTGTTTATCTTTCAAATCAATATATTCCTTTTCACCAAATGTCTATAAAAAGCAATGCAGGGACCGGAACATTTATGTTCCTTTACCTGGTGAATCCTAACACTCTTTGCTGTTCCATCCTGGAGTACATTTTCAGAGCAGGGGATAAGACACGGCTGCCATTCATAAGGGAGCGATCTGGCTGCCACACTCCCCTGCAAATGTATGTTTCCTTGTGATTTAAGGCTGATTTTGGACTGGTCACACAAAGCACAAGTGCAATTACCTTTGTCTTGACACCATCCCCGTGTAACTCCCCACATGCCTGCCTCGACAGACAGATAACACATACGGTTATGAGGGTCTTGCCAAGCTGTTGTTTTGAGATAATGAGTGTTAATTACAGTTCTTCACACAGGAGGTTTTTCCTCTCTTCTTGTAAATTATATTTGTAGCCATGGCTGTGATGCTGGTAACAAGATGTTCCTCTCCCCACTGCTTTTGCCTCTTCAGGTACCCCAAGCTGGCTGCTAAGCACCGGGAATCAAACACTGCTGGAATTGATATATTTTCCAAATTTTCTGCATACATCAAAAACACCAAGCAGCAAGATAATGCTGGTGAGTATAACCATTGCCAAATGTGTCAGGGAGTTTGTGTGCATAGAAGTGGAAGAATTTTGCCATTCTCTCATCATTTTTTTTGTAAACTTTGTTAAAATGACATCAGGCACTGCTGCTGATCAGCTTGAGGTGGTTGGTTAGGACTCAAGTCACATGTCCACAGTTGAATTAACTACATCTGTAGTATTAAATAAAAGAGCCACAGAGTGTTTGGTAGCCTCTTTACCAACAGCCATGGCATGACTCCTGTTCATGCAGCCCAGTTTCCTCACCAGAGCAGGATCTCTAAATGCTTACTGGAAGAGACTGGTGGCCTGTGCTACCTCTTCCTCTGCTCCAGCACTGCTTAGAGGAGTGTGTGTTGACTGGACTCAAACCTGTGAGAGCAACCCATGCTTTATTAGATTTTGCCATCAGGCTCTTGGCCCTCTTATGATTATGTTACACTGTTATAACTAATTTGCTCATAGAAACTGAGTTTTATCAAGACATTCCATATAAAATAATTAAAAGACAGAAGTGAATTTAAGAAATTACACTGTGTAAGCTCCAGATTTTCATTTGTTTATGAAAAGAAAGAGTCCCCCAGAAGCCAGATGCCATTCATATTTATATGCCTCCCACACTGTCTTCTTAATGAAATTGCTGTTCTTCTCCACATTCCTTTAGCCTCAGAGAGGCAAAACTCTAGTGAGCCTGAGCTCCTGTTACTCCATAAAGTTGTGGATTTACACCTCCCTATCCCTTGAGATGATCTAGTAGAATATTTGCAGTCATTTACTGGTGTACCTTCTCCCTTGTGTTACTGCTTTCACAGAGACATAGGGCATGTTGAGTATCATGGGTTTATATCACATCATTCAGAAAACATCAGATTTTGCAGGTTCCAGCTCTGCCACACACTTCATCTGTGCAATTATATTTCATTGCCCAAGGCTGACCCATGAGATAAAAATGGGTAAATGATGATTTATGTCAGATAAAAATCTCCTCTGTAATATTTTTGTGTTGTTAACAGAAGGAAATAATTACAGTGCTTCGCTTCTCAGTGATACTAAAAACTTGGGTTTTTTTGTCTAATGCTAATGAGATGCTCAGCTAACTTTTATAGGAAGCTGTAAAAGGAAGATAAGTTAAGAGTTAGACTAAATAGATGTAACAATGAAAGTAAAATATCCTGGCCATTTACAAGGAAGTTTTATAGTCTGCTGTGCAACTGTAAATCTTCAGCTGTGCTATCCCACATGCACAGTCCCACTCTTGCTTCTCAGTGACTGCAATATTCAAATGCCTGGGCTCACAAGGGCTGACATCTCCAGCCAGGAAGAGATGGGTGTCCTAGAGGTGTCTTCATCTGGCCGTAAGATCAGCTGGAATTCAAAGTCTGATATCCACTGTGGTGAGATAAGGAATCTAACCCCACAAACACTCTACATTTTCAGAAGCTGCAGTATGATTAAAGAGAGCTTCCCCTAGTTCTGCATAACAAACTTTTGGTTTAGGTACTCTTGCAAATGAAAATTAAGCATACCAAAGTTTTAGAGACAAGAGCTGTTAACCTGCAGGAGAGACACAATCTTTACTCCCTGCAAACATCCTCACTCTATTTTTGTTACCTGGTTCCTGCTCCTGTCTTATCCAAACACTGCAGTCTCTGAATGTACTGGTGCTCAACTTTCCTCTTCAAAGTAGAGAAAAGCTTTTAGCTTAATTTTATTACAGCTGGAATGCTGCATTGCAAGGAGAATAAAGCAGACATGGGCAGAGTAGAACTGGATCTTTCTATCTATAACTATGTTCTTTCTATCAATTGAGTAAGGTCCCTGGGACTGTCAGTGCAGACCTCAATTTCAGCAGAGTAATTGACTGTCAGTTTTCAAGGGCTAAGGAAGAATAGTTTCTCCCAATCCCAGGGATGTTTTATTCACCTTCTGCCTGGTTCATCTCAACAATAGCAGTTTTTCTGAAGGCTGATTAGGATGGAGCAGAATGAGTTAGTCAAAAAGTAGTTGTGTTAAATTTCTTGAGCAGTGAAAAGACTGTGTGCAAAGAGGAAAGGAGAGCAACACTGTGTACATATTACCTAATTAACCTGTTTATTTTTTATTTATATTTAATAAATTTTTGTAAAATTACAACACTGATTCAAAAGGGAACTGAGGCTTTAGCACATCATTTTACATACCATTTTACAACAGGTCCTGCTGCAGTATTAAAAACAATAGAATAGAATCACAGAATCCCAAAAGATCTGGGATCTGTAAATCTGGAATCTGGAAAAGACCTTAAAATCATCAAGTCCAACCTTTGATCATGACACTGTCAATTAAAGCATAGCACTGAGTGCCACATCCAGTCACTTCTTGAATACTTCCAGGGATGGTGACTCCATCACCTCCCTGGAAAGCCCATTCCAATGCTTAATAACCCTTTCACTGACTAAATTCTTCTTGATGTCCAGCCTGGCCTTCCGCGAGTACAGCTTGAGGCTTTCTATAGAAGTAAATAGTTTTAATATTGTATTAGTAGTATAGTCTATTATATTTATATATTAAATAAATATTATACATTTATTTTTATATGTTGTGATACGATACGATTTTTATTTTTCCTATATAATAGCAGAAGTAGTTGTATATAGTTCTGCGACAAAAAAAAAAAAAAACAAAAACAACATTTTATAAAATATAATTACTTAGGTAAAGTCCCTTTCCCTGTCTGTGCATGAACAGGTGAGATCCAAAAAGAACAGAGATTGCTGCTCGTGGTTATCAAAAATGGTTTCTGTAGCTCCCAGCTCTGAGATAAAGGTTGTATGTGTCTCATAGTCATCCTCTGTATCCATTCCTAGCTCCAGCTGATTCCAGGGCTTGGGTTAATCTGGAAAGCCACACCAGTGACTAGAACATCAGTTGCATGTGATCAAAACACAAATAGAAGAGTTGTTAGTAAATTAAAAATAGATTATAGAACCCAGCTAGTTATAGAAACAATAGTTTTCATTTCTTTTAATTGGCAATAGAGGCTGGGGGGGGGGGGCAGGACAGCAAGGTGGTTAAAGCATTGAACATCAAGTTATTTAAATTATGTTCCCTTAACTCAGGAGTCAGGGAAGTGAATTCAATAACATGTGGGATATCAGGCTGGGAATTTGTGGCATCAGCCTGTCTCGGGCTGTGAGAAATGTGGGTTAGGTGTAATTATGTGTGACCATGCCTTGTAGGGTACTGGTTTAGAACAGGTCTCGTGGTGTGTGCAGCGTGAGCTCTCACCCCAGTGTGGGGCTGTTACAGCTCTGCAGAAAAGTGAAACAAAATAGTTGGGATAATTAATTATATTTATGTAGCATGAGGGTCCTAGATGTGAGAATTGCTGGGATCCGATGCACACCAAAGAGAAGTCCAAGCTGCTGTCCCTCTTATCAGAGTTTGCAGCCAGGACCATGGAGAAATGTCACACTTTGGGTGATCTCACTGCTGGCCGTGTCACTGTGGTGTTTCCTGTCCTGAGAGCCCTGGAAAGATGGCACTGTTAGCACAGCCTTTACATAGCTAAATGATTTTTTTTTCCCTGATAATGGAAAAGTCAGTGAGGACAACAAGACAATGGTAAATCCTTGCTTTAGTGTGTGTCTGAGTCCTCGTATGTAAATGAACACATGAAGGATACATTTGTAGGTCTGTTTCTGAGATTGTGACACCCTCTGCTGGCAAATATATGAATGTATAAAGCAGCTCTGCAAAAACAGCTTTACAATCAGGGTGGAAACATCCCCTTACCAAAACAGGATTCTTTCTGTCAAGACAGTTTCCTCTTACAAATGTAACATTGTCAAAAGAGAAGTGTTTCTTAGTAACCTATCAAGTTTGACAAAATTTTCATGGAAAAAATTATGTTTTTTCTGGATGACTTAAATTTACTTTGAAGTAAAAATGCTTTAACATTATAGAGAAAAATAGTGATTTTTTTTTTTTTCTGGATTCATGCAGTACTTCATTAGCCACACACCGTTATGTTTTATGCCTGGCACAGAAGCAGGTGATAACCTTCTCCTGTAAGTCTGCATGGCAATATGTTATTGATCATGATTCATTTACTTACCAAAGGTATTTGGCAGTGAAGCTGGCCTGATTTAATAGTTCCCTGAAGTTCTGATTCTTTTTTTCCATCTTTGTTTTCCTAACTTTTCTGTCTTACAATATAAAAACGTTGAAAGTTTTGGAACGGGCTGGTGAGGGCTGTAAGCCCAGAAGCAAACATGCTCATGCCATATCAAAGTCCCACCACTTTTAAGCTTCTTGAAAGGGAAGGAATTGATTCCAGATTCTCAGGATGTGGCAAGCTGTGTTTAAAGAAAGTGTGTGCATTTATTATTTCAAGTCAGTTCAATCAGAACTTGATTCCTTCCACCCCCTGTGCCACTTGATAATTTTATAACAGGCCTGTTTGAAGGAGTCATCTCCTCATTGTGGGATTGGATCTGTGTTTCAGTAGCACCACTGGATTATTCAGTTCTCTGGCTGTTGTCGCCAGGCTTCACCCCTTGTGCCTGAAATGACAATGGCTCATTCACACAGAGACAGGAGTCCTTGGGAAGGTTCAGTGCAGTAGTCTTGAAAATTATTTCCTGGGTGCTCTTGCTCAAGTTTTCATGGCCAATTTGAGAGTTTTTGATTGCCTAGTGATTGTTTAATATCGAGAAGGAAGTCCTGTCTGAGCATAGGAACATAAACTGAGGTCTTGTGTGTTTACTTTGGTTCTTCTGGTTGATGCTGAGCAAGTCACTCATGCTCTGTACGGTCACCAGGGAAGCAACAATTTATGTATTCATTGGAGGAGGATGAAATTTAATTAATTAGAATGCTGTGTACACAGTCAGCATCCTGCTTATTATTTTTACTTGCGAGACTGTGTGCTGTAAACCAAGGGGACAACCTGGGGTAGCCACCCATTAACTGTCCCGCCTAAAATTGTGAGTTTTTTGGCTCGTAGAATGAGCCCTTTGATTTCATGTAGGAGTTTAAAAAGTTGTTTTTGAATTGAGTTCTTAGGGGGCACCAGCTCCAGTGTGGGTGGGCGCATTCATTAGTGGTACGGAAGGATATTTCACTGTACGGCTCCTCAGAAGGCGCTGAGCTGGGAGACCACCAACATGATTTCGTGCAGAGGAATTTCCAGCCGTCTGACCAGAGGACTCTGCTTGTCTGGTTTGGATTTACATCAAGAGGCCAAAAATAAAAGCGCATTTAAATCATTAATTCACATGTGATTAAGTGCTGTTCACCTCTTTCAGTAGCTCCATCACCCTTTGTGGTTTGGTGCGTGAGGTGGGAAATGTCTCTCTCAGTGTGCTGTATGTACACGTGCAGTAGAAATGCACACACACACAGAGGCCTGGAATTAAAACTTCCCTACTTCAGTTTTACACTGTGGAGTTACTCCCGCTAAGCAGAGGGTCAGACCCATAGCACAGGTATGTGCACAGGCTGAATTGTGCATGGTGATCCTTCCTAGAAGCCATCACGTGCCTCTTGTCATAAGCAGAAAATCTGTTCACTCCAAACCCCAGCACAGAATATTCACAGCAATACCAGCTGCATGGTCAGACCTTCTGTGGCTCCTGTGCCAGGAGCAGGAGCCTCTCGGTGTGGTTGGGCAGCTTGGGACAGGCTGATGAGCGTGGTGTGGCTCCAGCAGCAGGAGAGCCAAAGATCTGTCCCCAGAGCATCTCCTCCCATGGTGGGGAAGGGCAGGGAGTCAGCCCTCTTCCTTCCAGCCTGGCTTCTCTCAGCCAAAGGGGTCATATTACAGCTGTAACTGTGATATGGCTTCTCCTGAGTCTTTGGTCCTTCTGACCTGTTCCATGTCTAAAGGTTAACCAGTGCTGAGAAAAGTTCCTGGCAAAGCTGCTCTTGAGTTTGCCAGAGCAAGTTTAAAAATCTGTTTGAATGCTCTTGTATTGATGGAAAGTTTCCTGTGACAGGGATCTTGGATCAGACTCTAATTTGGGACCAACATTACGCTTTATGCTATTTGAACAGGTTTTCAAGGTGCCATATAAATATATAGGCATAAATGTGAATATGTGTGTGATGTCTGTGTATCAGCTTGCCATTTTTTTATTCTTTCTCTTTAGTTGAAGAATTTCCATTTTCCACTACAAGCCCCACATTGGTCCAAGGCCCAGAACAAGCCACAATTTGTCCTGTAGTGTGACAGGACAGTACCAAGTTTTCTCTGTCATACAACCAGGAAGGAATAGAAAGAGCTTTTAAAATTGCTTTAGAGAAAAGGATTTGCTTAGTGATGGAACATGTCAGGATGACAGTTCTTCTAGTGCCTGCCTGTCCCTGGCAGGGAGGTTGGAAATTGATGACTTTTAAGGTCCCTTCCAAGCCAGGCCATTCAATTATTCTGTGCTGATTCCATGATTCTTTAATTTTGGCCTTTTGAAGCACAAAAAAAGAGAGCTATTTCAGAACATTTTAAACAAGTTTTTATTATTCCCCATGAGCTGAATAATGTTGGGCTCATGGTAGCTAAAGTGCTTGGCAGCTTTACAAAACCAGCCCTAATATAAAAAATACCCAGTCTTTAAAACATATGTAAAATAGGTTTTCTGCAACATTTGTGGCACATAAAGTACCAAATACATGTTGGTGAGTGTGATATAAAGCTTTTATTGCCATTCATTTGGGATGACCCACATAACTCACTCATGATATGCTAATAAAACTGTTCACTCTGTCTCCTTATAAAAACACACATGTAAAGACCACTAAAACTGTGATGTAGCTTTGTGCTAACTTGTTAAGAAGTGCTGCAAGTTGCATTTATCACCTGCCCCAAATTGCTTTATCTGCTTTCTGCCCAGTAATCAAAGTCTAAAATGCCCAGGAAAAGCAGACTGCAACATAAGTTTTTTTGAGAAATAACTTTTTGAAAGTTCTCAAAATCATGCTGTCTGGATGCCCAGAGTCATCAATATTCTGTCTGGTACCATTGACAGCTTTAAGGACCAATATCTTTTGACCTGCCAAAAGTAAGAACTGAAATGTTATGTCATTAAAAGGAAGAGGTTTTCAGTTTTCTAAAATGATAACACACCACCACCTTAATCTGAGAAATATGTAATTTACAAGGGAATATTTCTGAAATTTCTATCTTCTAATACCTTGCTAATTGAGGAACAAAGATTTCCTGATGGAAATGTGAAAAACACTATTTGAAGACAACACAAAAGGAACATTTTCTAAAAGTCCAGATGTGATCAGACTGCAGGCAGGGACTTGGTATGCCTGGTTAACAGTCTTAGATGCAGCCATTTTGGGAAGAGTAAATATTTGCATTAAATTTACTAACAGACAAAATTTTCTGACACGTCTGTGCTGAAGCAATTTTGAAAACATAGAATACCATAGGGAGGGAGAGAGATAAAAGAAAGAATATATGTATTTATATAATTTAAAGTTATAGAACATGCTGAAGTCAACAAGGTTAATGACATGATGAAATTAAGGCATTTAGTCAAGCTTTTGCTGAGTCAGGGCCTGTATACATGGCCAGGCCTAGAGTAAAACACTTGCAATGGGAGCAGTAGTTGGCAGCCACTCTCCTTTAAGAGGGAATTATTTCCCCTGTGTGTTGGAATATTCCTCCAAGTGCTGCTGGCTTTACTGGGATGCTTTGTTCTGTTTCCCAGCCGAGCTCCCATGCTCGCACTCAGGAGCAGTAGCACAGCTGGAAGTGGATTAGAGCAATCTGGCAGCAGCAGTCCTGGGAGGAATTAAGCGCCTTGCTGCTGGAATGGGAGGCCTAAATTACATTATTATTTAGAATTGAGTTTTTTAACTTCATTGCTTTATGGTTTTGCCGTGGTGGCTAACTCCCTTTGTTGTGATAGACTTGGTGTATCTTAAGTGTGTTCTCCACAGCAAGGACTTAAATGAAGTCATGGCTTTGCTCAGTTCAGTGTCGAAACCTTATATAACCAAATGTTCAGGTTTAAATACCCAACTGGTCTTGATGTCCTAACAGGATTGTTCACAGGTTTACATTTAGCCATTGCAAGCTATCACATGGTAGATAGCCCAGTGACTGGCTTCTGGAAGTCAGTTTGCAAAACTGTTGATGACTTCAAAGGCAAAAGAATTGGCCCAGGTTCTGTTTTTCCCTAAACAGATTGTTAAAGTATTTTTTTCAATTTTTTTTATGCATGCAAATGTTTTTCATAAAATAACAGGGAAAAGAAGAATGAGATGTAAATGAAAATCTGTGTTGCTAAGTTTCTTTATTAGATATACCTTAAGTCATTCACTTTCAGCTTGAAAACACTGCTAGAAATGAAGTGACAAAATGGAATTAGAGAAATAATCCTTTAAAAATATCCTGGTTTTTCTGATTGTGTTAAATAGTAACCCGAATTTCATGAACTTTGAGGCCAAAAGGATCTTTGTGTTATTTACTATCATCTCCTACAAATCACATCCCAGTGAGTTTTTCCCATTGAGCAAACCTGTTAATGTTCCATCCTTAAAAGGATTTGGTTTGATTGAGCAGGAACAGGATAAACTGAAGTGTCCCTGGTGCACTGAAAAATCTTTGGGGCTTTTTTCCAGTCCTTGAGCACTGTCTTACTGTTTTCCTTTGACCTCTTGCTGGAATTCCCAATGCCTTTTTCCTTTTCTTAATTGGAGAGACTAAAACAGGGAAAAATGTTTTTAATACTTGCCATAACAGCTCAGATGCAACAGAGGCAGTGTGACCTCCCTACTAATTCTTGGATTGTTTTCATACATCCAGACTTAATTATAACCGATTTTGCTTCTGTTCCTTTCAGGGAGGTTGAGGCATAATCATGATCATCCCTAAGTAATTTCAAGGGGCTTGAAACAAAAAAATCTCAAAAGCAGAGAAACAATGGAAAAGAATTAAGATGAAACTCATTTGTAAATCTTATCATCTCATGGCTTTTTGTGTCCCAGTAACAATTTCTGAACCCAAAAATTCTAGCAAATTGAGCACCAAAAATTCTGGAAATGCAAAATAAGTCTATTTGAGACTGAGATTTTCCAGGTGAACGAAGGGATTTGGGAACTTAATAGCTTTAAAATTTCATCCTCAGGTGCTGCTAGCTAGACATTGCTTTGTCTCCCTCTCATGTGTGTTCACTGATGCTGGAATTAAACAACATAGTTGAAAACAGTGGAATGCAATTGGGATTATCCTAGTGTAAACAGAAGCAGATTTTATTCTTCTACATGCCTGGAATTGGAAGAAATTAGTATTAAAGATTTAAACACGAACAGCCTGTACAGGAACAAATTTCTTCACTTAAGTCTTGGAACACAAGGGGTCCCCAGAGCACTGCTGCTAAAGCCCAGCTGCACTCGCTACCAGAATCTCACTTTTCTCCTACTTGACCGCAGATACGTGAAGTTAGTTTTCCTTTTGTTAGTCCCAGAATTGTCTTATTTGCTCTTCAGTAGTAAAACAAAAGTTTAAACTCTGAGTGAACACACTAAAAAATCGAGATAGTGGTGCGATAACCTCATACTATAAATAATGTGTGTTTATAATCTGCAGGGCTTAATTTTTTTTTCCAAATTCCTGATGCAAATCAGCTGCTGCTTGTCTGCAGTTGCTTTAGGGACACCTGCACAAGACTAACACGGCAGAGGTCAGGATTAGGCCCTTGGGGACGTGCCCTAGAAATGATGCTTGTCACTTACGTGCTGCTACAGGGTCAGGATGATTTGTGAAACGCAGGTTCTTCCTGGGGCACTTGTAGGCCAGTAGTTTTACATTCACTTGCTTCCTGCCCTCAGGGTCACTTGGACTCCTAAGAGACTTGGGAATGAATCTTTCTTTTGGTGTCATTTGAACACCTGGGTTTTCTTCTTAAGAAACCTTTGAAGGTGCTCTGACAGCATTCTTCATGATAATGTTACAAGTGTTCAATTTATTTCTTGCCTCCATTGTGACAATGAATAAGAAAAGGAAGGGAGGAAAACTGAGTTTTCAGTAAAAAAATAGAAACAAGTCAAAACAATCTTTCTAGATGCTTGAAAAACATGTCTATTTACTATTTAAGGTATTACTGATTCACCTGCTTCACTAGGTTTTATTTGGGAGTAGAAAGATGCCAAGATGCCTCTTATTTTTTCTTATATTTACTGTTTATCACATCAAACCTGAAACATAGTTCCACAGCTGATGCATTACTGCTTTACTAATGTAAAGTTTGTGGGCAAAGAGTATTTTTATTTTTATATTGTATATAGGATGTGGCAAGGCAAATGATTTAAATTATTTTTACAAGGTCATATAGAAAACTTCAGAAGAAGAGACTCAAGTTTCCTAAATCCAGGTAACCTCTTAATCCTTGCATCATTGCTCTTTGTCTTAGGAAAAGCTAGCTGGGAACTGAGCTTTACGTCTCATTCCTTCTATGGAGGTTTTGAGACATGTCTGTCAAAGTATCCCAAACTTTTTGGGTGGAGCTCTAATCAATCAATCAATCCACATCATCAGTCTGTAGATGGGGTACGAAGGGAAGAGAGATTATAAGGGTGGGATCATCTCACCTAAATCTGTCTAAAAGTTATAAGTTAGTCATTCAAAAGTCTTGGTTTATTTCTGATCAATGGAGAGAGACATTTCTAAAGAGTTTTTGATTTTTCTCAAAATATGAGTCTAAAGCTGGAAGAATTTCCTTTGGAGGTGCCTTTCTCTTATTGCTACCTATAAGGGATACTTGAACAATTAGGTCAAACTAATTAGCTAACAATTAGAGGTCAGGCAAGGGGAATCTCACCCATAAGGAAATCAACAGATTTTTGAAGTGTCAGGGTTTCTCAGGGTGCTTGGGGTATCCCTCAGCTGTGTCAGCTCCATGTTCCTCTGCGTTCTGGAGGAAGTGTTCCTGGGGCTTGGCACCTCCATTTCTCTCACTGCACGTACACAGAACATATGTGTGCCAACATGCATGGAAAATGTGTCCCTGGTTATGCCTGGCTCAGACCATGTCTGAAAGGTGATTTAAGACCATAGCTGTGTGGCTGCTTCCATGAGTGCCTCTGTGTTTTTCTGACTCACCCCATTCCTGGTGTTTGCTCACCCCAACATGGACTGGGAGTAAAAAACCCCTTTACAAGTCCCAGCTCTGACTTGTCTGGAGGATGAACATGTCCCCTACAACAACCTCAAACCAGGAAAAAGTGGATTTGAGGAATAAGAGACACTAATTTATTTCTCTTCTGCATACACGAGGTATTTGTTGATTCATTAAGTGGGCAGAGACAGAGAGATCACGGCTTTTTCACAAGGCTGTGTGGGCATTCACCTTTATTGTGGGAACATGCACAAGTCTCTTTTCCAGTGAATATTGAATTATTTATCTGGAGTGGAACATCTTTAATAGGAGAGCTGAATCACCCCAGAAACTCCCTTTGGCCCAGACTTAGGCATCTAAATGCCTTGGATGCATGGGAGCACTCAACTTCATCCTCCTCTGCATTTCCAATGGCTCTCTCAATGACCTCCCACTCATTTGCTGCTCAGAGCTGGGGATTTTATGAGGCAGAAATATGCCTGGAAAGGATGCTGCAATGCTCACATGGGATCTGTGGGGAGTAAACCCTAATATTTAAGTAACTTAAAAAAAAATTGGAGGTATTATCCTAAATCACTTGGGTGAACTGTGAAATTATATTCAAAGGGTAGGATTCATCTCGCCTGACTTCACCTCCCTGAAAGTGAGGTGTCTAGTCTGAGCTAGTCCTTTAGGTTTCATCTGTAATTCATGCAGCAAGAAGGGCATGTGTGCAGTGAGTCACGCTGGGCTGAATCAGGTGGCTCAGGCAGTTGGATGGAATTACCCTCTGGAGATGCTCAGTCCCTCTGAGCACAGAAGGAACCCACAGAACCAGCTTAGACAAGGCACCCGACCCTTAAATGGCTGAAGAGAAGAAATCAAGGCAGCACTCAGATCTCAAGGGTTTTATTGAAATCACAGGGGGGAAGATAAACTGTTCTACATGGAGTGCAGAGTCATGTGTATTGCAGTCACAGCTCCTCCATGGAGAAGAATTAATCTATACAGATTAAAGTTACAATACGCTGTTGAGCCAGCCTGAAAATTAAAAAAAAAAAAAGAAGGGCAGGATGGAGAAAAAAGAGAGTGAAAATATGAATCCTTGGTTTTTAATCAGACTGTCAGACTAGTGGAATGATATTATTTTCTTACCTTAATTGCTGTTTCTCAGCTTGTTCCTTTTTCCTACCAGAAAACAGTACTGGATCTCATATAATATCAAACTGTGAATCTGGAAGTGATCAGGAAAGGTGGTTTGTTTTTTTTAAAGGAAAAAGAATTCTCAGATGGTTTGATTGAGACTGTGAATATTTATGTACTGTTCCCCCTTTTCCCTCATTGGTATTTCAGCAAGTTAATTTGCGTGTGTTACAGGATAAATCTTACAGGAGGGCAGTGGAAGAAAGCAGTAAAAAGGGAAAACATCAATCAGTGATCCATGGTAGCAGCAGGAATCGTTAATTTTTGTATGTGGATCATGGTTTGTTGTACTTGCCTGGGCTTGACAATTAAGAACCTTGCAGTTGTGTCGAGATCAGGTAGTTTCAGATGTTGGCTACAAAAGACAAATGCTGCTGGGCTTCAATCACTTCTGAAGCCTTGTTGTCACAAGGATAATCACTTAGAAAGAGGGCCACATATATTTGTCCTTGACTTGGAGAAAATGTTTTGTGACAAAAGGTTTATTTAATAAAAATGCCATGGGTGGTATGAGTAACCTGATTTATTGGTATATGTGGGTGGAATTTTGTGAATAATAACTTGCTTTGGAAAGTAAAAGTATCCTCTGTTAAACTGTTTGAAACATAAGGTTATTTTCCTTTTAATTTGGAAATGATATGTTAATTTTGAAGATTGCCAATATTTAAAAAGTGATCCAAAAATGATTGGATGTCTAGGCAAGACTTACTTAACCAATTGTCCCCAAACATGACTTCCTGTTTTCATGTTTGTTTAGAAATCTTGCAATTTTTTGCTTAAAGTTTGTTTAAAAATTAACTATTTTTGCTCTTTTTTCACATAAATAGATTTTTATGTTCAGTTTGCTTAAAAATCTATTGTTCTTAGTACTGTGATTGTACCCTCTATGCTTTGAATCTTTTTCCATAATAACTATCAAGTGATATCCTTATCCTGCAAGAGGTTTCACACAAGCACATAAAAAGGGGTCTTCTCACCTCATTTTAGCTATTTTAAATTTAGGTAGCCAGTCTACATATGAGAGAGAGTGAGAGAGATAGAGAAAGTGAGATTGAGGCTTCTCTGGTGGTAATTCAGCTTTTCCTAGGCTACTATTTTAAGATGGAATGATTTGCCTTCCAGTGTCTCATTCAGGCCACAGAGATTGGTGTTTATGTGCTTTGTCTGCTTTGCTATTTCTCCTTGTCCCAGCATTAAACAAGGAAGGAAATATTTGGAGTTCAAGGAAGGGGAAAAAGAGTCCTCGCCTGACCTCTGCAAATGCTGTGGGTGTGGGCAGTCTGAATCAGTTTTACTTTTTCCAAACTGTTTTTCTTTTACTACTTTCTAGTTACTTTCCATTTTGCTTCAGCCTTATTTGACCCACGGACAACAGAGATGGAAACGACCGATGATGCTGGAAGTTTTATGGCTGGTATTATTTCAGGGGTCAGATTAACTGATTAAAATAGTCTATTTTGGCTTTAAAAGATTCTGGAGAAGTCCTAATCCCACTGAAGTCAACAGCAAAACTTCCATGAGCTTCAGGATGGCCAAAGTTTCACCCTGAGTACCTATTAGTGAATCTTTGTGATCTGGCCCTCTGCTCGACTTGCAGGATTGCTCCATGCATTACATTTTCCAATGTTTTGTTCAGATGTAGTGTAAGTACTTCAAGGCACAAGGGTTTCTCTCCATCCCCTGGAAATAGTTGCACAGGCTAATAGTTTAAGGAAGTTTTTGCTTGAAGAGTTGAGTAACAGAGCCAAAGTCTGTTCTTGGTTGAACTGGAGTAAATATGGAATAGCTTGTTGACAATGCAGTTACTCCTCTTTTATGTCTGTGTAACTAAGAGCACAGTTTTGCCCATTATTAACTTTTGTTACATTATTTGTATTTTTGTGCATGTCAGAATTTGTTAATCTGATTGTTCAACATGAAGTAACCTTCTGCTGAAAACAGAACGTCAATGTGAATTAGGTATCATCAGCTAAATTGAACCTCACCCTGTGCATTTGACAGATGGTAATACATTCATTAAGTGTTCTGTGGTTGCTTTGAGGTTGGAAAGTGCTATTTTTCTGGCTTCTAACTCAGAATTCTTAAGTAAAGTAGTTTAAAGTCCTAGTTTTGAAGGGAGAAGAAAAAACACAAAAAGCTCATGGGGTTTTTTTTACTAATATTATTATTTATTATTGGTGGGATGACAGGGCAGGACTGTCATTGCTAGAACTTGTCTTTGGCTGCATAATTAGCCCAGAATGAAGTAGAGAGAGATGGTTCCACCATGGATTTTACCTATATGTGTGTAGAATTTCTTGGAATTCGAGGTTATATTAAATATATCCCAGTGAAGGCAATATGATGCTGGTGCCTTTGTGCTTGGTGATTCCACTGTCCACAATAATGGTTTCCAGGAGTTTAGACATTGCAGCTGTTGCGTGGATAAGCTTCTGACAGGGCTTATCTCTCAGAGCTGGTCACATCTGAGATCTCTTAAGTTCCTACACAAAGTCTGCAGTTGGAGGTAGAAATTTCAAAAGCAGCACAGAGCCACATACTCAGGCCTGGCCCTACTTGAGGTTGTAATATTGAATCCTCCACCCTGACATTACCAAGACAATGCAAGGGTGTGATTAGACACTTCAGGAGAAGTTCTCCCTACAGCTCATTTAGGGGTCACCAAAACCAAGTGTAGAAGACAGCACTCCCCTGAACAGAGAGGAAGCTCTCAGGGTGTCTATTTCAAACCTATTATTTTATTTTTACTCACTTTGGGGAAGATGGATCCCACCCATTAGCTGTTATCAGCAAAGCTATTTAGTTCTTTAATGATGTTTCCCAGAGGACAAATTGCCAAGGGAATTAGATTCTTAGCCACTTCTGAAATTCACTGTGGGTGGTACTCTCACAAATGGGGAATTAGTGTAGTTTTAGATCTTCACATCTTTTTAATTGTCTTCATACTGATGCTGACTGGTGTGTGCATGGCCCTTGCCGTGGTGAGTGCATCCTCTCCCCTATGTTTTCAGTGGAGACAATGTAGAGTCATCCAGATTTTCATGAAATAGCCACAGTATAGGAAGTTTGGAATTAAATCCAAGTTTAAGGAATTAATCCAAGCTGAGTTTGGTCAGTATTGTGAACCCAGACAGTTTTTTTTCTCAGGAGGAGTCTAAGAATATTCAGAGCTGTAGGCTGTTCTGAAGAGGTCATTTCCTGGTCCCCATTCACAATTTTTCATCTTTCACATAATGCTTAAACATCTAACAGGCCAGAGAGAAAATTCGATTCTTTTACACATCCTCCTGCTTTGGGTGGGGATTTCCCTGAGAACCTGCTCAAGGAACATAAGATTTTAAATCCTATAGATAGACCTGAATGTGTTAGGGTACCTAGAAAGTAGGATTTGCAACATGGATATTTGCATATGGATTTCAAAAAAGGACTTGGAAATCATTGACAGGCCTTAAAAATATGACCCTAAGCACCTAAAATCCATTTGATATGGCAATTTTTGAGTTTTAATTATCTTAGTTTTTCAATTTTTTTTTCACTATTTAATTGGAAGGAGAGCAGTTCTCTCTTATTCACTATTTTTCTATTTTACAGGCTGTTCTGAGAAGTTTACAGGATCTAAGATCTAGTTTACTGAGAAGAGTTTTGCTTAAAAAAATAGGGTAATTGGTGTCACAAGTAGTTGTTCAGTTCTTGCCTGTCAGGATATAAGATGGTCCTGACTCTGTGGTGATTTCAATGTGAGGTGTCAGCATCCTGTGGGCTCCAGCAGAGCCTGTGAATTAGGTCACAGATGTATTGAACCTTGAATATACACTTATTTCTGGCCCAAAGCTGCCGTATGCAAGTGCCAAGTATGAATTCAGATAGCTGTTTTTCTTGCTGTCACAAACAGGCTGCACTCCAGGCATTGTTTTTGGGACAGCCATGATGCACTTTGATAGAGCAATGAGAGCAAAAAAAAAAAAACAACCCAAAACCTAATAAGTTCCAAAAGAGTTACATAAACAAACCTCACCTGCTGCTGTTGTCTCTGTGCACACACCTGACTTACCTCATGGGCTAGCATAAAGCATCAAACTCCTCCTGACATTCGAGTATTGCTCAGATGACTTGGAGAACCAAAAGCTCAAATGACTTGGAGAACCAAATTCCCTACTGGGTGAAGGGAATACTGGAAAATGGTCAGTGTTGAACCAGTTCTCTAAAACCCAGATGAACAAAACTGAATGAAATCACAGTAATTCAAGTCCACTGTCTCTACATGAACACACTGTAAGAGGACACAGTCTGAGGCTGGCCAAGAGGTGTTACAGGTCAAAGCAAAAAGAGATGGTTAAATCCTTGCCACACTCCACAGTTCCTACCCTCCCATGGAAGTTGTGAGGCAGAACAGCTGCAGGCAATTAAAGGCACCACTGCCAGCATCTGACAGCAGAATGTCAGTGTCAAAATTCAATTTGAAGTGATTAAATGAAGGATGGCAACACTTTTGTTTTATGGATTGCAGCACTTAATTCGCTTTAGATGCTCTGCTTTCAGAAATAAAATTCTTTCCCTCCCCGCTATGTTTGTGGGGGTGTTTTCTGTTGGATCACAGTCATTTCTCCAGTCAATCAATTAAGCCAGGGTTTGCCACTGTGTCTCAGAGTCAGCCACAAAAGAGGCTGGTGGTTCCCTGGTGCTGGGCCAAGAGACTTCAGTGGGAGCAAGGCATCAAGCAGCTTAATCTGACTTCCACTGCTGGCACAGGTTTAATGGATGTTAGGGCAGCAGGGAAATCATGTTCTGTGGTGTTCAGCTCCTGCTGGCTCAGTGGCCCTGGACGTGCTGCCTTTCTCCCTGTGCCAAAAGCACAGGGGCAGCTGACAGCAGAGCCTGTGGAGTTACCTGTGCCAGCAAAGCTCTCTGTGAAGGGTGATTGCTGCAGCCCTTTTGAGTGCCTGTTGTCCATAAATATATTGAGGACCATAGGATTGTAGAAGGTTTGGGTTGGAAAAGACCTTAAAGACCATCTAATTGCAGGTGTCCCTGCCATGGACACCTCCCACTATCCCAGTTTGCTCCAAGCCCTGTCCACCCTGGCTTTGAACACTGCCAGGGATGGGACCACAGCTTCTCTGGACAACCATAAAGAATTTCTTGCATATAATTAACCAAATTTCCTCTATTTCAGTTTGAACCCATTGGTCCTTGCACTTACCTCCATAGGCCTTGTAGTGCTATACCACCTGAGTAACTCTCCCCTAAGTTCAGTGGCAATAAGTTACTCAGAGATGTAAGATTTTACAGTATTAGGCCATTAATACTGATTCCAGGCCACATCTGCAGCAGGTATAAATCACTGCAGGTAATTTTCACCAGCTGAAATTCTGGCCTTAAGCCCATGAGTCATGTTGTTATTTTTTCACATTGTAAATTCTTGCTGTTTCTTATTTATGTTGCCTTAGCACTTTGGGGCACTTGTGGGGGACCAGGACTCCATCATGCTTTTTACCTTTCAGACAGAAACATGAAAGACCCTTCTTTGCCCCACATGTTTGCAAGTAATGCATAAACCTGCACAGAGTTATCCAGCTTTTTTATAAGTGCATTATTGCAAGCAAGCTTTTGTATTGTCCTGACAATGGAGCATAAAACCACAAATTCCTTGCCTGGGTGAAAAATTTGCACTCTGCTGTAGAGGTCTAGGTGGCATTTGAAGACTGGAATTAGTTGAAGCCAGCAGCAGTGTGGTGCATGATCTTCAGTAACTGAACTAAGAGGTGTGGAGTCTCCTCTCCATCACAAGACTATTTGAGATCTCTCAAAAAGAGCATTTGCACCCAAGTTGAACCTGAGTTAAATGGGAATTTTAACACTGGGTAATATCTCATCTCATTTGTAGCATATCTTTCAGCTCTATGGAGCTCTGGTTAGCATCTTTGGAGTTACTGCTATTGCCTTTAATTACTCTGCAAGGGTGTTGAAAGAAGTAAAATTAAGACTTGACAGAGCTGAAGTAATGCTAGAAAATTCTGCTTCATTGCAGTCCTATGCAGCTGGTTAGAAGAATGAAGGATCAGTGTACATGGTTCCAGTACGTGTGTGATGACTTTCAACAGACCAGAAGAATATCATAGGCAATGTGTGTTTTTTTGGTGTATCGTCTTGAGAAGCTGGTTTTTTTTCTTCTGTGATCTCTTTCACTGCTTTTTGTTGTTTGTCAGGAGAAGACATGGTACAGCAAGGTCCCTGTGTCCCTTTTCCCACTGCAGGATGAGCTTTATCCTCAGGCAGATGTACTTTGCTGGGCTACTTTGCCATTGGATTGTGTCAGCTTTGGAGCACAAATTAACAATGAAGAAATTGGTTCTTGGCTTTTTTTCTAGACACTACCATAGCCATTGACAATGAGCATTTATAAACAATTCTTATCCTGCCACAACCACTTATTCTTTGTTTTGTTTTTTTTTTTTTTTTTGTCAAAGTGCTTGAAAGGGGCTTGGTGAAGGCTCTGAAGAAGCTAGATGACTACCTGAGAACTCCCCTGCCAGAGGAGATTGATGCAGATAGCACTGAAGAGGAAAAAGTGTCTAAACGCAAGTTTCTGGATGGAGATGATCTGACACTTGCTGACTGCAACCTTCTGCCCAAACTCCACGTTGTGAAGGTAAAAGATGTTGTGAGATGGTCAAAGAATCCGTATCTGACATGATGTGCCTTGTTCTGACAGCTGAGTGCCAAAACCAACATGTATTTCAGCAGAGAACTCTTCAGGCCTAGAAGAGGAGTTTGAAACACAGTTTTGCTCTTCATGGTTTCCTAGAGGTTAAATAAAGGAACTTTATATTTAGTTCATGGGAAAACCGCCTCATCACTTATTAGTGGTGAAGACAGTACTAGGTTCTAGAGGTCTTGTCTCTTTATTTTTACCCTGCTGCAAGTAGCAGCAGTCTTTCCTATTGATTAGTTCCTAATGCCCTTAAGAAACATGTCAAAACTTTAGTCTGTTCCCACCCATTTGTATCATAAGAGCAGCAGTCAATTTCTCTGGGGAATATTTATTCCATGTGGTATTTCACACAGAAAAGTTAACAAATCAAAGTCATTGCCAAGGTCCAGGATTTAAGATGTACAATGGTTGCTGGTGTAGTGCAAATCATGTACATCATCTTGACTTCTAAATGTTGCATTTATTTAATTTATCAGATGACATGTTGCTTTAGAATAACGCAAGTACCTGGCAGACCTTGGCAAGCGAGTGAGCTAGGAATTAAAGCCAAGTCATGCATCTAATTTGGCTCTGTGAGCCAAAACATAAACTGAGCCTGGGAGCTGACTGCACACATGCAAAAAGAAAAAAAAAATTAAAAAGCACATAAGTCACCAGGTAAGAAATGTGATAATATCCTCACAGGTTTAGTGCTTATTCTGACTTGTCTTCATTGGCAACGTTGGAGTCAGACAATGCAAAATGAATGTGTGGCCCCTCACTGGTTCTTGTCTCCTAGGGATGAAATGAAAGATGTAAAAAGAGAATTAAAATTTTTCTCAGACAAGCGTAGCGATAGGATATTGCCTGAAAAGCATTTAACAGATAGAAGAAAAGGGTGAATTATTTTTTCATTTGATGGAAGATGTGTGCTGGAAATTTTGAAAATATTGACTTAAGCTGCCCAGCATGTTTTATCTTCCCCATATGCGTGTGAAGCATCATGGAAGGCAAGAATGCTTAATTAAATGCAGTTTAGGACAGGATTTGGACTTTCATATACCAAGTGGATCCTGGTTATAGAAACAAGTCACAGTCGTTTCTGAGAACATGACTGTCCTAAGAAATCTGAGATGGAAAACAGCTCTACCATGTGCTTTAAAAATAAAGGGAAACTCTGTGGCACATATGTATGTAATTTATGCCCAGGAACAATTTTATACTGTCAGAAAAATTAGAGATTGGAAGCACTCATTAAATTAGCTAATCCATCCTTTCCTATCAGATAGTTCACTCTGTCACCACAAGCTTATTCTATATGGTATATTCCTACAGGGAAACTGAAATATCCCAATCCAGCAAGGTACTTAACCAACCAACTAACTTTAAAGTGCAGATTAATCCCATTGACTTCAATGGGGCTGTACAGGTGCTTAAAATTAAGTATGCACTTAACTATTTTCCTGAATAAGGGCCTGAGTGTTTTTAGAAATCGAAAATTTGCCTTGATAGACAATTTCCTAGTCTAACAAGTCTTGAAATAACCATTTTCTCTCTCAGTTTATCCCAATGCTCCTGTTTCTAATATATGCTAAATCATCTTGGTTTCCTAATCATGGTACCCATACCACCCTGAATTTTTCCTTTTCACGAACATGGATGCAGCCTTCCAACAGCTGTAGGTGGTTATATCCTCTGACACCATTTACCAGGCAAAATATATTACATATAGTAAAAAATATAATACCATATGTATAAAAAAGAATGTTAAATATAATTATTAATATTAAAATGTTATAATCATTACTAATGCCTTTCTCTTAAATCTATCTTGCTCTTTACAATTCAGCCCCTTCTTATGTGGTGTCTCAACTTTAAGTGATGTACTTAAGAGTTGTAAAAAAAAAAAATCCCAAAACCCCAGTATGGTAAAATCCCTGAACTTCAAGTACCATAAAAGTTGAAATCTTGTAACAGTAGCCAGGTTGTAGCTTTAGAGAATCCTTAGGCCAAGCAGCAGCCTTGCATGATAGGGGACAACCAACAGTCACTTCTCAGGCTTTTTATGATAAATCGCTGATCTCCAAACATTCCTCTAATTTGCTATTAATTGTATGACAGAAGAGAGCAAGAAGCTCCCTAAGAAGGAGATGTATCCCCTGTGAGATGGGTTTTTTCCAGGTGTTTTATCTTTGCTTTAGATTGTTGCAAAGAAATACCGCAACTTCGAGTTCCCGGCGGAGATGACGGGGCTGTGGCGGTACCTGAAGAACGCGTACACCAGGGATGAGTTCACCAACACCTGTGCAGCAGACAAAGAAATTGAGCAAGCCTATGCAGATGTGGCCAAGAGGCTCAGCAAGTCCTAAGTGCCCCCAGCCATGGCTCAGTATCCCCTTTTACAGACTCTGCTCCTTGTTGCCTTAAGATGTACTTTATCGTTATGCTGTCTGGTTGGCATCTTTATGACTTCACATGTTCCAAGTGTATTGGGCAGGGACAAATCTGCCTCTCCCTGGAGAAAAGAGAAGGCAGCTGTAGTGGGGGGGTGGTGAGAGGGGGATGGGGGGGTGGGGGTGGACACCCTTGGAAGTCTAACCCAAGATCTGGCTCAACTAGTATTATTTGCAATCAGTATTGGAAATGAGTCTGCTTGACTAGTTTCTTGTTCTATGTTGGGGGTACATCATGATCTGCATTCTTTAGAGTTTTAAAAATAGCTGAAATTTCAGGTAAGAGAGTTAGGAACACATAGAACTGGTTCCTCTCTAGGTTATTTCAAGGACGTTTTCCTTCAGTTCTATTAAGATCCCTGAGGCATGAACAAAATTCAAGAGAGGGAGAGGGGAAAATAGGAGTTTGACCCTAAAGCAGAAATGCTCCTAGCAGTTATATTTAAATAAACTCTCTGAATACATCTTCTGTCTTAGCAGGCCCAGGAGTTTATAGGGTATTTATTTTTAACTTGGCGCAAGAGGGGGAAGCCTGAGTGAATATGTCAGACTTGCAGATGCTACTCTGCATAAAATTTGCATGGTGGTTGTTGGATCCAAATGTTTAAAGCAGAAGACAGTGAAAGAGCAATTGAGCAGGCAGCCCTTGGAAGGGCAGGGCCTGTGCCAAAATGCCCAGTGGATCTGCTGGTTGGTAGAGACAGACAGGCACAGCAATAACAGGGCAGCAGATTGACTCCAGCACCCACAGAGGGAATTGGCACAGCAAACTAGACCACGCAGGATATTGTCATCTCGACTGTATGGTTGCCAGTTCCTTTATAATTGCTATCTTGGGAAACTTGGATCAGCAGAGGGAAGCTGTCGCTGCACACGGATTCCAGGCAGGGGAAGTGCTTTCGTCGCCTTGGGCTCCAGATGGGTCACTTTCAAGTGCTCATCATCTCACCCCAGGAGGAGTTTGCTGTGAGAGCCTCTAAGAGGGCAGGCTGGCACAGTGAGGGGCACATTTCCAGCCAGGAATTCAGCAAGTGTGCTAGCAGAAATCCATGCATGGTGCCTCAGTCCCACTCATCCAGACCTTACCCATCCAGGTTCCACAATTCTGAATCAGGCGTTTTTTCCTCAAAGAGATTATGTTGCCCTGTCTGCAGTGCCTGCCTGGCACATCTGCTTTACACTGGTGATTATTTGCACGTTTCTTCAGCAAATTCAGAATGATAGCTCTTTCACTTGAAACTCATGTGTTCCAGTACGTACAGGAGAGCACATGGTTTGTGGGTTTCAGTTTGTTGGGAGATTTATTGCTGTTTTGAAAGATAAAATAAAGCTGAGCTGTAACCTAATGTAGCTCCCCTTCTGATCAAAGTTGCTAAAGCTGCAGTGATTTGAAGGGGACCCCAAGCTGGTGAGCTGTGACCAAGGGGAACCTCACAGCAGACTTGTTTGCAGCTAGAGAGCTGGGAAAGTGGAACAACATTGAAAGCCAGGCTCTGCCGTGTGATGCTGATGACAATCTGAAACCATCCTTTTGCTTTAGTGGGATAATTCCACTTTTCACACTAACCCAGCTGAGAGCAGATTGTTGCTCATTGACTGAAGAGAGTTTGTGGTTGACTATTGTTTCACATGCAATGGTCAATTTGTTCTGAACTTTTAAAACCTTGGAAGAAAATCCATGAACTCCCAAGTCTTCTCCTAGAATGGGCAATTTTAGCAGTGGCTAGACTGAAGGTCAAAGGCTTGCACTCCTTAAAATATTGCTAAGAAATCAGCTGGCTCAGAGAACACTAATAGCAGCCAGAAAAATCTGATGAGATTAGAAGTATCTGCACAAGCACACGTGGCTTGTTAAAAACATTTCTTCATGAGATTGGAGTTATTGTGATATTATTTTCTTTTTTTTTCTTTTTAAAAATTCTGGCATTTATTTATTTATTTAATTGGCTCAATCCTTTCTTTCTGTCTTTCTGGTTTTTGTTTTTGCTCAACACTTAAGTCAAGATGGCTCAGTCAGTTTAGAAAAGTGTTATTAGCAAAACTCTGCAAGTTTGTTCCTAGAGAAAAGTCTTCTATCTGATCATTGGTCTTGGGGATTTTTTACTTTCAGTATGATCCTGTCAATCAACCAAAACTACACTTTTCTCATTTGCCTTTTCCCAGGTTTGCACTTCAGTCAGTAGCTTTCCTTAGTCGCAGTTGCTCTGAATATTTGAATGAAAGACACAGATGCAGCTTCTTGCTCTCTGCTTATGATATTTATGTCCTAAAAGAAGACTGCCCAAACATGCAGCAAATCTCGGGCAGATGAACCAGGATCTGCCCTGATTTTAATCTCAGAATCTTCTCCATTTTGCTAAATCTCATAGTTCTGAAATTCTCTTATATGTTTGTCTCTATTTTTATAGAAGACAGCCAAATCACAATCAGTTGATTTCAGTGACCTCAAATTGCATCTGGTTTAAAAAAAAAATGTTTTAAAATGGTTGGGCTCATATCAAAAAGAAAATTATCTATAAACGCAACAAGATTTTTCTGAGATGATTTGCATATTCTTAAAATATTTTTAAGATTTCATAATAAAATTTAAAATTCCCCAGGCTAATTTCCTTTCAATAAATTGCAAAAAAATATCCTTAAATATATTCATTTTTCATATAGTATTCCAAAATATCTAGATAAAACACAATTATGGACATGAGAAATTAGAGGAAAATGCAGCAGTTTTCAGCTACAGTGCCTGTTCTGTCTGAATTCAAGTTTCACTCTGCATTCTAACTTTGCATTTTCCTCATAACTCTATTATAGACTGATCCAAGATCATGGACAGGTTCAGGCATTCCCTGACCTTTTTTTGGGTTTGAAATCCAAGCTTATGTTTTCAGATCTGTAACTTTCACTCACCTTTGTGCTTCTTGGCTTTATCCATTGCCAGAAGCAGGAAATACTGGAAATCCTACACAGAAAAGTGTTTTGCTAAGTTTTTGAGCTCAGTTCTCAAGGCTCAGGATCCATCACCAACAAGATTGTAAAGGGCTCCAGATTCTTTTAGGTGGAGTATTTTTTGTGACCTTCCATTGTATTTAGAATTATAAGTAATAAATATTAATCTTAAAGGATTGTGTATCTACATTGGCAAGGCAGAATTTCTGAAAAGAATCTAAGTGACAAGACAGACATTGCAGATTTACAATAACTTTGTTCATAAATTTTTTTGTAAGATGTAAAGAAAGACATAGTGCAGAGAGGGAAGAAGCCAACAATGTGGATTTAATCATCTACATTTCAGAAATGCAGACCAAATGTCTGTGAAGATGTCCATTTCATCCAAACATTTCTTAGATATTTATTTCAAAGCTCCCTGCTCAGTCATTCCAACACTCCATTCATATTCTAAGGAATATTGATTTTTCTGCTATTAGCAGTGGTATGGGAGTTCTTGAGAATCCCATAGATTAGTTACCCTTATTCTCTGCTAGGCCTGTTTGAATTGCCAAGAGGTCATTTTGCAGCACAGGTAGGACTTAAGAGTATCTCTTTAAAGTCTATTTAAACCAGAAACATTTTTTCCTATAGAAATCACATAATGATATTGCTTTATCAGGTCTAGTGTGGAATATAGAACTATGCTTACTCCTCTGGTTGCACTAGCTGAAAAGCCACTGCCAGGGCGAATGACAGTCTAAAGCACAAAGAAAACAGACAACTCTGTTTCCTACAAGAAAGTTCAGTTGAATTGCATGTACTATTTATTTTAAAGATATATTTCTTTTATTTTAACCCCTAAACACCTTTCTCCCTCTCTTGTCTGTGCTCAAATTCAGCTCCAAGTTAGCCATAACCATTTCCTCAGTGATAAGTAGCTGGATTCTCATGGATGGGCACAGGGGAAACTGTGTAGCCCTTCCATCTGGTAGGATGAAGCCCCTTGTCCTCATCACCCGGGTTTGGCTAATTAGCTGAGTTGAAAGCATTGCAAAAATTTAGCCCATGGAAATCACACTCCTGTAAAACCAGACGCCCATGGAAGCATTATTTTTTAAAAAAATGAATTGGTGTTTTAAAGAAAAAAAAAACCTAAGTCTTGTGTCCTCCTTAATGTGTATTCTTTTAAGGATCAGGAAATTTGCCTTTGCTTATTACTTTTCTAAATGTATTCATTATTCTTGAATTATTTTTGATATTAAGAAATATTTTTCCAGTAATATTTTGCCTCTCTGCTGAATCTTTCATCTATTCATTATTTTTTGATGTCTGCAATAACTTAGTAATTCCAGAGGAGGCAGGAAAGCTGCGAGGTTTATACTTGTTGAGAAGCTGAAGGAGGTAATGATTTTTTTTTTTTTTGAGAAAACAGCATCTAAATAATTTTTTAAATTGTGTCTTTTCACCTGGGATACTTTAACCAAGAGTTAAGTAACTGTTTAGTCTGGACTGTGAATTTCAGCACAGACATGAGCAAGGCAGCATGTTGAAGGTGGCTTTGCCTAGGGGTTTCTCTCAGGTAGTAGACATGTTCCCTCTGAGTCACAGATTCCCCATTTCCTCCTTTCAGGAGGGCTGTGCTCGTTTGGACACTGAACTAGGACAGCCCATTCAGTGCTCAGCAGTGAAAAGAGGAGTCCTGTTCCCTTTTCTCCCCTTCCAGCTCAGGTGCAGAGAATGTTAAGCTGTTTTATTTCCTTGTCCCACATTCTAACTACACTTGGTCCCAGAAAAGCTGAGAAATCCCATCCAATTCTGTTTTCCAGAGGTTGATAAGTGCATTTTTTTTAACACGTGACATAAAAGCCTGAAGAATCCCGTGTAACCCCTCAGGCATTCCCCATGCAGGACTCAGCAGCCTCTCAGAGACCCCAGCAATCATCTTATTCCCCTGTTGCCCCAGCTCATTCCCCTTTCACCCTTCACTGGAGGGATGCTAATCCTGAAAACACTCCCAAGGATGCATTTGTGGTGGATTTGAGCTGTGCTCATCAGCTAAGCAGCTCTGAATGGTGGCATTGTCACAGCTCAGCAGGTTGTGCCAAGGGGACCCACGACCCTCTGGAGGAGCTGAAACTGCTCCATCAGTGATGGTGCAACCATGATGAAAGGTTTGAGAGCCACCTTTCCTCCAGCCTGCCTCCCTGGCTGAAGTGTTAGAGCTCAGCTGGAGCCATGATCCAGCGCTAATGAGCATTTCTAGCTTGCAGCATGTGAATAGGGACTACTGATGTGTTTAATGTTAAACATGTGCTTGCCTGCCTGCCTGCCTGCCTGCCTGGAGAGGGGCCTAAAAGCCATGGCAGAAAAGTCTATACTAATGAAGGGCATTATTACTCTCTTCCCTTTGAAATCTGGTGGCAGAATTCCCAGTGGGGGAATTCCCAATAGGAATTCCCAGTAAAGCCAAGGGTGGCATAAGCATGAAGATGTTTCTAGTGCAGAGAGAACAGAGAGCACTCAGGGAGAAGAGGAGGCAGAGGGGTGTAAAGGTTCTTCGTGCAGAAGGACACCAGGTGGTAACTGCAGGGCCACGAGCAGTGCTGCCAGGCTCTGCTCGGGTCCCGTGTGGGATCAGAGTGGAGCAGGGCCCGGGCTCTGCTGGCAGCGAAATGCCAAGGCGTGTTCTGCATATCTCCAGCCACACTCCCTGTGGTGGTGTCCCACAGCACAACGATGCCTCCATTGTGTCTGCCTCACTCTTATTATGAAGTGACTTGTCTAAAGAAAACTAAGGAGGGTGGGGATTTTTTTTTTTTTTACGTATACATGGAATAAAAACAATCCAAATATGCTTTAATGGTTCTCAACATGATACTGTCAATTCTCACCACAGGGTGGAATTTGTTGGTGGAAATTAAATTAAATTAAAACAGAAAAGTTTGGCTATTGCTAATGGGTACTACTGGGAGCCCTAAAAGCAGTTTGCAGTGTAGAACCATAACAGGAGTGAACATCCTTTAATTCCCAGAATTGCTTGGGTTTCACTGGGTCATTTTAGCCTATTCTGCTGCACTGCTGTGAAGTTGCTCTTTCCCTGTCTCTCTAGGTCCATAAACTCTGAAGAATTTGGGAAATGGCTACGGGCACCAAATTAGTCTTTTTATTTCTCACTCCTTTTATTTTCCTCCTTCATTAAATTAACTACTTTAGTTTGGAAGTTAGCAATAAGTAAGTAGAATGTGCAAACAACAGATTTCTCTACTCTTTCATTAAGAAAGGTTTTAAGAGCTTTCGGGAAATGAGAGGTTATGCCTCATGTTGAGAATAAACTGTGGTATAAAATACAAATATAAGTGGGATTCTGATTAAATTATTGAAGCAGAAAGATTGCAGGTTTTTTTTTAAGGAGCATGCTTAGGAGTAAATGAACAGGATAGTCCAGATACTATAGTAGGGGCTTCAGTTCTAATTTCTGGTTGGGGTTTTGTGTTTGTTTTTTTTGTTTTTTTAAAATTACCTATTGTACAACATAAAATCTATATATACACTTATACATATATATATATTCAGAATATTTATCTGCAATATTTAATTCAATAATGCTGTGAAGTTTGTTGGGATGGAAAGTGGCATAAAGAGGAAAACTTACACATTTGAAACAGCACTATTATTTCTGTGTCTTTGATTTGGTTCCCACTGGAATAAACACGAACCACACCATTAGTTGTGTGGAAGCAGGATCTCAACTTCACAGATCCCGAAAGTTTGGCAGTCCCTTGGAGGGCAAGGTAATTTGGTATTTAGCAATGCGAGCCTTGCAGTGGGCACAGTGCGTTTTGAAGGCATTCAGAGCCGTCCTTGGGTGAGGGAGTGATGCTTGCAGAGGACCCCAGTGAATCCCCTGCTGTTTTAAAATGAGATTAAGCCATCATGAGATGTGGACTGGCTAACCCCAAACCAGGCGCATTCGCCTGCAGCGCAGCCGCTAAATTGTTCTGACATCAGGAACCGCAGCGAAGGAGCTTGGCCTCAGAAGTGAGGCAAAGCAGCATCTTTGTCACCAGTCATTTTCTATTTATAATGACACAGATCTATTTTATAATCACGGGGAGGCACAACAGGAGTGTGCTTTGTTCTGCCTAAATCGCATTTCTCGTGCGGGTGCATTTAAACACAGCCTTTGGCCCCTTGCCCCACACCACACACACCCAGGGCGGGCAGTTCTGGCACAACAATGCACACCCTGTCGTGCTTGAATGCTCAAAGCCTCCAGTGCTGGAGCAATAAACTCCTGCTAAATGGCTTTAAAATGCTCCCTTAAGTGCACCGAGCTGCCCCGCTGCTGCCTCACTTCTCATTTCCAATGCTGTTGTGTTTCTAAGCCTTGTGTTTCAAAGAAGCCAGGAGTATGTCATGTTGTTTAGTGATGGAAATTGCAGGGCATTAACTGTAAGAATTTAAGATGAAAATCCCCACTCCCCAACCCAACCCTAGTGCAAACCTGACAGCTTTTACTCCTGCCTGCCTTTTCAGAGGCTATGAACAAATTCCCAACAGCTGCTTGGTTTGGTTCCTGGAAAACTGGTCCTCATCTGTGCAGACTCATCAAAGCACTATGATGGTAACCCCCTCTTTGCTCCCTTTATTTTTTTTTTTAATGAAGGGTCCTGCTGTGTATTTCCTAGAAAATTATGATTTTGTGATCAATAGATTTCTTTTTGTAACCTGTTTTCAGTTCTAAAGCCTGAAGATCAAAACCAACTTGCATAATAAAATTTGGGGGTGAGCAGAAGTGCTTTTTTCCTCTCCAAAACCATCATTTTTCAAATCCTGACTAATTTAGAGCACAATTCTGGTTACTTTGAGGAGGTCTGAGGTTGAAGGAGAGGAAGGGGAGCCCACTGAGAGAGGCTAGCAGGAACAAGTCTGTAAGTCTTAATAGATATGTGGACAGGTTTCCTATCAGTGTGTGAGTAACCTGTGCAGAGACCTGCATGGGCTCAAATGGGCCCACAGTTGCTTAAAACCTGCGCTGATATTCAAAAACAACATTTGGGCAGTGAACCATGACACGATGATTTGACGATACCTCTTCAGGGCATTGTACAGGCAAAAAAGAGCTCATCTGAAAGGACACTCAAAGTTTTAGCTACTGGTCAAGACCTGAGTTCACATGAGTGGATTTTCTCCTCCAAAATGTCATTAATCCCAGAAATGGCTAATGGCTTCAGGGCTTCCACCTGAAGTACTGGGCTAAAAGCAAGATCTGAAATTCATATGGCGAAATCAGGAATTACCTTTAAACTCAGACCTGGTAAGCTTCAAAGGAAAGTAATTTATTTGTAAAAAACTATTTTATAGTATCTGATAGTGAAAAGTAACAGTGTATCCAGAGGTCTCCATCAGATAAGAAAGCAAGCCAGGATCCCTTTGTGTACTTGTGTTTTTCAGTCAAGGAACATCCTCTCTTAATGTGCAATTTTAGATTAAAGTGCAACCTCTTTGGGTAGGAACTCTGTATTTGTTCTCTGCATGTACAGCTCTTTATATGACAAGACTCTGATTAGGGCCTTTGTGTGCTGCTCTAACCCTCATAACCTGTAATAATAGGAAAAAATATAATTAAAATGTCATTGCAGTTCACCTTTAATATTATGATTGTGAGACTCTGTCAACTGTGAATAAAATAATGTTCTTTTTGTATAATAGGTAGTATATTTTATTATTGAAGAAAGAGTTAAATTTAATTTTTAAACACAAAAATATTATCTGATCATTGTTTCATTTTAAGCTTTTGAATATATAAGTAAATATTTCTTTTTTATCCTTCAAATGAGTATGTGTTAAATGAAGAAACCCACCTTCCTGAATTGGAGCTGTTTATAATTATATTCCAAGAGTGATTAACACCTTATAATTTGAATAAAAGTGGTTTATTTTCTCATTGGGTTATTGTGGAACTTTGTTTAATTTTGCTAACCTTTTTTTTTTTAAACAGACAACTTTCCTTTGCCTGCAAAAAAACCAAAAGTGTGCTCAGAGCTTGAATACAACTATAGTCATCCCTTACTCTAAGACTGGGATATGAGAACTGATGGGATTATCATATACTTCTATAAAATAATGGAGGGGTAAAATGGGGTGTGACCATTCACTATTTCTCATATCAGAGATTATGTATTCATAATAAAATAATCAAGCAGGAAGATTAAAGCAATCAGAAAGAAAGGTCTTTTTACATAGTATGTGTTACATTGTGCTCAGGCCATGTTTTCCCTCATTCCCTGGGACCCCTGTGACTCTGATCAAGATTAGCCTGGACCCCTCCTTCCTGCCCCAACAGGGCTGGCAGAGAGCCAGAGAAGCCCTCCCTGTCCAGAGCCTAGATAAGGCAATGACCCTTCCTGTTCGTCCTCTTTCCCCCCCGCTCTTCCCCTCAGATCCCATGGAATAAAGAGCTGGACAACTGCATCGGGGTGAGAGCCTCTTTTGGAACCTTTGCCCATCTCCTGATGTTCCCCCTCCCTCAAGGCCTCCTATCTCTGGGCTAGTCTGATGATTTAGGGGCTGAGAGAGGGGGAAACCTCAAGTATGTAATTAAATTTTGGAGCCCTTTACTGGATTATGCTGTGCAGATCAAAATGAGTATGGGGTTCAACTTCCTGAAGAATAGATCCATAAGTGTTGTTAAACATGAAACTTTAGAAGCAATGTCCAAGTCAAGAAGTCCCAAAATACCAGGGCTGAGAGAAAGTCCATGAGGAGGTAGGTTTCCATATGCCTAGTTTATTTTTTTTGCTGTGAGAGATTAGACACAGCCACAGGAGGGCTGGGTTCTGTGGCTCCAGGATGTCCTTTCTGGGATATACAAATGTGAAGTATTGTAAATTGAACTCCAGCACAGAACTCTGAATTTAGCTTCCCCAAAGCAAACCTGTTCCAGAGGTAGTTTAGATGCAGAAGCTCAGAATCCCCCTTATAGCAAACGACGGGGGATCACATTCCATCTGAAACAACAAGAGTTCACCATCCAACAGCTGCGGCTGGGGAGGAACGAGCAGGATTTCTCTGAATTTACATATAAACTTCTCTTCTGGTCACAAAGATTGTACCCAATAGGTCACATCTCTCTAATCCTGCATTGCTCAGGTGCCACATCTCTTTTGATGTTGTGTGTGATACAAAAACAGGCATCTGTTTCAAATTCTCCAGACCCAAGGTCGTAAGTGCCAGCCTAATGCTTCTGCTCAAACTTTTGCTAAAATACCATTTCACTTGTCCAGCACTGACAAATCCAGGGCCTTGGTTGATTTCTTTTGGACTAAGCCCTAATGTGCAAACACCCAGGTGCACTTTTATAGCACATGCGATCTTTCCCTTTCTCTCCAATCATGGAAGCAAGAAAGAAAACTAGGGAATCAGAAAAACTCAACATCAGACATATTAAAGAATTAATAAATCCTTTTTTTTTTCTTTTTTCTTTTTTTTTTTTTTTCCTTAATGAGTAGCCAGTCCTGAGTGGAAGTTCAGCTTTGCTGTTCAGTCACTCAGCTGATGAAGGTTGCTGTGCACTGCTGTGGCTGATGGGGGACACTGCTGTAAAAACACACACCTTGCACAGCTCCATCATGCCACTGTCATGCCAGAACCACAGGCATGAGACTGTTCCATCCTGATGAGCATCTCTGACAGTGGCCAGTACTGAAGAATTCACAGAGGGCTGCCAGGAGCCCCAACCCTTGATGTTTGACCTACTGACCATACACAAAAAATGTTCGACACTGGTGTTTTTTTAGTTTATTTAATTAAAAATTATTCCAGATAGCTCTGTCCCCTCTCATTGTACAAACAAACCTAACACAGGTCTCAGGCTCTCTGGACACTGGTCTAGGTGATATTTGACAGTAGTAAAACTGAGTACATTAGATCCATTAGGCGCTGTGTAAAATAAGTGGTTTCTGTGCATAAGTGATTGTGATGGCGGATCTGAATGATGAAAAATGGGGTGAGTAACAACCTGGATCACTTATGACTTTTCCTGTCTTTATTTTATCATTCCTTATGCATTTGCTCTGAGCAAAGCCAAAGCTTTCCCCTTTCCACAGCAATGTCTCACTGCTGCTGGTCATTTTTTTGGTCATTCTGTCTCTGAAAATTCACTTCTACCCAGGTAATCGCTCTCTCTGATGGGGATTTGTACTGCTGTCTCTCCCTGCTTGCTATGTAAAAAAATAGAGCCCTTGATGGACTCCACAGAGCTGCTGGCACCTCTTCCTTCAGCGATGGGGTGGGGGGAAGCTTTGTCAAGGAGGGTTTAGTTTGGGTTTTCTTTTTTATCTGACTACCTGACGTAACACTCCACATGTCCTGCTCGACATGCAGCAATCAGTCCAGTCTGCGCCAGGCAAGAGTTTAGACATTTCAGGTGTCATCCATCCTTCATATCTCATGCATGTCTTTCCTTTCATGAGCCCAGCAGATGCCTTTAATTGCCAGCCTTTGCTTCTTGGCTTTCCAAGGAGCAGCAGAGGAGCTATGGAGTCCCTCTGGCGAAGGATGAAACGAAGGGGCCCAGCAGTGTTATGACATTTTCTTGCACTGAATTGGCTTTGGGAAGAATGGCCTCTTTCCTCCCGTTAGATAAGCACAGAAATCTTAAGCAGATGCTTGCAAAACATCAAACAAATATATACTTTAAAAAAATAAATATAGGCTATACCCACATGCCCCATAATCTGGCCAATATTCAGCCACTGCTGACAGGATCTAGCCTTTCTCTGGAGGAGCCTGGAGGAAAAGGAAAACCCACAGTCTGGTCACTCCTCAGCAGGACTGGGACTGGCTCCTCCACCATCCCAGAGCCCAGCATGGCCATGCCAGTGGCTGGTGGCCAATTTCCAACCCGCCCTATTGTTCAGCAGCTAGAGGTAAACAAAACCCTTCTCTTGGGTGTTGTGTGTACACCCCAGGGACTTTAATCTCTTTGAGTTTCCCCTTAAATCAGCATTGCAGAATGCAAAGGAGAATTTAATGCCATAGGGAAGAAGGTGCAGCAGTTTGAATAGTCTAAACTGCCAAAAACAAGAAGAGGGTGTTCTCTTCAGAGCATACGTAAGCCTTGTAACCCTTATGCTCCTGAATTTTAGAGCAGAGATAACAGAGGGGATTTCTTCTGGTTCCCTTGCACTGACAGCCCCAGATTTTGGGAAAAGCTGGATAGAATTATATTCAATGGGAAGTGTGAGAAAGAACTTATTGCAAGAAGTCCCCCTTCACTCTATTCTTTGTTAAAACAGCATTAAAGAACATTATTGGTGCCAAGGGAAGGACTTTGAAGAACTTGCTGGAGTTCAGGTCACCCATGTAATCCTCATCCAACTCCTGGTGTGAACAGGCTGAGGTACCAGCTTTCATCAGCTCATGCACCACATCCTGCACAGCTCCTGCCCCGTCAGTGCCCTGAATGGGTGATGCAATTTGTTTTCTTGGCACAGAGTGGTTCTGGGCCTTCTTTATTCCTTATTGCTCAGCCTGTTAGGAAACTCTTTAAAACAGTCACAGTATCATGTGCTCTCTGCAGCAGCGTTGTTTGTGACTGCTTCACAAACATCAGATCATTCCTGTGTCCCCACGGGGCACAGGATGATATTTCACAGTGTGGGGAACCAAGACTGAAAACTGCAGAGATGAGTTTTCATTCAAATGCTACATTTCACCTATTAAAGATGTGATTTTTGCACTGTGCTGTGATTTCAGGGAACTGCTGTACCAATAAACGCAATGTACTGGGATCACTCCCAACCTCTGGGACAAACTGGCACTAACTGGCTCCTGTCCATACTGGTTTACCATCCTTAGCTGAATAGCTGCCTGCAAATGGCTTGTTAGAAACACCTCCTGGAAAAATGAGCTTCCAGCTGATTTCAAAGGTTAGTTTGGGAGGGTACTAGGTGGCCTGAGCGAAGATACACATGCATATTTATATATTTATATATAAAAATGTATGAATTTATATACGTATATCCACTAAGTAGTAAAGGCAGGTATTTGGGTTATGGTTCCAAGTGCAGCTGTGACTGCTCAGAAGCTCCTGCCCCTCAGCTGTTGCTTCAGGTCCCAGTGCCACCATGAAGCTTGCATATGAAAAGTAGCTAATTTGGGGCAGATGATCAGTATTTGATCTTTCCTGACTCTGGAGTGACTTTGCAAATATAGTAATGTTTTGCAGTAGTTGTGCTTTGTAAAATGCTTTTTACACATATGTACACATATCCATACATGCACGTGCACGTGTACAGTGGCATCCTTCCCTTTGAGCATCATTTTAGTTCTGGGTTTTTCTTTGTCATCCTTAATGACAGCAGAAGATCAGTGCAGCTGGGATTTGAGCTACCACAGGACCAGCTGGCTTTGGCATCATGTCTCTGCTGAATCCCAAGTCCTCAGAAGGTTATTTATCACACCACAACCAGACTTGTGCTGCCTGCCTGCTCTGCTGGGAATATTCCTCATCCCTTGCCACTGGCATGATTCCCCAGGGGGAGAGAGCCCCACAGATGTTGGAGTCAGTTGGATGCCTTGCTCTGCAACCAGCACTCATATTTATAGTGTATAGGGTAAAATCTTTATTCATAAAGCAGCAGCTTTAGCTTTTCATTGTCAGCGTGGATGTTGAACTAATCAGAAAGGGGAGCAGGGGAAGGGTGGGGACAGGAAAAGACGAGTTTGTGGGAACATAACAATGTTAAAGAAAAAAAAACTCTCCTTGCTGTCAGTTAAGTCTCTCCATTAGTTACCTCTACTATTATGGATTCATTTTAAGATCCAGACTTCAATATACATAACTTTAAATCACTAACATCCTTCATGGCTCTGTGATTTGCTGGTTCCATATGTAGCCTCTTGGCCCATTGTGTTGGCACAGGTTCAACTCTTATTCTTCCTTTGGGTTACGGTTTCCTTGCTTTGATGGGGGGGTTGGGAGGGGAAGAAGAGGGAGAGAGGAAGAAAGGGATGGTGAGACAGAAGGCAAGTGATAGTGGAGAGGGAAGAGATGGAAGGAAAGGAGAGGAGCAAAAGGAAAAGTAAAAATAATACAAAGAGAGAGAAATAGTTTGAAATAAATCAGAAGTAAAGCAGAGTGGAAAGAGAGAAAGAGGAAAACAATGCGAGGTGTTGTCATGAGCAGCTATCCCCACCTTGCTGTTTGTGGCAGTGCTGGGATGCTGTGGCTTGGGAGGAGAGGGCTGATGCAGCTTTTCCTGAGCTCCTGGAGTGACAATGCCAGCCTGCCCCTCGTCCCAGTGCCAGGCTGCCCCTTGTCCCCTCGCAAGCAGGCTCAGTCTCTGCCTGAACTTCATAATTAAGCTCGCTGAGATTTTGCTTAGGGTCTGGGCTGACAGCTGTATTGAATTTTGGTTTATTGTGTGATTTATCAGGGCCGTCGATGGGCGTTTGGATGATTTAGTGCTGCAAAAATACCTTGGAATGCAACGCACAGCAATATCTGCATTATTAATAACAATAATAATAAAGATAAATGTCCCTCCTCAGAGCTTTTGATGGCTGTGCCACTCAATTTAACATTTTAACAGTGGCATGTGGCCTCTCCATGGCACCTGGTAGCGTCTGATGGATTTGAGCAGGCAAAGAAAAGGTTATTTGTCAAACACTCAGCCTCAACTGTACAGTATTTTGAAAGCTCCAGGTCAGAGCAGCCTGAGCTGCATTCCTGTCCCTGACATCCAGCGAGACTGAACTTTGTCATGTTATTAAGCTGTCAGCAGTGCTGGGGCGTTATTTGGATTTCTGGTGGGAACTCCTTGCACATGCTTGGGGTGCTCTAGTGGGATTATATCAACACCATTGTAAAACACACACAAATGAGCTGTGCTGTAATTACCACATGAAGACCTCACTTGGCTGGGTTAATCAGCAGAGAATGGAAATACCAGATAAACACAAATGGCCCACCAGGATGTTTATTCCAGTGGCAACAATGGCATTGTTTCCTAGGAGACCAGCCTGATTCCACAGCTCCTCTGGCAGCCAAACCACTAATTGCTCATCTGTGCCATGGAGGAGCAACACGGAGCTCTGATCCATCCTCTCCACCAGCACCTGACAGACCAGCAGGACCAGGACTGGGAAGAGTAGAGGGACCACAGTATTTACAGGTTTTATAAATATCTGTGATACTTGTTGATTAAAATACAAGTTTTCTCTACACCCTTGCACCAGTTTCCCCCAAGGATCTGCTTTGCACAAGAGTCCTGTGCCCACCAGAACAGAGGCTGCTTTCTCTCCACCCCTCCCCATGATGCTCTCTGAAGTGGAAGGGGCAATTATGGCTTTATCAGTTCCAGCTGCCTGTCAGGAAGGGCAGGCTTGGGAAAAGCAGCTGTCTGGGGTGGTTTGTTATGTTGGTCACCATTCAACAAATCACATTTTAATGTACTTTTACGATTTGCTTTTCTGGGAGAGACACAACCTGAATTAAATTGACTGCATTTCCCAGTGCCACAAGTCACAGCGGCCAGGTGGGACCTCGGTGGCACCAACCACGCTGGGCAGTGCAGAGGGCAGAGATCCTCCTTCACAAACTCTCCTTTCTCTGCCCAGTACATGGTCTTGTTTTACTTGCAGAGGCCCTGGGGGTTGTGACTGACACCATGGAGGTTGGTTTGCTAAGCAAATATTGAGCTGCTGGAAAATGTCCTTGTCCCAGGTATTTGCTACAACTTCCATAACTCTCTCCATGGTTAAGGGGCTGCCTGAGCACTCCTTAATTCAGTGATGGTGTTTATCCAGAGTAGTTTGGGTGAGCAGTGAGAACCTGCCTGCCTCTGTCAGGAGGTGATGGCAGAGCATTTGGTTAAGCCCTTCCTCTGAAAAAACTACAGGGAAGTATAAGGGATGGTGACAAATCATCAGCAGGTAATCCCAGAAAGCTTTGAAAGAGGTTTTCCACCCAGCCTGACATCCTGTCAAAGTAATAGCAATAAAATAATGAAAAAATATGACACTGTATGCAAATAATATAGTACGTTCTTGCAAATAATATAGTAAGTTCTTCATTTCATTTGGATCTTGCAATCCAAATGAAATGAAGATTTCATACTGGAGCCTCCTTTTGCAGAGAGAGGACTGTCCAGAGGTGTTCACTCATCACTCAAATGGTCAGGTTAATTGCTTTTCTCCCAGACACCATATGAAGAACAGGACAATCACTCCCTTCCCATTCCTTGCTGACAGGAGGGTTTTCTCCTCCACAGAAAGGAAGGGGAGAAGAGCAAGTGGTGGCTGTGGCAAGGCAAACCCAGAGATAGTGGGTTAGGGAGACGTAGTCAGAGCCAAAGAGAATGATGTTTCCTTAGGGCCTTTTTGCCATCTGCTAGTTCCACAGGAAAAAATAGCCAGACCATGCTCTGAAACCTTCCTCTCCAAGTCTCCAAGTGCTCCATTTTTTCTGGGAACATGTAGGACAGCAGACACTGAATAAACATGATCATCTCATTACCATATTTTCCTTCCTGCTGTTTGCCGCATCTTCCCTTTGCCATGTTCTCTTTTAGGTCTTGACCTCCCATCTCATGCAGAGGATTGAGATCCACCATGCATTGGGGTAAATAATGCAATTGATAAATAATACTGACCAAGAAGCCCTTTTCCCTTCAGTGGTACCACCACTGTATCAGCCTGTGGTGGTTTCCCAGCCAGCCACTAAGCACCATGCAAGTATTTGCCCAATCCCCCAGTGGGGTGGGAGAGAGAATCGGAATGGTGAAAGTGAGAAAACATGTGTGTTAAGAAAAAGACAGTTTAATTGATATAGCAAACCCATGCACACAAACAAAACAAGCCAAGGAATTCATTAACCACTTCCCATGGCAGGCAGGTGTTCAGCCACCCCAGGAAATCAGGCCTCCATCACATGTAACAGTGACTTGAGAAGACAAATGCCATCCTCCCTTCCTTCTTTCTTTTGAAAAAGATACCTTATAGTTTGGGATATCCCTTGGGTCAGTTGGGGTCAGCTGTCCCAGCTATGTCCCCTCCCAATTCCTTGTGCACCCCCAGTCTCCTCACTGGTGGGATGGGGTGAGGAGCAGAAAAGGCCTGGGTGTTGTGTAAGCCCTGCCCAGCATGAACAAAAACAACCCCGTGTTGTCAGCACTGTTTCCAGCACAAACCCAAAACACAGCTGAAGGGATGGACATCACAGGTCTGCTCTTCTCCTGCTTTTATCTATTCTGTAACAAGGCCAGGGAAATCCTGATGTCTTCCCTGAGCATAGTTCATCATCTGCAGAGACCTAGTCAGGAACCTCTTGCTGCACAGGTGACTTGAGCTCCCAGGGGAACAGCTAAATGTTCATCACTTCCCCAAAATTTGAATGCACAACTCATAGACCTTCTGTGTGTGTCTCTCAGTTAAAGGATCTTCTGAGCAATGTGTATCCAGATGAAAAATATTTTTCAGCCCAAAGGAAATTCTCACTAAAAAATGTAATCCTGTCAAAATTTTCCAAATAAAATTCCTGGTTTGGATGCACACGCAAAACCCCACCAAAACAGTTAATCTTCATTTGCTAACCAGGACACCAAGGTTAAATATCTCGTTGAAATTCAGCACTTGGAAATTAAATTACATTTTTAAGTGAAATAGGATCTCAGAAGGAATTGTTCCTTCCAGGGCACCAAAATGGCTATGTTTGGTTGATAGTCATTGCCACCTGCTTGCTTTACTAATTTTCTGATCTCTGGCATGGGGACTGGGTGAACATCTTCAGTTGTGTCTCAGCAACAGTGTGTCCAGTAGCACCAGGAGTGACTGTCCCTCTGTGCTGTGGGGATTGTGGAGGTGGATGTTGGTCTCTTCACCCAAATAACAAGCAAGAAGATAAGGGGAAATGGAAAGTTGTTTCTAGGGCAGTTTAGATAGGATATTAAGAAAATTTTCTTCACAGGAAGGGTTGTGAAACACTGGAATAGGCTGTCCAGGGCAGTGGTGGAATAACCATTCCTGGAGGTATTTAAAAGTTGTATAGATGTGACATTTGGGGACATGGTTTAGTGGTGGCCTTGGTAGTGTTGGGTTAATGGTTGGACTCAATGACTGGTGAGGTCTTTTCCAGCACAAGCACTTATTCTCTGACTCTGTGGTCAATGATCACTGTTTTGGTCTCAGAGGAGTGGGCACAGGTAGCCCATAGCTTTGTTTTGCAGGTGATCAAAGCTGACCAGATGCAGCTCTGATCACATCCTTGTTTTTTTTTGACTCCCACCTGAAAAAAATGCATGAGCACATACTTGTCCTTAAATCCATGATTGAAGTCAAGGGGTTACATGGTCTGTTGAGCTAGGATAGAGTTTAACATGTGCTTGAAAAGGTGCTCATGTAGTTTACTGAGTGGGAGCATTTCCACAGAATTTAGAGAGAGGGGCTCATATAAACGAAAAAAAAAAAAAGACAAGATCACGTAAAAGGTCAGTGTCACTGGACAGGAGTGGTACAGCAAGAGAAGCACCTTCAGATAACTTCATCCTCTGAACAGCACTGACCAGCACCTTCAAAAATAGTTTCTTTAAAGTGTCCACAGCTGGATGCTAAAAATTAGGGAAAAATAAATAATTTGGGATATTTGAAACATAAAGATATGTAGACAACAGAATTTTGGGTAATGAGGAGTCATGTGGTGATGAATTGTTCACTATGTAGCCCATGCCTTCCTTGTGGTTTTATGAAATGTCTTAAGCAGGAAAATAAGAAAGTAAGCACCTCTGCTCCCAGTATGCTTGAAATTCCCATGTTTCATACCCTGCAGTACCAAGATTCCTCGTTTGGTACCTCCTTTCTCTTTGCTATTTGTCAAGATCTTCTGCAGCTTCACAAGGAAAGATGCTGCAAATTGTTTTCCTCATAGCTACAACACCAAAAGATTTCAGAAAAAAGATGGAGCTCACTTTAAAAGAGGGTTAAAATTGCTCCCCCACAAAAGAGAAAGTATTATGACATTTGAAAGATTATTTTTTCTGGGACTCAAGGTTTTTACCAGTGATCTACAACTGTAGCCTTTCCCAAAATACTCTGTCATCAAATGATTCAATGTCATCATCAAAGAATTTTTGGGTACTGACTTTCCTTTAATAATGGTAGAAAAGTTTAATGAAAGGTCTGCATAGATTTCTTCCTAAATTGGATGAAATCCTGCATTTTTTCTTTTTTCTTTTTCTTTTTGGTAATATTTCTGCTCAGAGAAAATTATAGCCTCTGGTGCCAGTGATGTGCTCTGTATGTTTTGTTTATTACGGTGGTTTTAACTGGAACCATGGGTGAGGGAGTATCATTATAAAATTCTTGATACCCCTCATATATTTGTGCAAACATAGTTGTGGGCACCGAAGGCAGTGGTGGAGATGCCACTTCCAAAGCATTCTCTCCTTGTTTTAAAAATGTGGTGCATGCCCACATGCTCTCTAGGCAGGGAGAAACCCAGGTCCTGGCTCAGACCGGACGTCTGACCCTGCGTGTCCAACCCCACCTGGGTGAAGCTGGGTTTCTGCAGCTGCCTCTCCAGATGGGCCGTGGCTTGGTGGTGGTACCCAGTGGTCAACCCCTTCCTGGTGTTTGCCATCAGGAGCATCCTGAGGAGCTGTGTGGCTTCTCAAAGAAGGGCAGCCTGGAGTGGTACAAGCCAGGAGCTGCTGCATTTTGTCGTAAAAACCTCTTGGCTGTGTAGGTTACACACACGCAGTGGTTGAGAGGAACAGGTGGTTACCCAGCTTTGTGAATAGCAAGTGTTGGGTCTCAGAGAGCTGCAAATTCATGCCATGTCTGCAGAACCAGTGAAGATGAGCTCTGAGAATAAGGCCTGCTGGTCCTTTCTTTGCAATTCTCTGTATTTCTTTATTTACAAATTTCTAGCAGTGAATTGCTTCTGACTCCCTGCAGGACTGCAAGAGGTGACAGCTGTGGAGGAGATAAACAAGAAACTGTTGGGAAAACAAGGGCCTGGTTTTTCTAAAGATCCAGGAGCTGAGCTTCCTGCCATTTGGTATCTACAGGCTGGGACAGATTTTCCAATTAATTCAGCCAGCAGCACTGGATGTCTCCCACTAGTATCCTACTCTGCAAAAAACTTCAATTGCAAAGATATCCTAGAAACTTTGCACCTGTGAATAACCATCTGCTAATTTACTTGTATTACTTTGTTATCAAGCCCTCGAACAGCCTGGCTAGGGAAGTAGTGGAGTCACCAACCCTGGAGGGGTTTAAAAGTATTGTAGGTGTGGTGCTGATAGAGATGGTTTTGCAGCGCTGGGTTAATGGTTGGATTTAATGATCTTAGAGGACTTTTCCAACCTGAATGATTCTATGATTCTATGAATCATGAGAATTATGTAGTTAAGGGAGATGTGGAGTGGGAGGGGAACTGAGATTTTTATTTATCTTTAGAAACTACCATATCAGTAAGGGCTGTGTATGGCCTCTGCAGAGCCCAGCACACCTTGGAGTGACGCTGTTGAAATGAGGGCTCACACCAAAACCCTGGGGTGGGCTTGTCCTCATCTAAGGTTGGCTACTTCAGACCAAGGTGTATCTGCCATCAGTGATGTGAGATGGGCACCCCCACAAAGCTGTTTGCCTTTCTTGTTGTAGACACATCCCCCTAGGATGGGAGGCTCTGTTCTTTTCCAGAGAGCCATCTCAGACTACACATTTAGTTTTATGACAGATGAAGTCAAGTGGGAATTATCTCAGGTGCACACAAATGGGGGTAGGGGTGACCTGAAATACTGGGCTCACACACTTTGCTGGATTGGGCAGTCAGCAGCTGTTACAGCCACCCCCGAGGAGTATCTGTGCTTCCACTGACTGAAACACCCCTCTGAATGGCATAAATTCTTCTCCAGTCCCCCAAAACCTCCTCTCATTGCAGTGCCATAGGCCAGTGATTAGGAGACAACTGAGAACACATTTGTCCCTCCAGAGGCAGAGGCAGCTGCCAGCAAAATGTGAGGAGTAGGAAGCAAACTGGGCAAGAGCTGTAGACATCCCCCACTGGAGCCTGGAGAAAAGCTCTTATTGATATGTCTGCAAATCGGGGCTGAGCCAGATGAAAGCTGTGAAGGGAGAGCTCTGTGTTCTGTGAGACTGTGTTGATCTACAATCAAGAAGGGGAATTTGTAGACTACTCTTGTAGTCTACAAGAGCCTCCTGGGCAGCACCAAGAAAAATTTTTCTCTCATCAGCACAACTGGAATTAATATGGACTAGTTCTAGTGCAAAAAAAAAAAAAAGAAAAAAGAAAACAAAAAACCAACTCTGTAAATTTCCCCTTCTTTCTCCTTCCCCCACATCTTGAATATGCATTAAAAATAAGTCCTGAGCTCTGAACTCAAGAAATGACAACGTACACTGCACATGCAGGGAGTGTTTGGGAAATGTTTATATGGCAGTATTGTCTGATACAAAGAGGAGATGGGGAGATGGAACAAAACTCTCATGAAGGGCAGGAAATCAATAAAAGATTGGTCACTCAACCCTGGGATAAATAGAGAACAAATTAGTGAGTAAATACCTTGTTGACTCAAGGTATCCTGTTAGGAGGGGTTCTGAAATCAAAATGTGGATGGAGCCCACAGTGTCTTGGGAAGAAGTAGTGGGTTTGGTTGATCCATATTTTTATGTTGCTGATGCTATTGGTGGGTTTTTTGTTTGTTTGTTACTTGGCTTTTTTTTTTGTTTTGTTTTGTTTTGGTTTTTTTGGTCTGTTTAATTTTTTTGTGAAAGACACCTATTTTGTCTTCACCTATTTTGACAAATTAACCAGTGCCAAGGAGAATTTAATGTGCAGCCCCTTTGTTGTCTCTGCTGTTGAATTGCCTGAATTTTCCCCAACAGCATGGCAGATATTTAATTTCCATAATCCATGTGATGTTGTTACGTATGCAGTCAGCTGAAAAAGAGGAATCTTTCTTTTCCCAAGGTGTAATGGAAATGAATATTATCCTAAAAATTAAAAAAAAAAAATTGGAAGGTGGACAATGTCAGTCCAAATGTGGTCTTGGGGGGACTCGGTCACTTAGGGGAATTTGGTTACTTAGAAAGCTCAAAATGTCATTCAGTGTCTTTTACTGTGATTTGGTAGATCTTGCTCTACACAGGGGGTTCTGCTGTCTTCCTATCCTTCTTGATAGTTCCTTCCACACCAAGCATTAGTGTGCTATTTTTTTAAATAAATTCTTTTAATGGGCTTAGTGCCGTTGTACTAGGGATCCTCCAACAGAAGCCTGTGTGTGTTAGGGAGAAAATAAGCATGAACTGACGTTCAGCATGAACATCAACAGATGTTAAAGATGAGGTAGCAGGGACACCTTCCACTACTGCAGGTTGCTCCAAGATCTGTCCAACCTGGCTTTGAACATTTCCAGGGAGGGGGCAGCCGCAGCTTCTCTGGGCAACCTCTGCCAGGACCTCACCCCCCTCACACTAAAGATCATCTACCTAACATTTAATCTAAATCTCTTTTCTTTTAGTTTAAAGCTATTCTCCCTTGCCCCCTCTCTCTGTCTTTACAATTAGATAGCCGGTCTCTCTCTTTTTTTTAGGCTCCCTTTAAGGACAGAAAAGTTCCAGTGAGATCTCCCCATAGCCTTTGCTACTCTGTGTTGAGTACACACAGGAGGGAAGAGTATGGTCCATCCCCACCCAACCTACTTTCATTGGCCTTGTGTTTACACCTCTCAAAATGTGTGGAATTAAAAGTTTTGGGAAGCGCGCTGTCTGCAGAGAGCGCGCGGTGCTCTGCGATGCCCAGCGCCTGTGGTTCTGGCACCAGAGGAGCTGACTGCTGCACTTTTACCAGCAGATCACTTAAGGCAATAGAGAATTCAATGCAGGGAGAATTCAGGGAAATTGCTTTTTTAATAACAGGGCAGGAGTTTTCACCCACCTCTTTCACCCTAGCCTGAGTGCTGCAGAGAGTAGTTATCTGCATGAATTGGCTTCCTCAGCCAGTCTGAGTCATTTTTCGGAGTCTTAAGTTTTAAGGGATTCTTTGTGGCTACAATTGACTCTGGTTTCATCCCTGGCATCCCTACAGGAAACTCAGTCGCACAGTTTTGGTGTCAGACTCAGCAAAACAGCCCTAGACTGAGTGGGAAGAGTTGGACCCTCTGGGAGAACAGAGACAGCGTGAAGAGGCAGAGTGAGGAGAGGTTGCCCCGCTGCCCTTGTTATTCTAGTTCTGTGCATAACCAGAAGGTTACAGCCTTCAGCACTTCTGCCAGTCAGAGCTATTTTTGATTAAATATAAAGCCAGGAAGTTTTTAATATGAGCAAACCAATAATGGGTTGTGTCACTGGCAAGTTCTAAAAATTATTATGCTGAGTCTTTGTTAAAAGACAGAAAAATTTGCCTGTAGTTTTCTTTCTTTCTTTCTTTCTTTCTTAAATATTATATTTGGTTTTTAGATTCATTTGTAAGTTCAAATATTAAGAAACACCTTTCTTGATAACACATTGCCTATAAACTTGTGTAGAAGCTGACAACCTGGTCTGGGACACTAATATAACTCAGACTTTTAAGCATAAACTGAGTATGCAATATGTTAGCAATATGTTCCACACTAAATGAGATTGTCCTGTTATTACACTGTGTTCATATCTTGCTGTGTGCTCCACAAGAAGTCAGAATATATGTGGTGGCTCATCAGTGATCAAATATGAATTAGCTGAAAGATCTGTAAGGAATCAGCTCAATAGAAAGAAATATTGAATGCCATGAGAAAAGTTATGTGTTTGGCTGGAAGGAGGCTATTGGATCAGATGTTTCTCCAAGAATTATGCTTGTCACTAACCATTTCTTAAGAATGAGCACATTTAATATGGTGATTGGTCAATTTAGTATAAAAGCTTGTTGATCTCCCCGTGTGCCCTTGTGACACTCTACCTGGAGTGTTGCATCCAGTTCTGGAGCCTTCGTCACAAGGGGAATGGGGACCTGTTGGAATGAGTCCAGAAGAAGCCATTAAACTGATCACAGGGCTGGAGCACCTCTTCCATGAAGACAAGCTGACAGAGCTTGGGGCTGTTCAGCCTGGAGAAGGGAAAGCTCCAATGAAACATTACAGCCTCTTCCAGTACCTGAAGGAGCTTACAAGAGAGCTGGAGAGGGACTTTTCACAAGGGCATGGAGTGATAGGATGAGGGGAAATGGCTTTAAGCTGAAGAAGGGTATGTTTAGATTCGATATTAGGAAGAAATTCTGAGTTTGGTGAGGCTCGGGAAGAGGATCCCAGGGAGGCTGTAAATTTCCCATTCCTGGAAGTGTTCAAGGCCAGGTTGAACAGGGCTTGGAGCAACCTGGTCCAGTGGAATGTGCTCCTGTCCATGGCAGGGGCTCAGAACTCAATGGTCCTTAAGTTCCCATCCAGCCCAAATCCTTCTATCATTCCATAATTATATATTTTGCTGATATCACAAAGAGAAGGGTAATCAGGCAGGGAGAACTGATGTCCTGAGGGTGAGAAAAGCAGAAATAGTATGATTTTCAGCACAGCAAAACACAAGGATTTCACTTCAGAATTATTATTAATTATCATTATTATTATTATTATAAAATGCTTTAATATCAGAGCCATCACCTGGGAGCAACTGAGACATGAAAGACATTAGTTTATTAGCTGACAACACATTTATTCAGAGCCACCAATGGGATGGAATCAGAATAGTACAAAAATCTTCCCAAAATGGGAGAATGTCCCCAGCAAGGAAGATGTTTTCCACTGTTGCAAAAGATGTGCACTATTGCCTAATGCCTGGGTCCCTGTTATGTGGTCAAGCCTGAGCAAACCAATCCTGTGAGACCACACTCAGGGATTTCACTAAATGGGCCTGCCTGGGGTGCCAACTAAGCCTCACCATATTTGCACAAAAATCTTCTCCAAGCCAAATGGGCTTTCACCTGGCAAATGATGGGATCTGAAGTACCTCCTGAAGAGCTGTGAGAACAAATCAATCTCCTTGTAGGCTCCTCTCCATTAACACCTGGAGATATGGTAGCACATTTCTGGTTCTGCTGCCCTGCAGCTGCCCAGGTCCATGTGCCAGCAGCCTCTTCTGAAACATCTGATACCAGTCACACTCTGAGATGAGGCCATGGTAAGATGAGCAGCTATTTCCAGTTTGGCAGCCTGGCAATTCTTGTTTCTCTGGGAACTGGAAACTGCCCACATAAGCTGAGCCACTGTGTAAGAATCCATAATTAATGTCACATTTGCTCTACCATCAGTCTAGACACATTTGTCTAAACTATTGTTTTTAAAAAAGAAACACAAATATAAAAAATGTCAATCCCAAAAAGACAGAGAGTAGAGAGTAAATAAAGCCTGGCAGGCTATTTTGCCTTTGATCACTTTTGCTACATTCCTAGTTGTCTTTTGAAAGAGTCTGGCACAGATTTGAAAAAGTCATTTCCTTTATCCTCTTTGACTTTGCAGTTGCCCTGCATTAGTTGGCATCACATAACAGAAATGCTGTTAGAGTAAAATAAAGTAGACACCATGTTCAAGGTTTAACAGAGGTGTGTTGTATATTATTTGGGCACCTTTTACTGTTGTGTTTCCACATTTTCAACAGCCTAAAAATGTCCAGAAACATTCAGAAATAGCTTCAGTTATCTCTGAAGTTTAGTCATTTGTGAAGTGTTATACTGAAGGAATAATATTACAGAAGCTTTTGGTTCAGACGTATATCATTAAACATCCAGATGAAAGCACAGGAAAAAATTCCATTTATAGGATCCTGATTTGATATCTTGCTTTATAGCACAT
>QUSF01000002.1:2037198-2069757 GCA_003676055.1 Chloebia gouldiae | reverse complement strand
CCTCCCTCCCTCCCTCCCTCCCTCCCTCCCTCCCTCCCTCCGTCTTTCTCCCCCCATCCCTTTTCCCCATCCCCTCAATCATCTCATTGAATTTGAGTCTTCTAAAGCTGTATGGATAGTGTAAATCACTCGAGTAGGTTTCCTTAGAATATATGGAATATGGCATCCTACCTGTTACTTTACAGTTCCCTCTTAGAGTGGAATGGGGAATGCTCCTCTCCATCTCTTACACAGGGAACATAGGAAAGTTACTTACACCTTAACTCTCAATTTCAGGTGTCTACATATGCCAATATCCACCAGTGAACTATTTGTCTTGACTCCCACTACAGTCAAAACCTTATTGCTTTTGTTAGAGAACCTTGGGCAAAGAACTTCTGACCAGATGTTGGTGTCTACAGCCCGATGAACCTCACTGACTGTTGGGATGAAACCTGCAATGGTTAAAACACAGGTCAGATGCCCAGCACAGGTCTAACTGTGTCCTGAAAGCACTTTGGATATGATTCATCTCGCCCTTCATGCCAAACTGTGGTGCTGATCTGCCACTCTTACTGTTTTAGCTGTTTGCAAAATGTTATGTGATCTGCAAATGTTGCCTGCAGTGATGTTTTTGCTTGAGATGGACGAGTTAGAATGACCTCAAACACATTCTTTAGCAATCCTATCTACCTATTTATAGCAGTTCAAAGTTCTTATCAACATTATATCACCACAAAAGCCTTTTAACTGGAGACAGAGATGAGCTGCATTTTGGGTTTAATGCATCCAAGCATTTATGCCACACTCATTCACATAGCTTCTGAGTATTTAACAGAAGGATGCAAATAGGATACTTACTCTTTCCAAGTTTTGTCTCCTCTGACAAGAAATACAGCTCTAGAAAGCTGTCCACACATCTCTCATAACTATACTCTTGCAAATACATGGTGGAATTATTATTGGATTAAAGAGAAAGGTACACCAACACCAAGTGTCTTGCAAAAACATGTCTTGAAGTTAAAATAAGGTAAATAAGGTAAAATTAGGAGGAAATCTATCATAAACAAAGTTGTGCCCGTTTTTTATGGCCAATTATTTTCATTTTGCTATGTAATGACAGCCTTTCTATATTTCTGTCTGATTGAGGGGAGTTTAAAAAATAAACTATTATAGGAGAAATTTTAGTAATTGGAGAGGTGAAGGAAGAAAAGGCAGAAGAGTGAGTGAAAGGCTAGAAGCAGTGTAAAGAGGTAACATCTTTGTGATTCAAATTCTCTCACCTAAAGAGAGGGCCAGCTGGAATACATTAAGTTTTCCTTGTTAAAGTAGATCTTTTAATAGAAGTAATGATTCAGTTCTGTTCAAAATTTATATTTTGACTGAAGAGCTCAGATTTCTTTAGACTCAAAGTCTGTTTGTAGATTTTTTTTGAGGTATCTTTTGGGGTAAAACACCCTCAGTGTGGGTGCAGTATCACATAACTGTTGCAAGCGTTTGACATCACTTTTACACCATCTTTCCAAAAGCAGAGCTCAGAGAGTGTGCTGAAAGGCCAGGGCCTATCTTCTAAAGCTCAGTACAACAAAAACCTACAGCTTATACAACTTTCATCCAGGAATTTAAGCATTTCCCCACTCTTCTACCTCATGTACACATATGTGCTCTGGACTCCTGTTCTTTTACCCTGAGTGAACATCAACAATCAAACAATGACCTGCAAGGAATGAGACACACAATTAGCAGTGAAATACAAAACAGCTGGTACAGCTGAATAGCTGTTATTCTGAGCACATGAACCTGAAAAGATACTGTTTAGCTTATAAGACAAACAAAATTTCCCTTCTGCTTGATCACAGAGACCATCTACCATCGGGAGCTGTCCATTTTCATTTAGTCTTTCTGATGCCACGGCCAACTGTGCAGGGTTATAAACAAAGAGCAGAAAGTATCACTTTCCTTGTTAATTTGACAGTAAACAGTACTAATTTGACCATGCAGCTGTTTATTGATACCACTCCCCCCCCCCCGACAGTTTAATATACAAAACAGTAGCCAGTGTGCTGAGACTGCACAGTTTACAAAATTCAAGGGACCAGAATGAGCACAATCTCTTGCTGTAAAGCAGACATCAGGAGGGATTCCCATTTGTACACTTCACCTTGTGCCAGGGAAGGCTGTGGAAATCATAGCATCATGGAATCACAGAATGCTTTGGGTTGGAGAGGACTTTAAAGATCATCTTGTTCCAATCCCCTGCCTTGGGCAGGCCATTTTCCACTATCCCAGGTTGCTCCAAGCCCCATCCAACCTGGCCTTGGACACATTCATGGATAGGGCAGCCACAGCTTCTCTGAGCAACAAATGTAAAAAATGCATTGCTGGGAACAAGATGAGCACTGTTTTTCTTCATGGGTGTCTTCAAGGTGGTGTTTCCAGAAGAATTTCTTACTAGTCTCTGATTCCTGTGAGGTCAGTGGGAACACATTTACTGCCACAGTGTCTGCTCAGCTTGCTCACAGTGTGATGACACTGAAAATAGGTCTTAAATATTTGTTTCTAAGACATTCTTAGTATTAAGAGATTAAATGCTGTATTATATGAAATAGCAACTGGTGACACCTACAAATTGTAATATCTTCATGCCTTTTTCTTTCCCCAGCCATTTTCATTCACGCTTGTTGTTTTGACCTGCAGCTGCCAAATGCTGAGACAGATCATCATCATCTCCAGGACCAGAAAGGGAGAAATTCTATAGCAATGCCATCTTACTGGTTTTACTTCTCAAAAATTGTCTAGACATGGCTTTTATTTGTGTGGCCAGAGCCCTGTAACACACTGCCAGGATGTAAAGTGTCCTGCTGAAAGGATGATGACCCCATCCAGAGAATCCTGAACCTACACAAACCTAAGTAAACAACATCAGCTGTCATTTCTGAAGGGCAAATATAGCAAAAACAAAGTTAAGATTTTTCTTGCTGCATTTGCATTGTTTTTAATAAGAACTTTTTCCTTTTGCCTTTTCTTATACCTCTTTTGTTAATGCTTCCTGGGAGTGATGACTGATGCTGTATCAGCTTTTTGGATGAAGGTTGTTTTAAAGATTGTAATGAAAGTTTGGAATAATTCATACTACTTGATTATGCCAAGTTTTGATTGTATCACTCTGACTTGGCAGAAATGGTGATATCAGCTTTGATTTTTATTTTTTAATCACTGTTACCCAATTTTCAAATTCAACGGTGTATTAATGAAAAATACATGTATGGTTTCTATTGGGCTAAAAGGGAATTTAAGTATGTAGATAATACACTTATGTGCATTGGTAATTCCAGGTGTAGCAGAGAGAGAGAGATGAAAACTGCTTGCCACAAAATACACAGAAATCAGAAGAAAAATATGGGTACACCCACAGCAGAAATACTGTGGCTCCATTTGCTTTCAGATTTTACAAAGAATTTGAATAAAAGAAAAAGACATTCAATGTCCATATTTCTGCCTAAAATATAAAGACCTAGATATTTGAAAAATGTTGTTTCACTGAGCTCAAGGAAGCTCCGTTTGGGGAAATGCACTTCCATCCCCTTCTGGAGTTTGTATTTGAGTGGTACCAACAGCAGCCATACTCACTGAAGAATCCTGTGTCCAACATATCCCTAACTGGCATAGAATCAGAATCACAGAATGGTTTGGTTCAAAAGGGACCTGAAAGATCATGTAATTCCAATCCTCCTGCCATGGACAGGGATACCTTCTACCAGACCAGGTTGCTCAAAGTGAAATCCAACCCAGCCTGGAATACTTCCAGGGATGGGGCAGCCACAGCTTGCCTGGACAACATGTGCCAGGGCCCCACCACCCCCCATAAAGAATTTCTTAATATCCAATCTAACCCTACCATCTTTCAATTTAAAGCCATTCCCCCTTGTCCTATCACTACCTATCCTTACAAAAAGTTCCTCTATGACTTTCACTTGGCACCACCAAGTTAATTTTGTGGTTTTGTGTTTTCCCTATACGATACCACAACTTCAACAATGGAGCTACGTCTGAAAGGCAGAAAGTTGCCTACAGCCATGAGCTTGCTCCAGAGCTGCCAACTTGCTCTTTCATATCACTTTGTGTGTCATTTTGCCTCTGCTGGGCTGAGGTAAGGGGCAGTACCAGAAAAGCCAAGAAGCAGCTGTAGGTGGTCTGGTAGTGCATCTAAATAAATCCCTTGTGGATCACAATTAATAAAAGTCAGCCTGAAAGAGTGGTACAGCTCTGAGGTAGCTGCAGAGGAGCCCTTGCACATCCCTTTCCCCTCGTTTTTTGTCTGTGTATGTTGGCCCCTCTTGTTGGCTCCAGACATGAAGACCGGTGCTTGTACTTGGTGAACCTGTCTTGGGTTTGGTCTCTTTCCAAGTTTTCATAGAAGCCAAGGCCTCTTGAAGGTCTTAAAGATCTTTGAAAAGGATAAATGACATGCTTTGTTCCAGTACTTTGTTATCTTGAGCCCAGAACAAAGTTTGCAGGTTTCTTGAGTTCCTGTAGATGGCAACTGCAGGACAGTTGTCCCTGCCTCTAAAATAATGTCTAAATAGTGAGATTTAAGCTCAGGGAGACAGGAACAGGAAGGGTCCTCCCAATTGAAACTAATTGGATCCATGCTCCGATATCCGTGCCTGTTTCCAAAGGGGTATAATGATTCCAGCCAGACTGTTTGCTCAGTGTCAGTCTGAATTTAACTTCATGCTACTTCGCTTTATTTTAATTTGACATTATTTTTGTGTTTATTTTACCTAATAAGTGAATCATTTAACTATAAAAGACTCATTTTGGAGGGTTAAGGGTGGAATCTGGAATGGGTGAAGCTTGGAATAACCACTGACCTGCTCGATTATGCTGGAGTTGGGCATGAGGAATGATGTCACATCAGGGAGGCAAGCCAGACACGCAGGGGTGAGCAGGGCTGCCATTCTCCCTTCCTCGTCATTGGAAATGTCAGTAGACTTACTTGAAGGACAGATGTGGTTGAGTTTGTGATAAAGACACACTGAACTCTCTACCAATCAGAAAACATTGATGTTATTGTTGAAATTTACTTTGATGAATTGATTCTAAGAGAAAACTGATGGCATTACTACCACAAAAACACCATTTCACTCCATCTGTAATATCATGATACAAATGAAATATGAGGGGTACACAGTCTGTGATTCAAAAAGCACACTGTGAAACTGGGAAACTGTTTTTGAAAACTGGACTCTTTTATCATTTCTCAAACTATCTTCCAATATAAGTCATCATTTTTTTAACAGTGAATTGTGCAATTCCTGATATATGCTGTTCTGAAGGTATAATTTAGTAAAAGATATGTTAATGTCTTATGACTTAGAGGGAATTGTTTCCTTTGTTCTTATTTGAGGTGGGATTTACCTTGTATAACTTTGGAAAGCAACATTAAGTATTCTAACCCAGACATCTACTATAAACAAAGAAAGAAATAGGATCCCCATGGGATTGCTTAATCTAGTCTGGTTTTGTTATCTATATTTGGAAGAGATACATCATGGGTTTAAAATGCATCTCCCCCTGAGAGAGCTGGGTTGGTTTAGCTGGGAGAAGAGAAGGCTCCAACTTATTGTGTGCTTTCAGTATCTAAATAATGCTAAAATGAATAGTGGAGAATGACTTATTATCAGTGCCTGTAGTGTGTCTACAAGAAGCAATGGCTTTAAATTGAAAGAAGGGAGATTTAGATTGGACATAAGGAATAATGTTTTTGTGATGAAGGTGGTGAGACCCTGAAATGACTTGCCCAGAGAAGCTGTGGATGTTCTGTCACTGGAGGTATTCAAGGCCAGACTGGACAGGGTTTTGAGCGATCTATTCTAGTGGAAGATATCCCAGCCCAGGGAAAATCTGGGTGATCTTTGAGGGACTTTTCCAGCCCAAACTGCTCCATGGTTCTGTGACTCTCTGATTATATAGTCCAGAGTGACTACTTCTGTGCAGAAGTATATACCTGTGGTCAGATTAACTTGGTTCTTGTGATCTAGAACTGAAAATTTGGAAATAATGTGATCTGACCCACATCTTGCCTGGACAAATCATAACTTTAATGTAACTATCTGTATTTTCTGGAAGAGCATCCATTGCTGGTCTCGAGATCTTTTGCATTGTTTGAACCACTTATTTCTGGAGCTATACTTCCATTTGTACCTGCCGAATCATCACCTCTTGTTTGATCAGGATGAGGTTACTGATTGATCCAATTAATTCAGTATTGAGACTTAGTCTTAATTTGTTATTTAGCCAGCTGGAAAACTTGGTGCAATCTGAAAACTTTATGAACAGTAATATTTATAGTTGTTCTCAGAACAATGATCAAAGCACTGGATGACATGACACAATACCAACCCCTGTAGGAGCCCGGGGGGTGTACCATATTAAAAACTAATTTCCTGTTGACATTCCTATTTCTGACATCTCTTAGCTAATAATTTCTTAATTCATTTTGCTTCTGTGCTATTGAGACTGTGCAAAGTTCATGGTTGCAGGAGAATGACGACACACCCAACTGACTTTGCAAAAGCCTATATACCTCATATATCTCAGAAGATATTTTTACAGACCAAATCTGTTGGTTCAAAAGAGAATGAGGTTAATTTGAACTTACTGAGTGGCCCCAATTACATGTTATTTCTAAATTCTTTGCTTATTGAATCACTTTACTACATTCCTTTAATTTTACCATTAATTAAGTCACCTCAGTCAGCTATCTGCATCATTTCACTTTTCTGCCTTGGAAAACTTGCACATGAATTTTGATCTTCAGGAATTCTGAGCTTCTATGGTTATTAAAAACAAGTATGAACCTACCAAAATATCTCTCAGGCAGTTTTTAGGTGCAAATTACCAATATCTGTTAAATTAAAAATTGTTAATTCTTCAGATTGCCAGAGCATGTGTCTTGAAGGCAGTTAGGCTGGAATCCACCCACAAACCACAGGCACCTGAGCTTGAGGAGAATCTCTGTTTGTGGGTCTCATGCAGGCCTTGGCTGAAACACGTGGCTCTAACATGAGACACATGAATTACTCTTAACAGTTTTCAACACTGATAGTGGTGAAGGTGGTGTGAGATGAGTATGTTTGAGGAATGACTGACCATGAGATTGAGCTCCCAGAAAAAGAACTACACAAAAAGACTGAGTTACTGATGTGCACAAATCCATATCCTGACCATCTTTTTCCCATTATCCCTACCTCTCAAATATTGCATGCTGAAATCCTTTTGTGGGCCAAGTAGCAGAAGAGCAAGTCTTGCCCTCATTAATACCGGTTCAAGCCCACAGAAGCCATTAGGATTGAAGCACTCCCACTGGCTGCTACTTTTAGCCCAATGCTGATGTTTTGCTGCTTATGCAAAACCTCAGTGATGAGATTTGGGATAACCAAAACCAAATTCAACCAATTTAAGAGAATGATGATGTTGTGGTCAAGGCATTGGACTTGGGTATTGGAGACCTAAATTCAGTTTCTGGTCATCTCATGGTTTTGCTGCTTGATCATGGGTAAGTAGTACTGTAAGAGTAATACAGTAATGGATGCTACACAGGGGGCCTGACTAGCTCTGGATCATATTTTAATTGAGATAATGAAGATAATGAGAATTTAATTAAGCTAATTTAATTTCATAACTGTTACAGACCCAAATGAGAATTTTTTTTTTTACTGAAAAGGAGTTACTCAAAGGATAAAAAAGTAAAGAATATAAAGTATCAGAGCACTAGTCTTGTCAGTACATGATACCTGAGTAATAAAAAGTTGACAAATGTTTAGTCATTCATAAAACATCTTTCTCACAAACATTATTTACACTATTCTTTCATATCAATAGAAATATACTATCTTAAGGCAAAAAAGATTTTGCTACAATATTCATTCTGTTGAGTTGAAATAACACCATATAATTTTCTTGTTATTAAGCAACATTATTTTCTTATTGACAGGGAAATAAGTCTTTTTGCAATTGTACAACCTGTATCAAATAAACTGAGTCAGGCAGATTTGTCTAAAGTTTCCTTGGACTCTCACCCTCTCTCCACCACAGTAATCTGATCCTGCAAAATTTCACAATGAGTTTTTGGCAATTGTTCCCCTAAGGTCCATGACTCTTCCGATAAAATCCTAGGCACTGATCAGAAAAAAACCCTTCAAAGCTAGAGAGAGCACATTATTACAGTGGTTGACATAATGTCATCTGGAGGAAGACATTACCACTCAAAATTAACCATGGCCATGTGGTGAGCACCGTGGCTTCTCCTGACTTCAAAGCTCAACATGGTAGTTAACAGATGACAATACCCACTTCCTTGGGCCTTACTGAATTTACTTACTGGGCTTCTTGAAAATTATCTTCCCCACCACATGAGTGACCAAAAAGTAAACCTCTACAGAAAAAAAAGTCATTAACATCTGTGCAGTGGAGTCAAATGTGCCCATGTTTATACGGGGTTTTGATGTGTGTGAACAAGTGCTGACTCCAGATTTTGTAAATTTAGTATAATGTGTCCCTAAATATTTTTAATGCAGTTTTTGAAAACAGTGAGAATATGAAATCTGAGATCAGATATTTTGCAGGTCAAAAAAAGCATACCTCTGCTTGTGCTAGTCTACATATGTAGGAGCTTTTATCTATTTGTCTTGCTGTTCTTCAGTCTGTTCATCCAGGGAATCATTAAATGTCCACATGCTTAATTTGACCTCTGATATTTTTCTGCTGTGAGTTGAGCAGCCGTATTTGAGTCTGTCTAACGTAGAAGGATGGGATTAGGTATACTCAAAAGTAGGAAGGAGACTGCGAGAAGTAAGAGTGGAAGGGGAAGAAGGAATGAGCCCTGGTTTTGTGCTCACTGTAGTCTGGATGACTCCCAGCATGTCTATTGCTCATTATTCCTTTGAAGTCAGTAAATGTCTGTGAAAATTGCTGGTGAAGTTTTCTCACCTCCACATAACTCTGGTAGAAGAGGACAGTTTAGTCTCATTGCTGCTTTCTCTTTTATCTTTAATAGAGGTTGGTCCACAGTCTGCTTCAATAGAGCCCAGTCCTTCCCACGTGAATGTTGGCATGGTGGCACCTGATGAGCCATGCAGGGAAAAGGAAAATGGAATGTTTTGATACCTATGATATTGCATTTCAAAATAAATAAATAAATAATCCAACCAACCTGAAAGAACATTTTATAGTTGTGGAATCAAGCACTTAAAAGCTGATAAATGTCAGAATCAAGGGTGTCAATCACGTTCCAAATGTTGCCTTCTGGCACTGTAAATTATGATAGTCTTTAGTTATCTAATCATATACATTTTTTTCCTCAAGGCTTTCTGTGTCTAGTAATGCACATGTAACATTAAGGAGCAGAAAAATAAATGGAAGATTTGCTTATTAAGTTTGCATCAAATGAAGCAGAGTGCAGAAGTGGAATTGCAAAAAAAAAAAAAAGGAGCTAATAGCTGGAGAAGGGGAATTAAACCACTAATTCTGAGATCATAAATTTTTGGCAATTATTATGATGTCTTCTTCATCTCTGTATCTGGGGAAGTGTTGACTCAGATTATAACCAACCTTCTGAGCAGTCATCACTTTGACAAAGTGGTTCCTCTGAGGCATTACAGATTCTAGCTGGCTGTGAAACCATAAATGCAATCTTCACACACATTCAAATTTAGAAGATTTATAGAGATATATGAGAACTGCTATTGCACCTTTACTGTTTTGACCGAAACAATACTGATACATGATTAAACCTGTCAAAGATTTTGCCTAGCAAACTGGTAAGTCCTTCAAGATTCTGTAATCTCATTCATTCCTCTTGCTGGTAGAAAAAAAAATAGAAGTTCTACTTTTGAAGGCATTTTATTATAGACAGTTAAGCAAGGTGAGTTCTTACACATATAAGTTATGGATGTAGTGGTCTTCTTGACCTGTCCCAAAGCACACTCATGGTAGAATTGGTGATGTCTGCCTAAGCTCTGCTGAAGGAGACCCAAATCAAAGATTACCTAAGCAAAAGGTCTACAGCATCTCTTCAGTCTCTTTATATCATTAAACACCTCTGGCCTCACCATTATCAGCAAGGAGGTGCAGCACAATTTCACTTGTACCAACTCCAAAACTGGTCTTCAATCCATCCCACTGTATCATCCAGCAGATAAAGGCTGATTTGGCAGCACATCCAGAACAGTTGTTGGCAATGCACTGCAAAGGTCAGTTTACCCTTCAATTATCACTTAGGTCTGGAATAGAAAGACACAAGGTATTTAGTCCCCACTCCTGTCCAGTCCAGCCCCAATGCCACTGCTCCTAATGAAAATGGCAGTCGGGCAATGATAATGCTGCTGCCCATCTCATCACGCATGTGTGCAGGGGCAAAAGATAGGAAAATCTTAAAGTCTAATTTCTATGAACATTTTGAAGCCTGCTTTGTAAAATAACTTTACTGGTATCTTTTTAATGTAGTTTTACCTGTGTGCACATGACATACCAGAATTAGAGGAATATTAAGTCAGGAAGTCTGGAAAAGACTTCATGATGTTGAAGACAAGAACATCATCCATGTTGTCTGGACTTTTTGTGTCCAAGCTCATAAAAATTCTGAACTGTCCAAAGTAAAGTTTTGAATTTCTCTGTCTCCCAAAGAAAGTTTTAACTTCAGTTATGTATCCCTGTGTAGGAAGACATGATTTAAAAGAATGGGATTTTCACTTTGATCTTTGCGTATTATTTCGGTTTAACCTGGTTTTCTTCATTGAAGCTCTAGAGGAAGCTTTGGTATTCTCCAGCTCTGGAAGAGCTTGTCTTACTCAATAACTCAAAGACCAGCCCTGCACAGCCTGGTGAGGAGCTGCTCTTGAAGTAAGGCAATTGGACTTTATTCCTCTCCCAATTACTAGAAGTGATTTTTGAACACCTCCTTTCACTAGGGATCTCAACAGGCAAGTCTACCTCACATGGTGTCCAACATAAAATCTTTTACCTTTATAATTAGGAAGGACTTCAGACATTGTGTCTTCTAGTGGTGAGAGATACTTACCTAGAAAACCACTACAGTGAAATTCAAAGTGAATCCAGCTGTCTGCCACCCTATGTCACAACTATGTATAATAAATATGTTCCCTTCCAGATTTGTTGAGAAATTTCGATTATGTCCATATAAAATTTTATGACATTTCAGACAGGTTTTTCAGTTCTGTCTACTGTCTCCATTTCTAAAAATGCGTTTTCATTGCTTGATGGGTTTTCTTCTCTTTTTTAAAAATTTTCCATCTAATAACATTACTGAAAAGTGATGTGAAATAGATAAATCCGTCAATTTCCTCTTTCATTCTCAGACTCACACACGTATAAACCAGAGGATGTGCATGAAGTACAGGAGATGGAAAGAAAATTTAGAAAATCATGTGCATGTCCTTTTTACTTCTATGGTGAATGAAAACCTGAAGACCTGAAGAACCAGAGTCCTGCAAGACTTGCAAGGCCAGCATGCTGCTGCCAAGAACATGCTGTCATTTGTGGCTCCTCACACTTCCTTGACCGCAAGAGAGCCTGGAGACAGGAATCCACCACTGAGGCTTTGAAAAACTCCATTAGGTTATTGAGCAACTGGATTAATGAAACTCTCCTTGATTTCCTTTTTGGGGTTTCTCTTGGCTTTGCAGCCCATAGCCAAATGCCAATTTCTGACAGCATTTTTACCTAGGATATTGTACATTTTCACGCTACATAGTCCAGTGTCCGTGTTATTCCAGATACAAATTAGCTGGGAAAAATGGATATTACATACAAACACATGAATATATTTTTCTATTCTTCAAGAGCTTTAAGTCTCAAAGGCAAGCAAAAAATTAGGAAAAGCCACAGTTTAGGTAGCTTTTGCAGTCTCAGCTTTTGCAGTCTCAGTTTCTCACATGCAGAAAATCTATGCAGATATTTAAAAGACGTGTAGACTCAGTGAGGTGGTTTAGTGGTGGGCTTGGCATTGCTGGGTTCATTGTTGAATTCAAGATTGTTAGAGATTTTTTAAAACCAACACAATTCTGTGACTCTATAATGAAATTATTATATCCTATCTCTTCCAAACCTTCTTGGTCTCATCCAGGGCTCAGGATCAGAAATTTCAAAACCCAGGAGATGCAATATGGCAGTCCCATAACTCTCAAGAGGATATGGAGAAATGGAGTAAGGGACTACAGGGACAGAAAAGAGGGGTAAGAGGCCCCACCTGCTTTCTTGCTGAGATCCCTGCACTTGGTGCTGGGAACATTTGTGCTTACCTCTCCTCATGTAATTAGAATTACTTGTTTTCATGCAGCTAACAGCATAAAAATCTTGCACAGAAATATATTTTTCCTTTAAAAATCATATAAATTTCCAACTTCAGTAATTGTGGGAAAAGGCTTAATAGACAACCCTTTTCCCTTGCCCTAGCTGTACCCTCACAGCTAGTGCTTTTCCCATCTCCCTCCCCAGCAGCCTCCCTCATGCTGCTCGGCTCCAGCAGGAGGAGCAATGGGAGCACACGAGAAGCATCCCACGTCTCCATGCTCCCCCAGCATTACCAGCATCCCTTCCACAGCCAAGAGCAGCAAATTATCTAGAAACTCATATTTGGCTCAGGGCTGGAGGAAACTCCAAAGCTGTTAAACTTGAAAAAAAAAAAAGTCTCTGTGGAGTGTGTGCGACCTCAGAGTTCCCAAAGGCTCATTTCATAGGATAATTTCACCGGGTAATTTCACCAGAGAAGGTTTTCACAGGAAAAGGCATGTCTCTGACAGTAGGGTAAGCCCCTTGCTGAATTCCAAATCCCTGCTCTGGAGAAGAGGGATAGGAGAATTTTTTAATGAAACACCTATTTGCATTCTGTTGAGTTTTATACTGTGAGACAATAGAACTTTTTTTCCCTTGGGCTCTGTTTTGTAAACAGGTGAACCACATTTGTAAAATTTCAGCCTGAATGGTAAAGTTCACAAAGTTATGAAGATATATAAAAGGAGTGTCATAATGGTATGAAAGGCACATGTAGGACAGTGTTGTCTGAATAATGGTATGGAGTTAAGGTCTCATGCAGTTCTGCAGAGGGCTTTGCTCCTGCCAGCTCATTCCCAGTGCTGTCCTTCACAGAGGGCACATCCCACACCAAGTGGTGTTAAAGGAGAGCTAGAATTTCCTTATTCACCTGTCCTCCCCACTGTTGAGTAGATTCCTGGATAGATACAGCTGTACCCTTAGAAGGGGATTGGCAGCATTTAGAAATGACACACATTACACTGTTTGCTTTTTAGCAGTGCCAGGAGGAAGGATTTGTGGCAAATGTAGGGAATACAGCTGATGGTGCCTTGGAGGCACCTCCAAAGTTAGGTGGGAGGTAATTCAGGGATTTGAATCTTGGAAGGATAATTAGGACAAGTTAAGCACCCAAGACTTTTTGTGGCTCTTGGCCCCAACATCCGTGCAATGAAGAGTATTGTAAAAAATCACAAAATCACAGAATGATTTGGGTTTGGAAGGGACCTTAAAAATCATCCAGTTCCAATCTCCCTGCCAAGGGCATGGGCACTTTCCATTAGACCAGGTTGCTCCAAGCCCTATCCAACCTGGCCTTGGACACTGCCAGGGATGGAGAATCCACAGCTTCTCTGGGCAACCAGTGCCAGGACCTCACCACCCTCACAGAGAAGAATTTCTTCCTTACATCTAATCTAATTTTCTTCTCTTTTAGTTCAAAACTATTTCCCCATCATCTATCACTATCTGCCTCTCTAAAAAGCTTATTTCCCTCTTTTTAATAAGTACCCTTTAGAAATGGGGCATTTGAACTGGAAACCACTCTTAAGAAAGCCAAGAGAAAGGTCTTGAAAAACTCTAGAGAAAACTAAGCTGTTGGAAAGTAAGAAAAAACACGGGTTTTGTCCTCCTGGATTTCCAGTGGTGTGTTTCCTGGTGGAGCAGTACCATGCAGTTGACAAGTCCATCCTCAACCTTGGCACCGAGCACAAGAGATCCGTGATGGAGGGTGATCCAAAGTGCACGGCTCCCTTCAGCAAGTACACTGCTAATCACCTAGATAGCCACAGAGGCCAGCTGCTCATCAATTATCCAGACATTCCTGAGGCTGGAAAGGCTGACGGGGCTGAGGTCGAAGAACGCCCTGCTACTCTTCTCCCTGCTCCACCAGGAAAACAGCACGATTGGTTTGGTACAAGCCACTGCGAAATGGCAGGATGTTCTTGTGGTTTGCTCCATTGTAATTTGCTTTGGAAATATTTTGGACATCTCTCTTCTTTGTTGGGCAGGGGAGGAGGAAGTATTTGAACCTTTAAACCCAGTGTGTCTGGCTCTGTTCCTATTTACTGCTGTGTGAGAGGGTGAAGGCAACACTTGAGCTTAGAAGATGAGTAGAGCTGGTCGAGTGTTTCGTACCTGCTAATTGCTTTTCTTAATTTATCTGTCTAAATTGTTTGTGCCTATGTGTTGTGCTTCCCTATTTCACTATCTCTGAAGAACAACAGCTCTTAGGATGGTAAAGCAGTTTAAAAAAGGCGAATGCACTCAAAAGTGATACTGCTCCATTTAAAAATCTGTCCTGCTTTCTTTTCACCTGCTTTTTTCTCTCATGCAGCTTTGGACACAAAACAATATTCCAAAAACAACTAATTGTTTTCTCTTTAGCACAACTATCCTGTATCCTTTATATCACACATAGAAGATATACACCTAAAAATATCATACATAAAACATTAAAAAGGCATTGGAGTATATATAAAGACATACATTTAGTATCTGCTTGTCCAAAATGTGAATTTAGCACCACCAAGAAGGCAGTCTGGTGTGCAGGGTGTTCAGATCTTTGACTGTGAGTCCTAAAGCCAGAAATTTCACCTCTCTGTGCCTCAAATTATTATCCTATAAACTAGAGTTAATTTTACTTGTCACTTTGTAAAATACTTTTAGGAATATTGGCCAAAATTGCCATCTAGGAAAAAAATGTTATTAATGTTATTAGGACTGATGACACAAAGTTAAGCTGTTCCAATTTTATCCAACGCCAAACTCACACTCCAGTTTTACAAATTACAGTGTGGGCTATCCAATTTCATGAGCACACTTGCCACTCGGTACCACAGCTTTATACCGCTGGCTCCACAGTTAACATGAACTCAGTATAATCACCATAGAGTTTATGTCAATTTTGTGGAAATGTTATGATTATTCACAGCTGAGACTTCAAAGGCATCTTAAAGCACTTCACTGCCATAGAGTTTCCCGTCATGAGTCTCAGGAGATCTACCTGCTGCACTCGCCACCGAGCCTGGAAATCTGCCCACCGAGCTTCAGCCTGCGCCCACACAGCGAGCCCGGCCCCCGCATTCAAGAGAGTGAGCCTGGGACAGGAACATTCACCTCTGCTTCCATTAATTGGCTCAAAAATGCCATTTTCTGTGCCTGTGCAGAATGGACAGGGGATTGTTTGTAGCTGAAGTGGAAAAGGAGGTTCTCTGGATTAACCATCTAGGATTATATTTTAGTCAATAATGTAAATAAGCACAGATCCCCAAAAAGCTGAAAAACAGACCTTTGATAAACCTCTGCATTGAAACTCAGCCTATGCCACGTGCTCACCTGGTCACCCACCTGGTCTGTGCTGGCTGCTCCATGGTGTTCCTGAGAAACACTGTAGGAAATGACACATTGGGATTTTTGGGAATGAAGGAGAACACATGGATATGATCTATGCTGTGCCATCTGCTCTTAGGAGCAGAGAAAGAGGCTTGACCCATTTAATTAATTTTAATAAATGTAACTGTTCTGAGCAGGATTCTTTGTCCTGTCTTCTAATGTACATCTTTGAAAAGCCATTTCCAAGATGGGAAAATTAGTAAATTGTTTAAAATTAGTAGAGTGCTTGAAAACAAGACAGGGAATTGTCTCTCATGTGGATGTAAGCCATATTTTTAGAATCAGAAGTCATCATTAATACCTAGTCAATCACCTTTCCTACAGTAACCAAAATTTCCACATACAAACTCTTGAGACTGAGTGACAATTATTTTTGTTAATTTGTCAGCAGAAATGAGAGCTTTTATAATTATTATTATAGTTATGCTGCTTAGGGACATAATTTAGGGATGCACTTGACATTGCTGGATTAATGGTTGGACTTGATGATCTTAAAGGATGAGTAAAATGGACTGAGAACCTCCAGGACATTTGAAAGAAATGTTTCAAGACAAAGGCAGTGCACAAAAATAATGATTCATATAATATATATAATTTAGGTAAAACACTTTATGTTTGAGCAGTAACTATTTGCTTTTGATACCATTTTACTACCTATATGATAAATAAAAGTTGAAATTCTGTTGCATGGGAACTTGTTTAAAGTCTCAAAATAACTTTGTTTTTCAGTTCCATGGCGAGGAAATGAGAGGTCTGAGTCAAAATCAAGGTCTTCTTATGGTACATGTTGTACAGAAAGAGAGGAAGAAGCAGGCTCTGATGCAGAAAGATAACTGTCTGGAGAGATGAGATTACAGGCACTAAAATGCGAGTACTCTTTTCCTGACATTGTAAAAGGGGAACTAACAGCTACATGCATCACGCGAAGGTTTGGACATCAATTTTATCTGAGATGAGAAACTTCCAGCTGAAAAGAAATCTATTCCAAGGAGCATCACCTTCTGTAGACTCTTGGGTATGATCTGATCTTGCACTGGAAGGTGGAGGGATGGAGATGACCTTGTGGTTGTGCCCAGTCACTGACACTTTGATGAAAAAATGGCCACAGGCAGGGTTGACATCTTGTGGGTGTGAGGTTGACTTCCAGTTCTAGTCCAGCACTCTGCTTTCACCTTCCTGTGATGGAGAGGGAAGCCAGCAATCTGCTGGGATCTGCTTCCTTTTTTCCTTCCAAGCATTTGCCCAGTGCTCCCTGCTGGCAGCAGCTGCTCCCTGGGGCTTGTTAAACTGAGGGTGCTGCTCCAAAAACGGAACAGAACAACCACCTTCTGGTCTGAAATCTGTCTGAAAATTGAGCTCCTCACCGCCAGGGATTGCACTCCCCCTCTGCTTGGAGGAAGCTTGTCTGCAACAGAGGCCTGAGGGTCAAAATGTCAGACGGGTCCTGCTTACCTGACACGTCAGGGTGCAACTCAGGAGCCTCCAGAGCGGAAAGCTACACCAGGAGTTGTAATATCTCATATCCTCTGCGGGTTGGTGGAAAGAGGACCTGAAACTCAGGGGCTTGCACCAGTCACACATGATTTTCAGTGCCAAATTTTGGTCCTCATGCATCACTGGGCGTTTTGCATAAGAATTAAGGTTTGGTTTACTAAGCAAATAAAATTTCTACCTCATGTCAGGTCTTCACCTGCAATTTTTTACCTTTTTTGAGCAGCAAAATTGTGGCTTATGGATTTGGAGCTCAGTAAGGCTGCAAGTTTAGGTAAGCATGATAATAAAGGGTTATGGAATTGTACTGACCACAACTCAAAGTCACCACGGTTGGGGGGTAGGTTTATGAGAAATAAAGATCTGAATGATGCTGTGCTTGAGAGTCACGTATTTTCTTAATGCCAGGAGTGATTTATTTCTTGTAAACAGCTTTGCTCAATTGGGGCATCCAGTTACTACAGACCTTGTTTGGTATAAAAACTAATGGCATAGAAAAATATTGCTCTAGCAAGGTTTAACTGGTAGTCAGCCCAAACATGTGGCTGAACATGAATTCCACTGCTTGAAATACCCTCTGGTCGCTCAGCAACATCTCAATGTGAAGAGGAGATTATAGTCAGCCTTCCCGTTGAGCCGTGACTCAGAAGTACTGTATGGAAAGAGGACATTTCCAGCAAAATCGTGATATGGAAACTAAACACAGTGCTGGAAATCTTCCCTCCCATAGAAAAAAAAGAAATGTGAAAGGCTGCCTCTTCTGAAGTGGAAGTTTGGCTGCTGCTGGGAACGTTATGAAAATACACATTACATGCCTGGTTCCTCATATATAACTGTGTTTCACAGCACGTTTCATCACCCACCTTTGCCCTTCCTTTTTTAATTCAGAAAAAGCGCAGGAAGAGATGTTACTTCTCAACAAAAATAATTGAAAAACTGTGTAAAGGTGACATTTTTGCTAAGCAGGAACTCTGATAAGTTAAAATGGTGTCGTTTTGCTTGTGTTGCATAAAAGCTGGCTATTAACATACCTTAGATACTTGGAGAGGTATGGAAATATTTAAAAAAAACATGGACTGAAGAGATTGGCCTCAGTGAAATTTACATTAAAAAACCCAAGGAGACACTTAAATATTCATAGTTTCCATTTCTAATCTTTCTCCACGTAAGTTTGCTGACATACATAATTCTTAGCTATGTTTGTGAGATGCCCGACATCCTGAGGTCAGAGGCATATTTCTTGTTGGGATCCAGATTGGTTATTTTAAATGTTCTGATCCTGTGCAGGCTTGCACACAAGAGTAGCTATAAAATGATCAGGACTATGTGCAGTTTTAAAGCCAGCCACATAACTGCGATTATTTATATTTTTAAATCAATATATATACACTCCTGTGTGTTTTCAGGACTGGGTGATATAGATCAGAAAAAATAAAAGTACCACTGTGTATAAATACTTGGTTGAAGGGGCTAGGGGGAAAGAAGGCAGAGTCAGTCTCATCTCATGGAGCCCAGTAAACGAAGAAAGGACAGTGGACACAAAGTGAAACACAGCAAATTCCACTTAAACATAAGAGAAAACATTTCCACTGGGAGAGTGGTCATGAACAGGATCAAGTTTCCCAGGGAGGTTGGGAGGTGGGATCTCCATCCCTGGATATATCCAAAACCCACCTGGAAAGAGTCTTGGGTAATGCTCTGCAGGTGACCCTGCTGTGAGCAAGGGTTTGGATTGGGCAGTCTTCAGAGGTGCCTTCCAGACCCAGCAGCTCTGTGATTTTGCAATTCTGTTGAAGAGAATAAAATTACTTGGATTTATCAGAAGAATGATTTCCTCAGTTGCTTAACTTCATTAGAACCCATATAAGCAAAACCCATAAATTTCTTTATAGAAAAATTATATGATAGCTTTTGTTCCAGGATAAATTTTCTCTGCTCATATATAAGATTATTTTAAAATCAATTATTTGTTTTAGGTCCTCAGGTGTATTTGGTAATCTTATGTAAAAGTAATGAATTTCACAGGTTCATCATTCAGTTTGTTAAAAAATTCTTCTCTGGCATGTGTTTGGAAAAACTTTGTTTCCATTTCCTTTACTCTTTTAGTTCCTTTACTTTGAGGAAGAATACATATAAAAACTTGATTTTGTTTTTTATCTCAAATATTCTCTCATTAAATAGTACCTGTGCAAAACCAGCATGTGAGACATTTCACTAACACTGGAATAAAAATTGGAAAGATAGGGTGAAGCAACCTAAAGCATGGAGTACCAGGTAACAGACTTTGCTGAAGGGGTTGTCCATTTGAATTTTTTTCCGTATATTTCTCTTCACTTGACAATTTTCCAGTTTTCTATGTGCAGTGATTCAGTTCTTAGCAAAGGATGGCCTGGGTCCAGTTCTGACATTGGCCTTAGAAATGATTTGCCATGAGAATCTGAGCTGAATTTCACAACCAAGGAAAAAGTTTATGGATGTTCAAATCCTGAACTGGATATGAATTTTGTGGTTGGGGTTGTCTGAAATATTTGTTGTTGTTTTTGTTGCATGAGACCTGGACCTCACTGTTCTCACTGAATAAACTGCATTAAAAGTGGCTTCTTCCATTAAAATGACAAAAGTCTTAAAAAAACCTCAAATTTTCTGCATTCAAAAGCCAACCATTCATTAGAATAGTCTGAGACTGTCCACTCCTGAGGTGTACCAATGCAGTGGGAGTGTCTGGTGTCTGGAGCTGGAATAAATCATCCAGTGGGATAGAGCTGACCACTGGCCTCCTGCTGGGTGAGAATAACCCAACAGGTAGCCCTGGAGTAAAAGTCACTTAGGCATTGCTAGTCAGTATGATAAGGCCTGGGATAAGATATTTTTTCAAGTTGATCATCTTTAGACAGTGTGGCAAAGGATGAGTTGAAGAAGGGAACCACAGTAGTGAAAATAGCCAAAGTTTTAGGAGGAACTAAGGGAAAAAGGGAAAAAACGGTGTGAATATATCCGGAAAAAATAGCAAATAGACAACAAAGATTAAATTCCCAGGCAGCTACTTCCTACCAGGCAAAGAGGTGGATTGAAATGATGCTGACTCTTGGAGAACTGTAATGTGATTCGTTTTGCTGCATTTCAGAGGAGAATCCAGGCTCTGGTTACTGTAGCACTAAAGATCCTCTTACTGCTGGCATAAACAGGAACCTCATCCAAGTGCAGATAAGCAGCAAAGGATGTAATATTGAATTATTCTGCCAGTCTAGAGGTGACCCTTCTGTGTGGGCTTGGGGCCCATATGTGCATGGCAATGCAGTGAGGTATATCCCATTGCTGCTTTCACTGTCTTTTCTGTGGCTGGGAGGTTGCTTTGGTCCTCAGGGCTGTCAGCTGGGAGCCTTTCCTGAGCTCTACATTTATTTTAAGAAGTAAAATCACTGGGCTGATGTGTGCACTTAGCCTTGATGAAGTCATTAATGTGGTTTCCAGCATACTGTTCATAAAATTCATGGCTGTACTTAATTGGTACCATGTTCTTCCTCCTCAAATATTATTATATTAATAAGAAAAAATGTTGAAAGGCCTAATAAGCTACACACAGTAGAGGAATGTTTGAACTGCTGTTAGCTGGTCACATCACCACAGACATGCAGGCCAGTTGTCAAACAGGGGATTATGTGTCACTTAAGGCACTGAGTAACAGCACAGCCAGCAGGGCAGCTCATCCCTGTTCTCCCAACCCAAATGTTGCCAGCAGATGCACAATGCTGGGGCTGATGGGTAGGTGGGGAGAGGAGGGGGGTGCTGCTTATTTACTCTTAGAGTTCTGTCAGATTTTTAGTTGGCAGCTCCTGTGATGCTGAGCTGGGGGTTCACTGAAAAAGAAAACTCTGATAGTCTCCTAGGGAAAAATAGGGTTGTCTCACTAGGGACAACTTTTCTTCCTGAGAATTCCTGTGTGGTGTTTCTGAAATTACAGCTCTACAAAGGTCTAGCACAATGCCTGGGTTCTGCCCAATCTGCTTAATTTGGGGCTTTCTTTTAGGAAAAGGGAAAAAGGTGAGTAGGATGCTAACTAGCTGTTGGATATATAAAACAATTTCAGGTATCTTATCTAATTTTTTTTTTTTGCTTTTAACTTGCTAGAGATTAAAAGAGTTGCATTTATCTAACTTTTGCTCTTTAAATGTCAAATTTATTTTCTAAATAAGTTGTTTATTGTGTTGTATGATTAGCACCTTCACAATTTATGAATCCCTCCTATTTAGGGATTTTATCCCTCAGTAATTTCTGCCTACTCCTGATCTTAAAGGTCTTTCCCAGCCTAATGCTTCTATGATTCTAATCCCCCTCTGATCTTTTCCTCCTGAGTTCAGAAAGAGTCTCAATGGCTTGCCTAGGTTAGGTCACTAATTTTTGGAGAGCCAAAACCGAGATGAATCCCACTGCCTGTGACCAAACCCCAGCTCCCCAGCTGCTCCCTGGCCCCAGGCAGCATTGCCAGGAGGAGCTGTGCTGTGCAGGGTGGCAGTGCAGCACTTGCAGTCCTATTCCTCTAACCCAAGTCTCCAAGAAAGTTTGAGCAGTGACTGCACATCAGCATTTCAAGGGCATTGCCTTGACACCATATCCAATGGGAACAAAATCTTTCCTTTGTAGGCATATCACAAGGCAGTGAGGTCAGTGGAGTTACACCAAGCTGGCATCCAGCCTCAGTACCTAACTGAGCCCAGCACAGTTAATGGAGGACGTGTTCAGGGATCCTCCTGCAGCCAGGTTAGCTGACCTGTGCTGCAGAGTGGACTGATGGCTGCAGGACTCAAACTACCAGCGTGGTTTTCCTTTGAGCCGGCCTTTCACACTGTCCTGACGACAGGACCCTGCTCAGTGACTGGGGGATTTGCCACTCTCAGCTGCAGAAATTGTTAGGTCCACTACTGAAGTGTGCCTTGGGAAGCACCTGAGTGTGCATAACATTATGTCCCACCTCCAGACAAGACTGGAATTGTGCTTTCCCACCCAGCACGGTGGGTGAAACAAGCTGCAAGCAGAGTAACTATCCTGATCAGGATTTAACCAGAAGATGTCAAATAGAACCTTCCATTTTAAGTGCCCTGGCTGTAGCAGAACCAAGAAAGAAGCCCCTTTTGTTCCCGTCTTCCTCCAGAAATTGACATTCAAAGCTTAGCAAGAAGCATCATCAAAATATTTGAGGGCTAAACGTATCACCATCTGGAATGGGACTGCCAGAAAGAGAGTGAGAGAAAGACTCCTTTTTCACATGTAACTTGTTTAATAAAAATAAAATTCCTCTTGCGTTTCTGACATGGGACTGTAACCACTCCACCCTAACTCGCTTTGTCATGCTCAGATCTATGAAGTAAGAGGAAATTATGGAAATTTATCATGTCTGGGTTCTCAGGATTGATTATGACTCGCTGCTTTTATCTTCCAAACAGTCACTAAATCTAATTGCCTTGTTGTAATGGATTAACCCCTGTGGTCCACAGTAGCATTTATATTGTGTTCAAAGAGGCTGTTACAGTTAGGGTACTTTTTTTCAGCAGTGTACTTTCATAACATGTAGGTGCTCTATGGACATAACTCACCCTTTGTGGGTCTTGGGGGTCTAATTGGCTCATTGTTCTGCCTTTCTGCAGGGGATGAATTTCACATCACTTTGGGAGCAGGTATAGATGGGTCAAAGGGCCTTCCACAGCATAACCATTTCTTTTAAATTACAATGCAAGCAGATTTTGAAACCCCGTGTTCAAACATCAGCATCTGTATTGTAATCAAAAACATTCCCTTGCGGATATTTGTGGGATTAGTACTGTTATTAGTCATTGTGCCTCAGCCCCTGGGGAACCTGAACTCTGGGGTCAGGTCCCCAGCTAGGAGCTGTATAAATACAGACCCTGTGTTAATAAAGTTCCCACTTTAGATGTCTTACACCGTGTTTGCCAAGGGCTAATGGCTCACACACGGGCCCTCCTGGTGACTCAGTGGGTCCTGGTGTCTCTCCAAGTGCTGGTAACAAGGTGCGTAGGTGTGAGGCAAGGAACAAGAGGTGGCTGTGGACAGCAAGGGTGTTTAGGTTCCACTGGCACCCTAAATCCTGACCAGTATCTCTGGAGGTGGTGGGAGAACAATGATTGAAGGAAGGGTATGAAATGCAGTAAAAATGAAAAGAAAGTGAAAAATTTGGAGGATCTACCAAGGCATCATGTGGGGTAGGGCTGCCAGTGCTAAAGGAGGAACACACGTGTCCCTGAATGTATCAGAAAGAGGAAAGCAGAGTGCTCTGAGACACAAAGAGAGTAAAAGAAATGGCACCAAAAACCAGATGAAGGTGATGCTGCAACTTTGAAAGCACTGGTGAGATCTGACTTGGTGAAAGTTCAAGAAGAAAAAAACTCCAATGTGGAGATGGTGAGGAAAAAGTGAGGCAGACGAAAACTGCACTGAAGGGTTTAGTAATATTGTGATGTAGAGTTGTCTGGAAATAGCTAAAGAAATAGAAGACTAATAAAATTACAGGAAAATATACTGGGTAAGAAGGAAATCAGCCAAATTCTGGCTCCCCAAGAGTCTCTGTACCCAACAGGGGCGATAGAGAAGCAGCTGGGGGTGAGTTCCATTTGTGGGAGGCAGCGCAGGCATGAAAAGAGAGGGGAGGCACCAAAGGGAAGGGTAGGAATGAGGAAGCTGAGGTAGAAAAATCAGAGACCAAATCTGATCACCAAATCAGAGACCAGCAACGGAGATGATCAGGAGAGCATGGAGCATACTTGAGGAACCCAATCTAATGGGCAACTGCTGGTGGAGCAGGAGTCTGACAAGGGATGTCAGGACAGAGGTCAGACATTGAGATATGCTTTTGTGAAACACCCTGTAACTGAGACTTGAGTTAGGTTTGAGGTTCATAAAATGATTTCTAAAGAAATAATTTCAGATTCATTCTGAAGTGAATAGGAAGCAGTTGTGATCCAGGCTCCCCAGTCAGTAAATCTAATCTAACACATTTCATCACACCAGACATGATTGCAATCTCACATCAGTGTAACTGAATGTTTAATAGCTTCAAGCAAAAGAGTAGAGCAGGTGAACAAATGTCTTTAAATTGCTTGCTTTAAAGAAGGGGAAGTTGTCTGATACATTTTTGTGGGTGCACAATTGCCAATATTATTAGTTTTATTTGACTATTTACAACATATGTTTAATTAAAAGTATTATGAAAATTCTTGTCTTAACCATAAGCAAAATAATTGCTTTTAGAAATATCATTCATTCTCAAGTTGGTTTTATATCCTGTTTGTCATACTGATAAGTGTTTAAATGGGTTGCTTCACAAAAATTGTCATAGGAAAATGGAATCTGTTTGAAGTCTGTTAAATGAAAATACTTTTTAATTAGAGAAATTGCTATGAAATGCTTTCCCGCTGTCTGTACAGCTTGAACAGCACAGTTTAGGTCACGCTGAAATGGCTCAAGATGAACTTTTGTTTCAGCCCTGAATTTGGTAAAAGTGTTTCCAGAGGTTAGTTCAGGGAACTGAATTGCTGATCACTCACTCAACATCTTCTGACCCATCTTTAACTCTGATATTTTCCCACTGTAGCAAGTCATGAGGATTCACACGAGCAGGCTGAGATTCCTGTGTCTAGGGATACATTATTACTGAGGGTAAAACCATGACATCTTTGCAAACAACAAACCTTTCTTATCTGGGATGGGCTTAACTGTACTACTCAGAATCTGTATTGCAGAATAATTTATAGCAGTTCATTGGGACACAAGCTGATACAGAGAAGGAAAACAACATTTGTACATTTTTATGCAGAGTTTCTGCAGGGAGATGTCGCTTTGGTTAACTGCTTCACTGCCTTTTAAGGCAATTTGTTAATGAGCGTAGACTGCAGAAATTTGCCTGTTAGGAATGTAAATTCACTGCTGCTTTCCATATGTACATATTTTTATGCAAGCTAAGGTACTTCTGGATGTTTCTGTGGTGTTCTTCAGCAGCCATATTTTGAATAGCATTGCCACCTTGGTTTCAATTCTGTCTAGTTGTGGTGAGTTCCCCAGGTTAATAGTGTGTAGAGGCTTTTAGGACAGTGTTAGCCACGCTTGAGAAATCTTCTTTCTCTTCAGAGCCCAGGCAAGGGGGTTGTGGCTTCTCCTTGGCCTCCCTAGAGAGAGCCTGGAGCCCTTCCAACCCTTCCAGGTGTGCTCCCACAGTGAAGGTGTTCACATGTAGACCCATGGGCTCATGGCCTGAGGACCTGACCTTCTCCTTGGCACGTGGCCACAATATTGTTTCATGATCATAGGCATGTTTGTGTATTTCTGCATGTCACATGTAGAAGGCTGACTCCAGTGAAGAGAGTAAGAACATTATTTTTTAAAAAATCAAGAATAAAACAGAATAACACCACACCAAAAAACCCCCTACAAAACAAAATGAGTGTCTACTCTCAAAATGATTTTGACACCAGAAATCTTCTCTCATGTTCAGACCTTTGCAGAGGTCCAGGCACCAGCAAGATTAGGATTTAAGCAACAAACTAAACAGTACAGTACTGTATTTATGAGGGAACAACATGACAGACTCTATTTAGATTTTATACCAAAAGCTTAACCTTTTGCAGTCTGTGGGTTTGAGCTGCACTAACAAGAAGCAATTACTGCGGTGGATTATTTTTTTCTGCTTATGGTGTATGGCCCCAGGCTTCTCAGTGTGGCTTCTCTCATAGCTGGCACACAATAGCAGGGGTATATGCCAAAGCTGCTCTCACTTCTCCAAGGCAATGAATCAGAAAGAGCTGTGGTGTTCTAATCAGAACACTTTTTTTTCCTAGGCTGGGAGTCTATTGCTTTCTTAGAAACCAGGCATACATAGCAATCCCTTCTGCTTTCTCTTCTGTTCCCCCATAGATAGCTCACTGGAGGCATATATGCACACATTTTGGCTGAGCAGCATGATGGATGAGGAGCCTGGTGACATACAAAGTGTAATTTTCTTTATTTAGATGTCTGCACCTCTCCCGTAGAGAGGGGATTACAAGGATGGGCAGAGCAATCCTTCCTTTCATGCTGGTTGTTGGCTCCCAAGATGTCTCAACACAGAAAACAGCTCCAAGCGCAGATTTAGGGAAAGAATAAAGGCCAGAGTTGACAGAAGTTCAGATTCAACAAGTTATTAAGAGCTGCTAAGTGTGTCTGGGCTCCTCACTTTCCCTCGCAGTCTCAGGGTTGACTGGGTGCCCTGAGATTTCATGATCTTCTGTCAACAATTAGCCAGAAAATTAAAACTCATAAGAGCGTAACAGCATGTCTTTACACGGCAGGGAAGTCTGATTCCATGCCAAGAAACAGAACTGGGGATTCTGTGGGAACTCTGCCATTTGGAGGCACCTGCCATAAAACTATTTATATGCACATGGATATGTGTGTGCACGTACCTGGCGCTGTGCATGTGTGCAAGCATGTGTAGGTGCACACATCTACCCATAAGGTGGGCTCGTGGGGATCCTTGATACATTTGGGGCAAAACAACCTATTTTCTTCTCCAAATTGCACCTTTGTTCAGTGTTTGCAATGCCCTCAGATGATTTGTTCAATGTATGTTTAAAAACGATTCCCTTGCGTTTGGCTTCATTTCATGGATTGATTGTGACCATAAGGTATGATCTAATATTCCATCAATTCACAGGGAAATTTTTCATTGGAGATATTGCCTAAAGACTAAGGGGACTGGAATGCCAATAATCTGATTTTTGAACGGGTGGATATGCAACATGTGGAGTCAGAGCTCTCTAATTCAGTAGCAACAGCATAGCTGAAAAAATAAATAGTCTTGAATTGTTTTCATGAAGATAAAATCCATTTGAACAGCTGGAATATTCACTACAGTTCAGGTCTATTATAAGACTTATTTTATAGGAAAATTACTATCTTTAAAAAGAAATATGTGCTATTTGCAGACTGCAGGCTAATAATTCACAAAATATGTAACTAATAAGTCCTATCTCATTTTTAGCTTCCATGATTCCCTTGGAATTATATTAACGATTACTTATTAAACAATTTTTGAAAATTATTCTGAACTTACTGGTTAGTTATGGCCAGGTTTTTCAATGGGAGTGTCCCCAATTTACCCAATACAGTATATCTGTTTGCACACATTTGTACACTTTTTCCTACATCAAATATTCTGCTATGAAAATGTATCTTTAGGGTTTTTTAAATCAGTTTAGGGGTTTTTTCTGTTATGATTAGTACCTTTGCTTATCACAACAGTAAGTATTTTAAGGGCAGTGCACATGCTTCTGCAACTTTCACTTGTTTTACCCTACCTAGTGCAGAGGAAATTCAATAAATCACAAATTTCCCTATGGCCACTGAGCATGGAAATCTGGTGCAGCTCAAATGCTACACCTATGGAAAAGGCTGGATCCCAATACCTGTTCTATTGCCCATTCAGAAAGAAGCTTTTTCAGCTTCACTGCCTCTTTCAAGAAAGTATGTTTTATTATAGTTAATTTTATGGCCCTAAAAATGAGCAGTTGTTATTTTGTGGACCTTAATAGGCAATGGATCTGCATTTGTAGCTCATAGCTGACTACTTTCCTGCTATCTTACAAATTAAGAACTCCTGTAATTTAGCTGGGAAGACACGGCTCTACAGGGAGAAGAAATCAAGTACATGTTGATGCCTAGATTATTTTGTATACAGCAGGCAGAGCCCAGCCAACTGCTCATCCAGAAGCTGCAAGGCAGCTGGCTGGGGAAAGCCCTGACCTGCTGACAGGTTTAGAGATGTCTAAAGGTTTGAGATGAGGAGGTCAAAGCCAAATTTGGAGGACACTGAGTGAGGAGGCACAGGACTCTATGGATCCCTGGGAGTTTTCACCTATGGGAGCAGTGGGAAATGTGTTCATATGTGGCTAAAGTAGGAAAGTAAATATGTTCCATGGACATTTCCTGTAAAGAGGAATATATGGAAGACACCTTCAGGAGCTGCTGCAGGTTTATTGTCTTCTTAAAAATAGTTATTTCATTTTTTTTCTTCCAGACCAGGTTTCTAGCCCTTCTTCCATCCTCAGGTGAGTTTCTCTGCTGTCCTGGTCAGGGTATGCTCTTCCCTAAGAGATGTGTCCGAACTGGATGTTGTAATCAGCTGGAGACATACTGATACTGAAGAGAGCAGGAGAGGCTTCATGGTCTTGTGTCTGTCTTTTTTCTCAACAGCATGACAGCATTAATGCACTTCACTCAGCCTCTGATCCACTGTAACACCCTGACACTTTTAAATAAAATTTTCAGTCCTCATCTTGTGTTTGTGCAGTTGATTATTCATCCTTCAATCTGGAATTTTGCATGCTCTCCTATTGGTTCTTTCAGAGCATTTCTCCACTTTGATCAGTTAATCCTCATCCAAATTCATTCCATACTGAAAGTGCAAGACCATGGCAAGACCCCTCTGTAGGTTTTGTCTACTTAAACCTCGATTTTCGTGGAGAAGGTAGAAAAATTACTGAGTTCATTAGCACTGAACAACCATCATGATTTCCTTAAAGAATTGCAGAGAGTTTAGCTGAAGACTGAGTGTTGAAGGTGCAAATAATTTAGAATTGTACATGCTGCTAGCCTGACAAATACTGCAAGAGAATGCACAGGAACAAGATACCTTTGGGCATCTTCTCTTGTTTCTCTCTACCCATACACACTGCCAGTACGTGACCAGATGAGTTCAGAACTTCATTTTTTTTGCCAAGATCTACTAGAATATAGCAGCTGAGCCTCCAGATTCTTAAATGTTGTAAATATAAAGCCTTTCACATAAACAAAGTTAAGCTGTAAACTGAATTTCTTCATGCAAACCCACAGAGGTGCCACGTGTGACCTCATCCTACAGAGGATTTTTCTTATTTATGTGTTAGAAAGGATTAGGGAGGTCACTTTGTGTAATAAAGTGAACATTTTTCACCTGCAATATTCTCCCTGGTTTGATCCTAATGCACTGTATAATCCAAGAAAAAGAAATTAAGAACCAGGCTGCTAAAAGTGATAGTGAGAATATTTAGAGGGGAAAAAAAGATCTCCATTTTGGAAGTAAAATGAAAACTTCAAGTAAATGCTTAAGACTACCTTAGATGTAATCCTGAGAAACTTTCTAAGAAATCCTCAAAATTTTTAGAAATATATTGATTCCTTATAGCAAGTGATCAATGTAAAGTTATGAACATTAGTATAAATAAGGTTTTTAATGGTAAAAAAAAAGCCCAGCTACAAGAAAATTTACTATATTTATATGTGTATTTGTGTATTTCATAAATGGTTCACTGTAACATGCAAATTCCTTGGCTCTCAACACAGCTCTACACAGATGGTGAACTTTAGTCAGTTAAACAAGTGAAACACTTCACTTGAAAATTTTCCTTTTATCTTTCACCTTTCCCTGCTGTTTCCCTCCCATCTTTTCTGCCAGCTACTCCACAAAGAAGCCTGGGAATGACTCTAAGGCAGTATCCTCAGATCGTTTAATATTCCTACTATGAAGACAGCCTGAATTCAAAGGCTCCATGTGAGAAACTGAGAAGATCTTAATTTCTCTCTTGGCAGGTCTTTCATGCTGATAAATCCCAGTTTGCTCTGCATGTTTCTGTTCAGAGGGAAGATCTGCACAGGCTGACAGCATTAACAGCCTTCTCCAGTAGCTGAAACACCTTTCACCTCTTTTGGGGCATCACATATGAGCTACATTGACTTTTAAACTAGAACCATGCAATTTACTGCAAATTTTGACACTATAATCATAGAATCGCAGAATATTTTGGGTCAAAAGGGATGTTAAAGACCTTTTATTTCCAGCCCCTTGTCATGAGCAGGGACCTTCCACCAGATCAGGTTGCTCCAAGACCCGTTCAACCTGGCCTTCAGTACTTTCAAGGATGGGGCATCTCCACAACTTCTCTGACAAACCTGTTCCAGTGCCTCATCCCCCTCAGCTGTGCCAAAGCACCACAACCATGTGCTCATTCTGCAAAAATTAGGCCTGTGGTTTCATAGATGTTCAAGGCTGGAACTAGGAACATCACTGGAGACTAATTTAGTCAGCAGATTTAAGGCCAGAAAGGTGGTGAGAAGACATTTAATATGGAGATGCATCTATCAGATTATCCAAACTAGCCTGGCTAAATACTCCAATAATTTTTGTTTGATAAAGCCATAATATTGAACAGGTTAAAATATATCTTTGACAATTTTATAGCCTGCTGAAAAGTTCCTCAGGTGAATATATCATCACTTTCCTTGTAGCTTGTAATTATGAATAATCACTTCCATTGTCATATTTCTATTTGTAATTTCTAGGGCTTCCATTCCTGTTATCCCTTTCTTGGATTGATAAAAGACCAATTGCATACTGAGGCTTTCCACCTAAAAGCATTTTCACAGAATCTAGTTGCATAACTGCTCAATTATCTTTCTGATAAACTCCATGGAATGAAGAATTTTAACTGAGATTGAATATCTCACTGAAAGCCATTTCTAGTAATTTGAGATTTGCCTTCCAATTTTTCAAAATTTCATTAAATATGAAGTCACTAGGAACTTATGTAGGAAATATTCCAGAATATTATGACCAAATCCCATGTGGAAATCTTTAACTTCACCTGTCAAAGTTGAAATCTTATCTCATTTCCAATAATAGTAATAGAAAAATACTATCAAGGGAAGTTTTAAATAGAAATAGGCATAGGCTGTAAGCTGTGTTTAGATTTGGATGCAAGCATTAATATGGGCTAAAATAAATGGTTAGAGATCTTGGAGTCACCTGATGGCTCATCCATTTCCACTGAGGTTTCTGGAGCTGCCACAGAGCTGGAGGTGAAAGTCAATGGGATAAATATGTCTAACTGCTCCTAGCCTGAGTGAGGCATCTGCCTGTTTCCTCTGCCCCGAGGAGACCTTTATGTTCATAAGCAATTTCTCTCTAGAGAAATAAATTTTTCTCATTGCCATTTTTTCTTCTTCTTTTTACAATAGGCTTGGTTATGTTTTCCTTTTTCTTTAGCAAATGGGTCCAACAACTCCTTTTCTTTTACTGATTTCAATAGCCTGATTATTGCCATTTGTTTGGTACTCTAATGTGTATTGTTTGATTCCATATACTTTCTTGAGCATGGGTTTTGGACTCTGGGTTTTGGGCTGGGACTGACCAGCAGAAGGAAAGGAAAGAAAGTCTGTTATTTCATGATGAAAAGATGAAAATTCCCAGTGCTGTGAGTTTTGTTTAAAAATATGCTTCCTCCTATGTGTGAAATTTGCATTAAATTTAAAACCAAAGTCAAAAAGGAAAGATAGCAAACCAGTTTCTTTTATTATTTCCTTTGCAATATCGCAACTTTAATTTTTTTATTCTTTCTCTGCCTCATGTTAATCCCACAAATGCTCAGTGCAATGGGAGACTCATAAAGTCTACTGATCCTTTCATTGGCCTTGTTGCAAAGAAGTGCACAGTGAGCAAGGTGCTAACACTAATTCCTGCCCTCTCCTTTCTATTGTCCTTGGTGAAACATGTCCATTTCATATTTCCCAATCAGATGTGGTATTTCCCTGCTTTTGGATCACTGTTTCTGTTGGTGAGCAGGACAGAAACTCAGTGAAATGAATAAATACTCCCCACTTGAAAAGAAGGCTGTTCCTGTGTCATTATCACAAAAAATTCCATATCACCACATGCTGAAATTAGGATAAAAGTGACAAAGGTTGCAGAAGGAGATGTGAGGCCTAATTCATGCTACTACAAAATGCCCAGGAATGTGACTTCCCCCAGTCTCTCTATCTCTTTGTTTTCAGGTTCCATGAAGACACAGACTGAACCATTTCACTCCAGAGTTCTTATTTTAATTGTTCTTGGTTTTATTTTTCATCAGACTTGTCAAGGTTCTTGTCTGATCTAAACTCCCCTGGAGTCATTCTCTCCTTATTTTGCTTGACAGGAGTAAATATTTTTTCTGTGTTCTGTACTGGCAAGGGGATTAAATATTTTGATGACACTTCCAGAGAAACCCAGCTTGAAGGGCAGTGAGTGGCATGGAAAAAGTTCAGATAAATATGTGGGAATAAACTGAATATTTACACAGGATCCTATGATGAAAATACCTTGTAGCATTATGGCAGGCAGAACAGCCCTACAAACTAGAAGTTAAAATCTGCTTTAAAGGACTTATGGAAAACAAGGTACATGTGTCAGTTGATAAGGTGGTGTTTGGTCATAGGTTGGATTCGATGATCTCAAAGGTCTTTTCCAACCTAGTTGATTCTGTTGATGTAAACAAATGGGCCAGGAGACCTTGTGCTCCTTTCTTGATA